>JAGSMT010000120.1:0-135000 GCA_029286875.1 Lamproptera curius | reverse complement strand
GAAAATAAATAAATAAATCAATAAAGAAATAAATAAATAATTAAATGTATAAATAAATAAAAAATATTTAAATAGATAGATATATAAAAATAAATAAATCAATGAGTCAATAAATACATAAATAAATAAAAAAATAAATAAATATTTAAATAGATAGATAGATATATAAATAAATGAATAAATCTAAAATAAATAAATAAGTATCTTAATAAAAAAATCAATGAGTGAATAAATGCATAAATGAAAAAATTAATAAATAAAATATAAATAATGAATAAATAAGTAATTAAATAAATATATAAATAAACAAATAAATAAATAAGTAAATAAACAAAATAAATAAATTAATAAATAAATAAATAAGTAAATTAATAAATATATGAAAAATAAATAAATTATTAAATAAATGAATAAATAAATAAGTAAATAAATAAATAAAAAAAATAAATAATGGATTAATAAATGAATGAATGAATGATTGAATAAATGAATGATTGAATGAATGAATGAATGAATGATTGAATGAATGAATGAATGAATGAATGAATAAATGAATGAATGAATGAATGAATGAATGAATGAATGAATGAATGAATGAATGAATGAATGAATGAATGAATGAATGAATGAATGAATGAATGAATGAATGAATGAATGAATGAATGAATGAATGAATGAATGATGAATGAATGAATGAATGAATAAATGAATAATGAATGAATGAATGACTGAATGAATGGATGAATGAATGAATGAATGAATAAATAAATGAAAGATTGAATTATTGATTGAATGAATAAATAAATAAATTAATTAGTTAATTAATAAATAAATAATTCATTAAAGAAATAAATGAAAAATAAATAAATAAATAAGGAAGTAAATAAATACATAAAAATATAAATAAATAAATAAATGAATGAATGAATGAATGAATGAATGAATGAATGAATGAATGAATGAATGAATGAATGAATGAATGAATGAATGAATGAATGAATGAATGAATGAATGAATGAATGAATGAATGAATGAATAAATGAATGAATTATAACCTAAATCAAGGGAGTTGGTAGAATACTGTACGTCTATCTTGAAATGCTGAATAAAATCACTACCAATAATACCATCGTATATTAGGTTTATTGAATCATCAATTGCATGAAATATATAATTAAAAGTCATTCTTTTTTGAGGACAAATACGATATTCGAAATCGATCTGTGTCGATCTTAAAGATTCACAATATGAATCATTATCGCTTAAGCCTTTTATTTTTATAATTTCTGATCCCAGAACTGGTGGTTTCGACCAACTAGATAGTTTAATTAGGGATATTGAAGAACCAGTATCGATTAAAAAACATAGGGGCTTATCGTTAAAATTTGTTTTCAAAGAAACGTTAGGCAAAGAAATTTTAGTATTAATATTATTCATTTCGTAAATTTTTTATTCCTAATCCTTAATATTACAACTCGTATTATTATCACGAGGTAGAAGATTGCATTCAAAACATAAAATATTAGGATTATTTTTAATTCGAGAAGTCTCTGAACTTTCATTAACCTGTGTCGACGATAAGAATTTATGAACACGAGGCTTATCAATGTTAGAATACTGAGTATTAGGGCTTTGCTCATTAAAATAATTCTGAGTCAAAGGTGTATTAGTCTGTGCAACAGAGAATTGACCACAGCTGGTACGACCTTGAGACTTCAGTTGAGACTCAGTAGAGAACTTCTTTTTAATAAAATTATTATCTTGCGTCTTCCGTGATTTTATATGAAATGTAGGATCACGGGTTTTTATAAAATTTTGAGTTTTCGTGTCTTTAATAATACTATCACGAGGTTCCGGCAGACACGGCACCGAAACCGTTTTTAGTTTAAATGTTTGTTTTCATTAAGATCGCTTATTACATTTACAGTATTTTGTGCTTGTGCACTCGATAATGTGCGATTATTTATGTTAGGTCGCATGTTGTCGTTTTTAAATTTAAGTTTGCGACATTCCTGTATTAAGTGACCAGGCTTTTTGCAATACGCACATGATTTATGAAAATTAAAAGAATTAGGTTTATAATGATTATTGTTTGAAAAACTAGGGTTAAAATTTATGTTATGAAATTTAGGCTTAAAATGTTTACTTTTATTCTTAAAACAATCAGAAGTACTGTGACCAGATTTCTGACAATTAGAACAAAATTTTTGTGTCGAACTGTTCGATAAGCGGGACAACTTATACAATTTCTCTTCTTCCGTTGCATGTGTTATTGCTTCGGATAAAGATTTAGGATTCCTACAGCGAACAATATGAGAATAGTTTGAATTTAATCCTAGTAAAAATGTATTCAAAGCTAAATCTTCCATGGCAGCTATTCTGCCTAAAAGTTCGGTTTTGTTTTCCAACTATTATGAATATCGGACTGCAATTGTGTTAGACACGATTCAATCCTTATAGAATATTGTATCACATCTTCGAAGGTAATTGTTTGCAATTTTGTAAATCTACTAGTAAATGGGTGGAGTGTTTTTCTCCCAAAAGTTATTTTTAAAACTGCTTGATCTCTGTCCAAGAATTAAAACATTTTAAACAGCATGCCAATTGTACCTTTCCTTCGAGTTGTGATATATATATACTTCATAGCACATTCTGTTGGTCTGTACTTGTAATGAAATTGCATTTTGCAATTCGTCAAAAATGCGGGCAAAGACTCAGGGTCTCCATTATAAGGCTTAATAAATTTAGTTAAAACGGATAGAGGAATTTTTTCGGCCATGTTTAAATCGATTGAATTTGCAATTACGCGACTGGTTTCAGATTTCCCTTCTTTTTGGGAGGCATTAAAATCTATATATATTTATGCAGTACAGATCATCAGATACAAACAAAAGATATGTAAAAAAATATTTTTAAATCACAGTTTGTAAATATAAGTATTATAATTAATATTAAAATGTTTTGAAATAATAAAAACACTTGCAATATATTCACTGAACTTTAGACTTATTGAAAATATAATATGAACTCACAGTAGTAAGACACTGACGAACATTTTGGAGAACGGCTTTTCCCAAAGATCGTGTCGTTTGCGCAATGGAAACGCGCAACGATGCTCACAGTGTAGCGTCAACGTGACTTCGTGTGACTCGAGGTCGTATTGCGGCTTGTATTCGAGGACACGTTGCGTTGACCGTGAGAAAATGATTTAGAGCTGGTGGCGAGTCAAAAATGTACAGTAATGATGTAAATTTTGGAAGTTGGTATTGTTGTATATGTGATGCGGGCTCACACTTGAGAGTGGAGGCTTGCCGTCGACCACTGCAGCACAGGAATGTTTTGGTATGTGATGCGGGCTCACACTCGAGAGTGGAGGCTTACCGTCGACCACGACAGCACAAGAGTGTTTGGTTTGCGATGCGGGCTCACGCTGATAGCGGAGTCTGACCGTCGATCACCTTTGTCACTTGCACTGAGTTAAGGACCTTACATCCACAGAGCCAAATATAAGATGTAGCATGAAAATCAGAATGCGACGCGCGCCTAACACCTAATAGGTATCCCAGTCTTATTTATTAATTTCCTAGGATATCCCACTTCTGACACCACATGTATAAGGATGGCGCTCTGTGGGTCCTTTTAAAAAAACACTTTTATTAGGCTGCAAAATTTATAACAATAACAACCTTATAACAATTAAAACGTTTTGATTGAATCGAGTATGGAGGTTGACTGCCTCATGTTAGCTAAAGCCAACACTTTTATATAAAACAAGATTGCTGACTTGTGCAGAGTCTTTGTACAATAATTTAAATATAACAGAACGAATGAATGAATGAATCAATGAATAAATGAATGAATGAACGAATGAATGAATAAATGAATGAATGAACGAAAGAATGAATGAATTAATGAGTGAATGAATGAAGGAATGAATTAATGAATGAATTAATGAATGAGTAAATAAATATTTTAATAGATAGATATAAAAAACAAATAAATAATTTAATTAGTGAATAAATAAATAAATAAATCAATAAGTAAATAAATACATAAATAAATAAATGAATAAATAAAAATATATAATTAAATATATATAGTATATTCGTGCTTTACAGTACAGAATGAAGTATTCTCGCGATAAAGCATTACAAAATATAAATAAAAGTAAAGAGTCTTCGAAAAGATATTATGATAGTTCTTCTAAAGAAAAAACATATAAAACAGGAGAATTTGTGTATTTGAAACAACATCATAGATTACGAAAAGCTTTGTCCCCCATATGGAAAGGACCATTCAAAATATTAAAAACACATGGCAAAAATAATGTTACTCTTTGCATTAATAGAAAACATGTGAAATATCATATTAATGAAATTAAACCTGCTTAAATTACAATTGTTTCAGGTTATTCTCTCATCCAAGTTTCTCAGAACCAATTCAACCTATTTTACATAGTCCGGGAATATACTTCGACCTGACTGCAATTGCATATTTTTATAACGATTTCTACAATGTTATTACCTATGTCAATGTTGTTCCAATAAAGCCTTATTTAGACAAAATACAAAAATCAATTACAAGTATTTCTAACTTTTGTGAGAAAGCTAAAAATTCAGCTATTTTAGAAGTAGATTTCATGGATGCTATAAGTCCTCTAGAAATATTAATTAATGCTAATAATCTGAAATATGATTCATTGTCTCATCTTACTTCAGAAAAACTACCAAACCGATTTAAAAAGTCACTAGAATTTGGTGGTGAAATTCTAAAATTCTTTTGGCACATTAGATGCAGATGATACAAGAAAGTATGATGAAGCAATTTCTACCTGCAAACAAAATGAAAATCGTTTATTTTCTTTAATGAAAGACAATATACATATTGTCCAATCAACTATAAATAATTTTAATGTTTCTATAAATAAGTTAAATGATAATGAATTTAGATTATAATATGTATAAGCACATTGAAAAACTTAACTACATATTTCAAGAAAATTACAAAACTAATAAAGTTAGTTAACGTAGAAAAATAAATTCTGTATTGAATATTATAGAAAGTTCATTGTTATCTTTATCTAATATTTTAGATACAATTTTTAATTCTATTTTATTTGCAAAAGCAAATATTTTGCACCCATATGTTTTAACTCCTATAAAATTATATAATGAACTGTATAACAGTAAAATTATACAGAAAAAATGTAGAGTTTCCTGTTTCATTATCTTTAAAAATATTCATAATATTATGACCTATCTAAACTTGTTTCTTATTTTTTATAATGACAAATTAGTATTTGTTATTAAAATACTCATTGATTAATCCTATTAAGTTTAACATTTATAAAAATTTACCCTTACCTACACCCCACGAAAATAAATAATATTTTAACATATGTCCTTGTTCATACTTCTAAAGTTATATATGGCTATATCAGACTATAGATTGAGTTATTCTTGTTAGATAATATAAATGATTGTAAGAATGTTAATAATGAATATGTTATATGTCCATTACCCTCTATTTTATCCACAATTAATAATCCTCTTGTGAAACAAAACTTTTAACAGAAATAACTTTAACTACTTCCCTGAAATGTGTGAACCTAAAACAATTTATGGTGACATTAATTTATGGCAAAACTTAATGATAGAAGATATATCTATGTACAATCCAAGCTTAAGAAACTAACTTTAAAATGTGACAATGTAATAAAAGATTATACCTTAAAAGGTTCTGGATATTTATCATTGAAAAATAATTGTATTGCTTATTTTCGAACTTTGCAATTTTCACCATCTCAAAATTATAATAACACTATACAAGCCTAACTTAAAATTAACTTTAATATTGTAGAAGATGACTGTTGCAAATATAATATAATAAATAAAAATTCATTACATTTACTCCTATTGCATTAACAAATATTGATTTAGAATCTTTAAATTTAGCCTCACATAAGTTAAATAAGTTGCAAGACCAAATTAATGAGGCCCAAAATCAACTCTCATATTGTCAAGTATGGACATTACTATTCTACACTGACTTATATAATTGTTTGTATTATTATTGTTTTACATTTTATATAAATTATATAAAAGATGTTTTCTAAAATACTGTCACTTCTTGTTGTATTCAAATATTAAATCAGTTATAATAATAAACAACCTAGAATTAAAATTGTACGGTAAAATCATCAATGGAATTAACTGACATTTCTGATGACGTTGAATATGACAGAAAATCAACAAAAGTTTGCCAGAAATAAGAAATTAATAAAAATAAAAATAAAGTAATTTTTAGAGTAATCGAAATTTGACAAATTATTAAATATAAAATAACCAAATCAATTTATTAATTCCTATGTACCATTATTATTCTATTTTCTTATTTTCTTTTTACTACTTAGATTTACTTGATTATTTTATAGAAATTACTTTGTAAACGATTTTTATCATTATATAATCAATAATTATAAATCTATTTTGAAACATTTTCTCTTTGTATTACTTAGATTAACTTGATTATTGTTAAGAAATTATTTTGTAAAACAAGATTTACCTTTATAAAATCAATAATTTATAATGTTAATTTTTGACAATCCAAACTTTTGAATTTTAATTTTATATTTTATTTTAAAACTTTGTTACATAGCCTTCGATTTTCTAAAAGATAATCTCTGTCTTAAAGGGGAGATGTTATGTTCAAATTATTGTGCAAAGACTCTGCACAAGTCAGCAATCTTGTTTTATATATAAAGTGTTGGCTTTAGCTAACATGAGGCAGTCAACCTCCATACTCGATTCAATCAACATGTTTTCATTGTTATAAGGTTGTGTATTGTTATAAATTTTGCAGCCTAATAAAAGTGTTTTTTTAAAAGGACCCACACAGCACCATCCTTCACAGTTCGTTCATTCATTCATTCATTCATTCATTCATTCATTCATTCATTCATTCATTCATTCATTCATTTATTTATTTATTTATTTATTTATTTATTTATTTATTTATTTATTTATTCATTTATTTATTTATTTATTTATTTATTTATTTATTTATTTATTTATTCAGTAATTATTCATTGATTTATTTATTTACTTATTTAGTTAGTTATTTATTCATTTATTTTTTATTTATTTATTTATTCATTTATTCATTCGTTCGTTCATTCGTTCATTTATTCATTCATTCATTCATTCATTCGTTCATTCATTCATTAATTCATTCATTCTTTCATTCATTGTTCATTCATTCGTTCGTTCCTTCATTCATTCATTCATTCATTCATTTATTAATTAAATAATTAATTAATTAATTTATTTATTTATATAATTATTTATTTATTTAGTCATTTATTTTTTTATTTGTTCATTTATTTATTCATTTATTTATTTATGTTTTTATTATTATTTTTTTTAATTTATTTATTTATTATTTATTTATCTATTCATTTTTTTATTTATTATTTATTTATTTATTTATTGATTAACTTATTTATTTATTCACTTAATTACTTATTACTTATTTCTAATTTACTTATTTACTTATTTACTTATTCACTTATTTACTTATTTACCATTTTGATTATTTACATATTCATTTAATTATTTATTTATATTTCTTTTATTTATTTATTTATCTATTTATTTATCCATTCATTTATTTAATTAGTTTATTTATTTATTTGTTTATTTATTTATTTTCTTATTTATTTATTTATGTATTTATACATAAATTTATTTATTTATTTAAATACTTATTTATTTATTTATACATTTATTTATTTATTTACTTATTTTTATATTAATTCATTTATATATTTATTTATTCAATTATTTATTTTTTATTCATTTACATATTTATTTATTTAGTTAATTATTTATGTATTTATTTACTTATTTATTTATTAATATATTTATTTATATATATTTTTTTATTTTTTATTTATTTAGTTATTTATTCATTTATTCATATTCACGAAATATAC
The DNA here is from genome assembly GCA_029286875.1 of Lamproptera curius. Lineage (NCBI taxonomy): Eukaryota > Metazoa > Arthropoda > Insecta > Lepidoptera > Papilionidae > Lamproptera > Lamproptera curius. Next base: position 127,007 of record JAGSMT010000120.1, on the reverse strand, counting down.
TTTGACTTTGAAATTTCTTGAAAATGTTTTCAGCATAGGATACCGTAATATTTAGAAATAATCATATTTCATATTGTTATCTGAATGCTATAAATTGTCATAAACTTATAGTAAAAATTTAAATCGGTGTATTTTTTATATTTATATACATATTTTTTATTGTTTTAACCGTTTCTGTATATTTATTTCGTGTTCTTTAATCAGTTACCATGATGCTGTAAGCATGTGTTTCTATAGAAGTTAATACTTTGCTTTTATATTATTCTGTTTGATTTAGTTGCTAAGCGATTCAAATCTGCTTTTGTGGTTTTAGCTAGTAAGGGCGTCAAAATTGTTATCTTAGCGTTGTTATATCTTTCCTGTTGGCATACTATGGCTAGAGCGTCAAGTAAGTTAGTGTGGAAAACTGTGCTATTGATTGCTTTTTGACTTATTTTTACCGAGATTAGCCATTTCGTTTATGTTGTGGGAAAAGTGCCGCATGACGTACAAATTATTATTGAAATCGGCCCACAACGCGACATTTTCCGAAATTCATTAGGTTATTTTATCACCACATACTTATTGTACTCTATCGAGTAGGCACGTAAATTATGTTTTATATACGATATAAATGATAATCTACGTGCCTACGTTTAAGCTATACCTGTTAACAAATTCAAAAAAATTGTAAAGGATCGATTGTGTGAAAGTATGATATTACTACTTTATTGATAACACACGCTGGTAACAGACTTTTCGCTCCAGGCTATTTTGAACTGAGAAAAGAATATTTATGAAAATTACTATGGTAATATTGTATAATTTTAGATTAATATTATTTATAAATAAAAAAATGAGTATCGATAAATATTTTTTATTAATTATTATTTAGGCTGATCGCATTTTAATCCTGCTAGGATTGTTCATAGGTCAAACGGAGTTTTAGGTCGTATGCTCCGATTTCAGTAGTAATCACCACAATTACGGAAACAACGATGCACACTATATTGTTAGTAAACTTTATATAGGTCTCATTATTATCTCCATAGTGGAGAAGTAACACTGAAATTGCAGCTTGATTGTAAATTTGCTCTTAGATTGACTATTTGATTCCTGGAACCAATTAAGTAAACTCGTTCAATGTGGAATATTTGAGCAGTTATACGCCTAATGCCCTAATACTAGACTAAAATAATGATAAATTTCCCCTATACATATATAAATCAATCGCTGTTTATTAGTCTCGTTAAAACTCGCGAACGGCTTAACTGATTTGGCTTAAATAAATTAATAAATCATACACAAAAGTACAGATCTTTTATTTATTGATTGAGGTAGTACAAAGTCTGCCAGGTCAACTAGTTATTTATAAATTTATGTGTTAGTGGTTAGCAGAAATATTTATAAATTTGCTTGTTACAATATATATTAGTATCGACTTAACTATATTACGACGATGACCCATGCGTCGGAGGGGTATTTAAAATTCGGTCTACTCACCAACCCGCATTGGACCATCGTGGTATCTATATGTGGTGGTACCCGCATACGGTCCAAAAACCTCTTTTTGCAGAAGCTGTGCATAAGGAAAGGCCTACGTCTGTCATTGGATTAACACAGGTTGATGATAATCACATTACGAAGCATAACTATGGAAAAAAAATTAAATTGATTATTATTTGCTTTAATTTTTAGTAAGTTGCTTTTTATTTATCGTGGAAATTGAAACGGAATGTAATAAGGCACAAATAATTTCCTTAATTTAGGTTTTTATGCAAGTAGTTTTTTATGCTTCACAAAAATCAGTTTCCTATCTTTGTTACATTACAATGTAAGCTATAGGTGTTGCAGAATCACTTTTTTACAGGAGACCGACTGGGACGATATCACCACGGTACCTATTTCTGCCTATTAGTTCCAGTTTGAAGTGCAGCGTATTGAGCGTATTTACTAGGTAAACGAGACTAAACATCTCCCATCCATGTATCACAGTAGGTAGCGCGTTAGTGATACCACTGGTATTGCCAATGCCTCTGTTCGTTTGCCTGCGTAGCCAATATGTAAAGTTTGTTTAAAAGGTAGCATAATAGAAAGTAAGATGTACATACATCTCATTTACTTAATGTAGTTTGTTCTTGTTACTTTGCATTATTAATTGGATATTTATAATAAAATTATAGCATTTCAATTTATATGGGCGGCTTTTATATCTATAGACGCTATTTAGACACTCCTCCCAATCAATATAATTTTAGAACGCCAAGCCATTTGATCGTAAAAAACCATTATTGGATTCCGACCGGGATAATAACCACATATTTTCCTGATTTTATTTAAAAAAAATAACTAACTGTATCTTATACATTTTTAGTTGAACATTCTCTACTTTTTGCTGCAATAATCCGCTAAATCAAAATATATTTGAATTTATAATAAACACTACATGGTATTTTTAAATAACAAAAAAGTTTTTCAGATTTCAACGATGAAATGGCGTTTCTTCAAACGTAACAGCACGTTTCTTTACGTGACAAGATTTATAAAAGTATTATTTACTTTCGCGCTTCACGCAATTTCATTTTTTATTTCGCAATTGTGTGCAGTTCTAAGCACGTTTCTAGGTATCAGGCAAAGAAAATCTTCTATCAAGTATTAAACACGTTATGCTTTCTGTATTGTATCATATATAACGGAAGTGAAATATTTATAAAGTTAAAATTTTCTTTTTCATATACTTATTGTACTTTAAAGGATTTATTTTATTTTGAATACCTAGCGATTTCATCCTAAATAGAAAATTTTAGATAATGGGAAAAAAAATGTATGTCATCGACTACCAATATTTAAATTAATAATAGTTTTCACTTGGCTTTCTTGTCAAACTATCTTTATAATAACTATAAGAATGGAATTTTTATATTCTGATGGGTGGGTGTAACTTCGGATGTGCATGTCGGCATTTTATTACAGCAAGAAATTAATGTTTTCTAATTTTGGGGATTAAGTTTTTCTTTAAATCATAAGTCACAGGAGTCTTTTATTATTAGAAATAAAAATATTAGAGTAATACTCACCGTCTGTTTTCTAAACATAAAGTCATATGTATCTCACTGAGACGTTCTATTTAAAAAAAATAGTTATTTATAAGCTCCAATTGACTTAGCGTAATTTCCTCTTTACTGTTATTTTCATAGTACCATCTTTAGACCAATCTTTTGAGCAGTCAGGATCCTAGGGCAAGAGAACGACTAGGGTATAAGCTCCGCAGAACCTATTTCTGTAGCTATCAGTAAAGCGTAAACAGCACTGTCTTTGAGTTTGACTGACACTATTGTCAACGTTATAACTGTTTAATCAATACATAAAATCTTATGTCTCAGGGTGTTGAGCGGATTAGTGGCCTCTCAGGCTGTTTTTCTTATAGGCAAGGCAGGTATTACTTGCAACCAGGTGGATGTCCCGCTAGTTTTATCGCTTTACCCAATAAAAAAACTACATGGCTTTTCTCTTGTTCTTTTGTCGGTGCACATCATATCGATTCTAGATTCTCAAATTTATCGTGCATGTTTTTGCTTTTGCAAATAAATAGGTTCCGAGATATTGCTATACCAAAGGTGTCCGTTTTCTATTTAACGTAGTTACTTCTTGGGCAAAACAATAAATTTTGTGAACGCTGACGTTAAACTGCTTAAACTCTTTACTAGTTAAACTCTTTACGAGGCAATAACAAGGCTAAACGCTTGTTGATGGTTTCGCATAGCAGTACTTCCCAAAACATACTTTCAGTATTTTAAAATGTTTTTTTGGAAGAAATAAAGTTAAATTTTAAAAACTATAATTGCTTCAGTTCCGTAAAACTCTTGGCGTTGTTATTCAATTTTAATATAATCCTATTGAGTACTGTCGTGGATGTGATACATGCATCAAAAGATAAGGAGACAAATAGTTTTACATTCAAAAGTAATTTTACTATAAATAATGTAAGAAAAATCAGACCACAGAAGTTATTTGCGCGCAGGAAACCGCCGTAGGCCTTTAAATGTCGGATGGGACGGGACGGTCGAACGGATGTCTGTGTATGAGTTTTCATACTACTACTGAGTGTAGTGTAGCGTTTTACGTGTAAGTAACTATGTTAAAGTAATGATAAAATTAATACCTTTAAAACATATCGCAAAACTTTATTTGGTTTTATCCAAAAATCATCTCTTTAATTAATTAATTATGTACTGTGTGATTCACAATAGTATTCTGTAATTAATTAATTATGTGCTGTTTATTTCTATCTGCTTTTTAAAAAGCAGACAGAAGTACAGAGTTCAGAATACTACTTCTTAAATATATATGCAAAATGATTCTAATAATAACTGCTTTTCTTACAGAGAATACTTTATAAAAACTATTTTTATTTAAAAATAAAAAATTGTCACTTTCAAAGTTAACGTCTGTTTCACGTACTTTCCAATAGTAGAAGGTACTCAATTCTGAGCGTAAGTTTTTTTCACGTTCTAAGTAAATTATATTTCCATAAGGACCTCAAATAGTACATACATATATGCTATAGTCCATTACTCTATTTATGTTTTTTAACAAGTTTTAAATTTTTATTTATCGCGTAAAGCATACTTTAAAAAGAAAGATGTCAAAACGTTTATGTTTAAAATTGATAAACATTGGACATATTCAGTATTATGTTTATTTATTATGCCTTTACTATTTATGAGTGTCTAAATAAATATCCGGATGCGTACTTGGATTAGACTAACGTTGTGGGATACGGTCCAAAAACTAATGGAGAAGGCGTGCATTAGGGTAGGCCTATGTCCAGCAGTGGAATCACACAGGCTGACGATGACGAAATAAATAATCAAAAGTGCTAAAACCTTTTTATAAGAATATGCAAAAACAACTATAAACCCGTACCAAAATGCAAGCAGAGTTGTAAGCCAAGCCGGCATTTGACTGTATAATATATTTATCACCTGCACAGATTGACCTAAATCATTTTAATCTTATTGGCGCATGAAATTTAATATTTGCGTGGGCAGAATTTGTAACATACGAATATCTGTATTATGGCAGCGGCGTGATAGAATCATATTTGTTACAGATTATACATTTTTGTTACAGATTTTAGTGGTCTGAGATTTTTTTTAAAAAAGGTGTATATTGTTTATTTTATTAAACCAAGGCCGTCTACGTGATGGTAAGCGATACCCCCGTCAAGTGAGATAGGCAGTGTAAGTTTGAGCGCCTCATTGCCTAAAGAGATTGGAGGTCATGACTTTTATATAGATCTACACGATTTGAAGTTCTGGCCACGAAACAAGAATTTAAATTTCTCTTATTTTACAAATAAATAAAAAAAATATTGTTCCAATCGAAGTTTGTTTTTGCAGAAATCAGAGCAATTATGTGGAGTTTCAAAAAGAAATGTTATTTTTTATTTTTTCTGTATATTTTTCTTTATAATAAAAGGTATTTTAATATAAAAGTATAAGGACACATAATAGTTTAAAAATATAAAATACAAAAAAGATGAAGTCAAATCAAATATTTTGACGTGACATCGACTTATAAATTGGTTCAAGATAGGAAGGCACTCTAGAAAACTGTGTCACAGCGCCGCTTACGTAACGCTCTCCATAACCAACCATAAGAGAAAGTGAGAGGCACGCGTCTCTCTTACTCGCGCGCAGTTGGCCTGCTTAATTGAAAGAGAGACATTTTCTCTTTCTCTCAGAGAGAAAAAGAGGCATGCTTACCGGTTCATGCTTTGCGTCCAACTTTCACTCGAGCGTTCTTGCCGTCGGAGTAAACAAATAGTGTCTGCATTCATATTCACACGTGCAAGTTAATTGTCAATTGATTGTGTAGTGAAAATGTGAAGTCAGATTCGTCGATTATAACAATCAAAACAATAAAGGTAAATAATTCTACATTGATATTTGAACATGATAAAATATGATTGATTAATTAATTAGTTTGAATAGGTTATGTTATAGTAATGTGATGTTAAATAAAAAAAAGACGTTGTCACGTATAATTTTCGCCTGTATACCGATTTTACAGACAACTAATTTTTTTAATAGGTCTTTAATTTACTCACCTTAGTAACGTTCTTCAAAATCGTTCACATTTTGATAATAGCATTTTCCCTGCTCCTCGTAATAGGCATATATCTTATTATCATCTTTCATTACCTATTTTTATTCTCTGCTCTGTTGCCTTTTATGTTTCATTACAAATATCCAACTAATAAAGTTGTTAACTTATATGTATCTCCTACTTTCTATGTATATAACTCCGACCTTTAAAATATTTCTCTGAGCCTTATTCATTTGTCGTGATTATGTAACATCCATTGTTTACATTGCAAAGAATGGAACCGGAAAGGAAAATTATGAGGAAGAAAATAAACCTGTTGTATCAAAACATTTTCGCCTCACAACTTCCCGTATTATTTTCGACGATGAATAAATGCCACCAAATATATATTGAAACAACTATTAATATACAGTGTTTTAAATTTCAACTGATATCCAATACAAAAACTTAATAAATTTTTGACTGGAAATTTATATTTATTTTAGTACTAGCGACCCGCCCCGGTTTCGCACGGGTAGGGGCAATATTCTCTACATTAGTAAAATGTATGAGAACATGTATAAATTTATCAGCGTTTCTCTACAATATTATGAATGAATTATAAAAACAAACTTTCCTCTTTCATCTCTGTATCTATTAAAAAAAAGCGCATCAAAATTACGTTCGTTACGTAGTTTTAAAGATTTAGGCATACAAATGGATATAGGGACAGAGAAAGCGACTTTGTATTATACTATGTAATAAGGCAGTTAAGTATAAACTCTTTCATATATTTCACATTGAGCGATTTTCTTAATTCATTTCAGGAATAGGTACCTAAAAGTTAATGTAGCGTGAATCGTTGTTCCCTTCTTTGATTTTCGCCTTAATAATCATAACTGTTACTTGCTTTTTGAACTTTTTTCGTAAAAGATTAAATAAGAATCAATTTGTAGTAAGAAATGAATTAAAATTCAATTTCTGCCAAAAAAAGTTTTAGTCCTTCAAATAGTTCTCCACGGCATTCATAACCTCATTATCGTCTTCGTAACTATTTAACTTATATATTCTTGTCATTTGAAGAACAGATATAAATCGCTAGGCGCTAGATTTGATGAATAATAGGGGTGTCAATCAATTTGAAGCCAGCTTGCCGAATGGCAGCAATCGCACCTGACAACCTGTGAGCGGTAGCATTGTAAAAATAAAACACCACGTCTTTAATCGCATTTCTTAACTTAGGAATCAATACTGTATAAAATTGTAATAGTGGTTCTGAGTTCCAAAATAATGAGGCCATATACTTTGCCAGCCGATGCCACAGCACAAAACTTCTTCGGGGTCGGTAATGATAATTGCCGAATTTATCATTAAGGGAGACCTTTAAATGGACTAACGAACTAGTGATATAGCATTAAATAAATTAAAGTTATCGTTCGATGCGAAATTAACATAAAATTAATATTCATAATGGCACAATAAGGGGCCATTAAATTTATTTTCATGAACCATTCGAGTAGTTTAAGTAATACGCTTTGGTGATAGTAAAACGATTCCAGTTGGATATTTAAGGAAAGGTGTGTCACGTTAGCACCCGCTTATATTGTGCAAAATGGTTAAATACAGTTGAAGTCAGACATATTTTTTGAAATACAATGAATAAATAACTCGGGTATTAAAATCGATTGGATTGTGCTTTGAAGTGAATAGACTGAATAAGAATGATCAAAATATTATTGCTGTTTATATAGATGAAAAATCTATAGAAACGAGACAATTTAAATTATTTTTTAGTTTCTTACTCTTAGTCTTCCGTTAAAAATGTTATGATTTATGTGGACATGGAGCACAACGTACGTACAAAAACAACGTTTTCTTGTATGAGTATTGAAAACTAAGAAATAAAGTTAATTATATGTCTCTAAGTGAAGGAATCAAATATCGTATAAAATTTATTTATTTATTCTTTATGACAAAAAAATGTACAAGGGCGATGGCATTGTTCACCAGCCAACCTTTGGTGTGGTGAAGAGATGGCAAGGTAGGTCACCAAAATAAACAAAAGAAAATATTTTAAAATGGGTTTTCCATAACATAGTAAGATAGAGTCAATAATAAATATATATTATTACACTATAGTATATAATCAATCTTAGTCATATTCATATTCTTATATAAATACTCTCATAAAATAATGTAAATAAATATAACACTTTATATATATAGTAATATATATCCATATGTTAATCAATATACATATAAGCATTTATAGAATACATATATATAAAGATATATATGTATATATATAAATCTGAAAGACTTCTATGCTCTTTACAAACTACCACCCTGCAGCGTCCACCGAATGTAGTGACATTTTAATGTTTTAACGCGTATGTAAGATGTTCTTTAATTAGTATCATATCAGTAGTCGACGTCAAATTTCATTTAAACGTTAAATGGTGATATTCAAATTTAATATTTCTAGCTGAATTTGTGGTCCGTTCACTCTAAATCTTTCTTGCACACTGAATATTCCTGTGATACAGTTCAAAACACTGCATGCACATTCCTGCCTCCATCCACCTGTATGTTTAAATCAATTCCGTATAATGCTCTGCATATATCATAAAGATTATAATAACTAAATGACATCCATCTACTATAGAGAATCTAGATTGGTTCCGAATACTGTTTTGAATTATTGTATCCAGCTGATCAGCCAAGAGGCTTCCACCATATAAGGCGCTTATAATGACCCAGGCACAGATAATAAATAATTAATTAGTTATATCAAAGTGACAATACCTATGATAGTATAGGTATTTTCACTTTGGTACTCAAAATCTTAAAGAGAATATAATAATTTTGACGAGTGTCAGGTCAGTTTGTATGTATAAACAGGTAAGCTCAGAGGCACAGGTGGTGTGAATAGATAAGTCCGCAGTTGGACATTTAATATTTTGATTTGAACACTACTGGTCCAACCTAATTCATTTGTAGGTAGTTGAGTCGTTGTCAAATTAAGTGTAGTTACCAGTCGTTTTGGTTGATAACAATTATTTATTTGAAAGTTCATAAATGTAATACTGAACCGTTGTCTCATCTGGGAAAATTATTCAAGAGTGAGAGTGAAACAATGATAAATTTTACCCTAAAACTATAACTCCTGCAAGCCATGTTGATTTTGTGTATTTATATCGCTAAGTACACATCCTGACATAAAAGATTACGATAATACAGTAGCTAGAGTTGAAAACATAAAATTTATGAACTTTGATACATTGGAATGGTGGAGTTCATAATATCCAAGGAAAATTACAGATCGCCAGCCAAGTATACTAAAAATTCTCATGCAAACCTGAAGTACTAACAATAATGCGGATATTAAGATACTGGATAGATACATAAGTTAAACTACATATGATCTATAAAGATCACTTGCACCGAAGGTCTCAAAAGACCCGAATGACTTTCTCCGACGGACTATTCATAAGAGATACAGATATTTCTGGAAGACCTTCTACCTAGACAAAAAAAATTAAAAGCTCTTAAAAGTATGGAAAACAATAAGAACAATATGCCATCTAAAACTAGTAAGACGGAGCCTTAGGAGTTACTTATATAGCAGACACTAACTCACGCATCTGAACTATTGGAAAATTGTAACAGATATTTTTAACGATAGAAAATCTGGCAATAAATGTTTTGCAACAACAATAGAACAGAGAAAATTCTTAGTGCAAAGTAAAAGTGCTAAGTAATTGAGACACGGTCTCATGAATAAGTTGTTGAGAATCATTTTGCATACCAGATGGTCCAACCTGAGAGTAGTGATTTAAATTCAAATATGTTTGTACGTAATCAGAATTAGCACTCTAAAGTAGGTTGAGGTTCAGCATCATAGTCTATAATTTCGTTGTTGTCCACGGGCTCTTCAATTAGCTCCTCATTCAAATCTAAATAAAACTCTTCGAGAGATTTTCCTTGTAAGGTCTACTTTTCCATCTTCCATAAGAATGAGAAGCTTTGATATCTTAGCGGTTTGGTATACGTCATCTGGCAACCTGTAAGACTTTTATGTACTTATTAGTATAGCCTATGAATGTAGCTCATGCTTCCATATCATTTTCAGGCATGGAAAAAATTGTGATAAGGTGGCTAAATGTTTTCTGAGCCTTGTAGAGGATATTGCTTTAGGCTGTTTCGCCCTGATAATTCGGCATGCTTTTCCAAAACTTTGTAGCATACAATTGTATTGTTATAACCGGGATTACCAAACAAAAATTGATTTGGTGTCGAAGCAAAAACATGCCAAATCGATAATAATAATTTAATATCATCTTGAACTTTATTAAACAGAAGTGGTATCTCCATACGCCGTTACTCTCTAATGACAACACGTTTAAATTTCTTTACGAAAATCTTTTCTGAGTGCAAAGTCGATGATCAAACTCTTCATACTATTATCATATTATAGCTTTCTAAATAATCGTGCACTGTAATTCTTTGAAGTTCTCCAGGCCTGCGCCTATTTAATAATAAACCCTACAATACACATACTCTAAAAGTTTGTATATGTTTCAGTAGTTGTAAGCCTTCTTTAATTCTACATGTTAGCATCCAAGGATTTTTATTTGGGTATTCTTTAAGAATTTTCTTAAATCATTTCTACAGGGACAATAGGTTATTGTAGCTGTGACATAATCATATTAGCAATTTGATTCAATAAGTTGAATCAAAGCTTTTAAGTCGTATTCTATTTTGCCAGTATCTACTTCCGCGTAAGGTCCTTGCTTTTAATACAACATTATTGCAATATTGTAGCATTGTTTCAAGATGGTGGACATGATTCATTGGAACGTAGGTGTTTCATACCTATCTTTCTATATCATAATTTGCCAGTATTTAGTTGCTTGTACAATGACATCTATAATGAATTGGTCTTAAGGCAGAAAATAAGTCATTAATGGATGGATCAAATTAATTCTGTAATAATTTTGCAGCTGTCTCATTTTCTAGACACTACGTTAACGAAATGTTTTTCTCGGTGAGTTTTTAAACATTGAGATCCGAAAGCACATATAAGGTTATATTTTTGCAATAGTGATATTTTGTCTGCCCGCATTCGGAGAAACACAGTTTCTTAAGTTTTACGTCGATTTTAAGATGACGTATCAGTAGATTTTGAGCCTCTAGATTGAATGTTTTACTCCTGATTTACCACTACAATTTTTATGTTTCCACAAGTTTTTAGAATAGAACTCAGACACCTTGTAACACGGCAAATAATCAGTAAATTTAATTTCGCATTGGTTTAGTGACCTTTGAATTTATAAGGTAGTTTTTTATGTAGAGCTGCAATTAATTTTTTTCTATCAAGACTTTTTAGGTTTTGACACAATTTTTGGACTTCAGTTTCATAAATATGGTGTCGGAGTAAATGACGAGCAAAATTTAAAACACAGTAAAAAATAAACTTTATCTCGAACCTTGAACTTTTGGCTTTTTGCCTTTGACAATTGTTGTACTATCATTAGAATTATCTTCATTTGAGACTCACCATTAATTTCGTAAATAATCTCTTCATTTGGTTCTGATTCATTGTAAGGCTGTGGAAATTCCTCTACTAACATTTACATGGCATAAGGAGAACTGCTTTAAAACTAATTTTATTAAACTTATATTATTAGGTGGTTTGAAAGATACATTAGACAAGAATTATTAACATCGAGAGGTATTCTGATTTGGTAGAATTTATCTGTTTTATAACGTTGAAGAAGTTTCTTCTAAATACACTACTTGGTGAACAATTAACGAATTTTGCCTATGTAAATTTAAGAAAGTTTTCTAATTAAAGAATCCTTTTGTACTTTGTTCTAGGATTCATGTATTATTATAATCACTAACATAATAATACACCAAATAAATAACCACTTTAACGCATTGGTAATAATTCACTTTGGTGATGCAGCTCATCACGGGCGGCACATGTCTGTTTTTACAAACATCGGCAAGCTGCTGCCCCTGCGCCCCTGCGCTGCGTCCCTCGTGAACCCCTGAATAGGCCCTCGGACACCGTACCAGTGCCCTGTTCAAGGAAATTTAAGAGACGCAAGATTGATATCACGAAAAAATGATAAAAACTTTACAAATTAAGTATATTCAATGGACATGGATAAGATCGGTGAACTGAACTCAAAGTATACGTGGTAAAGTATAGAGAACAACTAGTGCCTCAAATTTCTGTCGGACGATGGCGGAACTATATTATACGCTCAAAAGACATTGTTTTGATGAAATTACGTCCATGCCAATTTTTGCCCTAGCATTCTAATAATCTATAAGGGACCTGTGGGCCAAAATGAGGGTTTAGTCAATCTTGCGTCCGTATTCCGGACGCACAAAGTCAGTTGGACGCAGCATCATCGGTAAATAACGCCATGTAAGACGAAGATGTCCTTCAAGATGTATATATATATATATATATATATATATATATATATATATATATATTATCATATGTTTAAATTATATATATATATATATATAATTTAAAACATATGATCATGAACTCTTTCTTAAGAGCGAGATAACTTTGAGCCAACCTGATTTGAGGGAGGTACCGCATTCCATAAAAGGATAGACTGGAACAAAAGAAGAGGAGGGTGTAAAGTTGAAACGATGGGTCGGACATAAGAGAAGATTTATTCGTCGAGCGAAGATTTTTATCATTTACAGTGCTAAGGTATTAAAAATGGAGGATAGGTAAATAGAGTAAAGATGAATTAAGGAGAGAAAAAGAGTTGTTAGTGCTCTTAATGAACGCCTTCTACGGATGGAGCAACCACTGTAATTCTAAAGATGGAGGAAACATGGTCATATTTCGAAATAAATAACAAATATTTACAGTACCTACAATTGTATCCGCCGTTATCATGAATACGTCATCGAAATATTTCCTTTATATAAGATAACGCGTTTTATGTCAGTATGCACTACTATTTTTTTAGTTTGACACGCATGTTAAGACGCCATTTTATTCATTACTTCTTTTATTTAGTCACGTGATATTTTTTTATTTAATAACGGCGTTATAAAGTTGCCTTTTTATTTTAACCATAAATAATATTCATTATAAAATTTACGGACTAAAATTGATTGTTAATTCACGCAATTTAGTGCATTTACTTTTTACTGTACCAATTCTCCCATTATCAACATAAAGTTTACATTGTTACCACCACGCCATCTATTGAAATACGCTACCCAATCAATAGATATTGCCAACGTCAATCGTTTTATAGCTAACAGCTTGTATCAAATAATAATGGATAAAAAAATCGCAATGAATCAATATTGCGACTTTAAATAGGGTTTGAAACTTTTCTATCGGGCAAGTGTAACACACGATGCGCAAAAATTATTAAAATTGGTTAAGTGGTTTAGGAGTCCATCGCAGGAAAACAACGTGACACGTAAAATATGTATATATATATATTAAGATGGGTCACATAACACAAAAGGTATGTAATATTTTAAAATAACCATAAATTAATAGGACTTCATTATATGAATTTTAACACGAATTCTTTAGATTTCCTTTTTGCTTGATATCACAATCCAATAGACCAGCGTTAACGTATCCTTATAGTTTTTAAATAATTATTTCATCGTGTTAAGGCACAACGACAGTAGTAGTCGTGAAGAACCTTCAGCCATAAAGATCGTCACGTTTTTTTTATCAAATTGCATCAATGTAAAAGCAACTTGCTTCAATCAATTATGTTTTACTACCGTTTCCCTAGAATAGTTTACTATAAATAAAAACAATCCTCCGAAAACAGGGCTCTCCTGGAACCTGAGCTTAGTCGAGAGCAAGACAGTTCGTGATGACGGTTGACATTTCTTCAATAAGGAAATTTGACATCTTTTCAAAAAGCATGACATTTTCCGTCATCACTAGGTTATCATCTTTTGTTTTGATCACTGATAAGAGTAAAAATATATAGTCTCATCACTTTCTATTAAAATATATTTATCCTAAATTAGCAAATAACGGAAATAATAAGTAAATATTATTATTAAAATTTTTCGTTTGTATGAAAAATGTATATAATGTAAACAGCAACATCTACAATAATTTATTTTCTGATGGATTATTACAAAGTTCACGTTCTCCTCATTATAATACTGCAGCAAATTCTTAGTACTGCTACTTGGTCCAGGCAAAGTTGTGTCGTTAGCTGTCACTATCGTGCTGTTAAGTCTTACCTCCTAGTAGTATTTAATTATAACTGCTGTGTACAGCTTTAGACAGGGTTAACAGTGAAAACTTTGGACGGCGTAGTTAATTGGGACAAACGTTAGGCTAACTATACATTTATCAATACACCCACGCATCAATTATGCGTTTGCAATATAAACTATATATTATTAAGATTTATAAAATTTTCGTGTCACAAAGTTCGTTCCCATACTCCTCTGAAACAGCTTGACTGATTGTTATGAACATTTTTATACATATTGAATTAGTTAATAATAATAATTAATGAGTGGGATCCACCAAAATTTTTTTGTATAAGTTTTTTGATAAATTTTGTCATTATGTGGTATTGAAAAATACAACGCTACATTTTCACTTTCCTATGACCAGCCTGCTTTTTAGTAGTTGTTATAATTAATACAAATATTATAAATTAAAATGTAACTTTATTTCAATTTAAACAAAACAAACAAGTGACTTTTTTAGAAAAATGAAATAAAAAAAAATAAAAAATTCATGCAACAAAATTTTCTCGGTATGCATAATATTGTGTATTATTGGGTTTTAAATTTAAAGATATCAAATGAAAAATAATGAGATCATGAACATTGGATTTCTTTTTCGCATTAGTCCTTTTTTCATCAAAATTATTTGTAGAAGCTCTTCAAATATACTTTCCGAACGTTTTCCTGTAATTGGATTACGCTGTTAAAGTTAATTCTGCAATGTTGTCTGCTGTGTTGTTCGTGTTTTATGCCGTTTGTGTATAAAAGTAAGTTTGTATATATATATTACACGTTGTATCAAAAACATAATAATAAATTAATTGTCATGAAATTATAATCATATTACTAATCAAACATCTAACATGAATGTTAGTAATTTTTAAAGAAATGGATAAAAAAGAATTTGAAATAACGTACTAAAATATTTGACCTTATAGGGTGAAAGCATGTGTATATTAAGCGACAAACAAAAATTTTAATAACTAAACAAAGTTATTCTTATTTAAACGGCTGAACTCACGTGAAATTAGTATTGGTGCCGACTAGTTTCGTATCTGCTGGAGGTCCTTTATCAGAACGAGTGGGATAACTTCACAGTCGCATCCAGTGTCTTACTTGGTATTATAACTTAAAATATTCTATATCAATGTTAAAAAAGTATATTTAATAAATAATACGTTAAAGGATATAAGGATAATAGTAAGGAAGAAGAGTAGAAGTTGAAAGATATCTGGTGGCAGGTCCCCTTTTTACAGGAGACCGTCTGGGTGGGTACCACCGCGGTGCCTATTTCTGCTGCGAAGCAGTAGCGTGAAAACACTGCAGTGTTCCGGTTTGAAGGGCACCGTAGCCAGCGTATTTACTGGGTAAACGAGACTTAACACCCTATGTCTAACGATAGGCAGCGCGTTGGCGATACCACTGGTATTGCCAAATTCTATGGGCGTCGGTGACCACTTCCCATCAGGTGGCCCGACTGTTCGTCTGCCTGCGTATGCCATAAAAAATTAAATAAAAAAATATCTTTCATGTAGAATGTATCAAGGAATATAATTTTACATCAGGTTTAAGTTTAAAAAGGCTTTAAATATTACTGTCTTTTTATCTAAAACATTATTTGGATTTAATAACATGTTCACCCTAAGGGCCATGTATTGTGTTATACTGTTAAGGTCTTAGAGCGTTTAGGTCCTCCAGTGACTCCGCCATGATGTCTATGTCGGCAATCTAAGGTGGGTGATCCATTGATACATACATACATCATCAGCCTGTTTTAGTCCACTGCTGGACATAGGCCTCCCCTAATACACCCCTATCCATTAGGGGGTTTGGACCGTATCCCACCACGCTGGTCCAATGCGGGTTGGTGGGTGGACCGACTTTTTACATGCCCATCCGACGCATGGATCATCTTACTTTTCAGACAATTGGGTGATCGGCCCAAATTGCCCTAACCAACTAGGAAACAACAATGAAAATTTGTTGCGTCCCCGCAGGATTCGAACCCACGACCTCCGGTTTCTAAAGCACACGCCCATACCACTAGGCTACGGAGGCAGTTGATGCCTCGTCCCTTCCAACCAAAAAGTTTTAATGCGCAAATGGGCAGGAGGTCGGTGGATGCAGGTGACACAGGATCGAGCCTCTCAGAGAATTATGGGAGAGACCTATGCTGAGCATGTGTGCAATATATGGGAATGTATAAATATTCTATAATTATACTAATACTACTAGTTATGAAGGCAATAGATTTGAAAGCTACTTAAAATTTGGGAGTGAGTTTTCTTTGTTTGTACTTTACTAGAATACAAATTTGAATTTTACTTTGTAGTGAATACCTTAGTGTTCTAACAATGACATAACACCACAGGCAGAACAATACTGCAGGCTAACAGAGTCAACTATGTGTTTTCATGTATGATTTTAACAAGGTATAATTAAAAGTTCAACTGAGTTTACAGAAAATATTTATATTATATTTATGTGTTTCTTATTATTGATATATTATATTCACTTTAAACAAAAATAACTACTTACTGGTAAAGATATTTGAATTTGTTTATCCTTTATAGTACTCAATAAAAGTACCACTATTCCTTAAATCTTTATCGATACATAAAGATCTACATACTGTAGAATCTACATACTTCAAAACAGACAATATAAAATGACTGCGCGGGGAGTTGGGTATGCTTCATAAAGTCCCGTCGGCATATTCAGAGCTGAATGCGAAAACCGACCTGATTGGAATACGATTGCAATTTGCTGCACAATATATTTGCTGATTATAATTATTGAGAACTCCCGGATTGATCGAGAACAAATTGTGTTTCTCTACATGACTGATTATTTCTACCGCGTATCAGTTAAGCTGAAACGTTAAAGTTTTATCGTTCATAAAAGTAAGTGATACGAAAATTGTGTACTTGTTTAATCACAATGGTTTTTAACATAATTATCGTTCAGTTAAATTTATGTATATTTTAGCGTCGTATGTGTGTAAAATTTTCAAGGTGGTCGGTTTACGATTTCCTGGAGATTGTCTGGGGGCGTAGTACCGTGGTTCCAAATTCTCCCACAAAGCAGTAGTGTTTTAACATTACTGCCTCTCGGTTTCTAGGGCACCGTAGCCAGTGTCTGGTCAACGAGACGTAACTTCTAATATCTCAAGGCATCGAGCAGATTTGTGGCGTCTTAAGCTGTGTTTCATATAGGTATAACGTATCATTTTTCATTAGATGAACGTAATGCGTGTCTCCCTGAAATTATTGGAAGTGCACCAATGTTTGCGCGTACACTTGTGCACTATAATATCTTCTGCTCAGGTTGATCTCTAATATAAATTATCTACCGTTGATTTGACTAGTAGGACGTATCTATTAGTTAAAACAAGTAAAATTTGAACCATAAAACATGACTGACTTAAAACAGCATGCCATTTTGCGCAATATAAGTAGGCGACAACGTCTGCAAGAAACTACCCCGTGAATTTTGCTACTGCATTTAAATCTCTAAAATCTTTTAAGGTATTCATTTAATCAAAATATAGCCTTACCTTTTTATGTACATAGAATGTAGATTTTTTTTAACGCAATGACATTTATATAAATATTTAAGGATTTTTGAATAGGCCTGATTGCAATTTTTTTAATGTTTCTTTTGAAATTATTAGCACAGCATGGATTATTCATAAAATATAGACATATGCTTTTGCGAACTTTACTGTAGACCACTTCAAGTAGTACGATTATGTAGAACTTAGTTTACATCTATCTCTTAAGGTTGAGCTCGCCTTTGAAATTTAATCGTATGAGGGTGTGAATTTTGACGCGGCAAGTTTCTAAATTTATTAAATATCCAATAAACTACTTATAACAAAATATTATTAATATTTTAATATAAATAGTACCTCCTTATTTTGGGTAGTGGGTCAACTAGGAAATTTTATTGCATTTTTTCTTTATTTATATCAAAAAATATATTTAAATGTACCGTTAAGACAAAACCACGAATTTTGTATGTTCTCACTAGCTGTACCCGCGACTTCGTAAGCGTGGAATGAGAGAAATGTCAGCGAGGTGTTTTGAAATATACAAGAGAAAAAGATACAGTGCGCTCGTAGCTCTCGGATCGACCGGACAAGCCCGCTCGATCCCCCCTGCTACCTGCGCCGTCCGCTTGGCCCACCCGTGGCCACACCCTCCCCCCCGACGCCTACAAGTGGCAGAAGAGAGAAGACGCCGAGTCGCCGAGTCATCGTGTCGCCGTGCAACAGTGTAGTGATAGTGCTAGTGTGTGCCGGTGTAAAGTGTCGACGCGTTGGGCGTACGCGCCTGAGCGCAAAAAGCTGTGTAGCCGTCCGGTCTGGTGAGTCGTTCCGATTTTGCCTATTGATTCAATTTTCCCCTTAACAGCGTTCAGACACCTTCTGTTGAGATGTAGGGACCCTTTTAACTTTAGTTTTTGTTCTGATTAAGCCACGTCACGTCTTAAATTAAATTGTAGTTAAATAACACGCTCACCACCCTCATGGTATTTTTAGTATCACTATTAACGTTAGTTTGCTGCATTAGGCAGCAACATAGGCATTTACCTAGCGCTCCTAAAGCGCTAGAGCTCGTATCAGCTATTAGGTTTACACCTCCCTGCTCACTGGGGCGGGGAGGGTAGGTTGCACAACCCCCGGCCTCACCGGGGGTGCATGCTTGCATTTGTTAAACTTAGTCAACCCAGTAATTAACACACCGAAGATGTTGCACCTTATGCAAGTTGCCCTTGAAGGGATAGGCCTCAACATGGAGGAACTCGAAAACAAGTCGCCTGAGGAAATCCGTACAGCCATCCTCGCCGCGGCTAACAATAACCAATCCGCGCCATCCACCCCCAAAAAGGGGAAAAAGAAAAGTAAAAAATCGCGTGCCTCACCGGAGCAGTCGGATGAATCCGACAACAACTCTAGCACCACCACCACCACCTCCGACTCCGAAATGGAGGTAGAGCAGGCGTCCCCTGAAGCCGAGGACTCCGACGCGGGAGGTTTCCTCCCTGTAGTTTCGCGCAAAAAGAAGCGCAAGTCTAGGCCCTCACCGGCGTCATCGCCAATCCCTGACCCCCCAACTAAAGCGCCGAAATCGTCGGCAAACGAACTTTCGGCCACTAGGCCAACACCAGGGCCATCTGCCCCAGCCACCCAAGGGCCTTCTGCCCAACCAACCCCAGGGCCTTCAGCAACCCGCCGCCTCACGGCAACCAAACAACGTCTCACCCGGAGACAAAAAACCACCCCCCATCTTTATTAGATCTCTAGATAAATGGGCAGAGCTCCGGTCAGCTCTGTCCAACAGAGTAAAGTTCACCGCGTCAGATTCCGCAACCGGAATCAAAATACAGCTAGAGACGGTCGCCGCGCACCGTCAAGTCACTTCATTCCTAAATTCAAACAATTATTATTATCATACGTACGCGCTCCCGGACGGGCGCGTCCTTCGGACGGTAGTCAAAGGGCTGCCGAAGGAGATACCAACCGAGGAAATACACAATTTCCTAAAATCGGAAAATATTCCGATACATTCAGTTATGCGCCTCACGCACCCCCAAACAAAAACCTTTCAACGTGGTCCTTCTGACCCTAGAGCGTTCCCCCGAGGGAAAAAAGGTCTACGACCTTAAACATATCTGCGACATCGGTCGCATTAGCTTTGTAGCCCCCCGTAAAAACGGAATCCCAGGACAGTGTCACACCTGTCAAATCTTTGGGCACTCGGCCCGCAACTGCCACGCGCGTCCTCGATGCGTGAAGTGCCTCGGCGATCATGGTACGCCTGACTGCCCCCGTCCATGAGATAGAGATACCCTGCTCACATTTGAGCCGCCGGCATGCTTAAACTGCCAAAACACCGGTCACACGGCTAACTACTTGGAATGCCCAAAAGCTCCCAAGCGTAAGCCACCACCACCCGCATCCGCTCCCAGGCGCCCACCAGTGCCATCCTTCACACCCTCCGCGTTCCCACCACTTCGGACTGCTCCGGCGTGGCAATTACCTAGCGCTCCGCGTAGCGCGCCACCACCAACATGGCAACAACAGCCACCGCGTCAAAACGCGCCGAGCGCTCCGCGTAGCACCGCACCCCGCGCACCACCAACAAGCGCTCCGCGTAGCGCGCCCCAGTACGTTAGCCATAGCAATGGCAGCGCTGGGAGCAACCTCGAACAGGTAGCCGGACAAATCGACTTCGCTGAACTCGATAGACTAACTGAGGAATTCGACGCCGTCGTCGGAAACTTCAGCGCGCGATTGGCCATACTTAGAAATTATAGGCACCTAGTAGAATTAATTTCGGGACAATATGGGTAGTACGCCCATACTAATAGTAATAACGGCCCGGGCCGTCTAAAGCCACGCGCAATTAACATCGTCTTTTTAACGCGAACGGTCTAGCGATAGAAAGACCGAAATATCAAATTTCATTCGAGAAAACGACGTAGACATTCTACTAGTGCAGGAGACTTTCTAAAACCTCAGCAGAACCGATCCTAAAATCGCGAACTATAATATAATCAGAAATGACAGGGCCGGCGCTAAAACGGCGGTACTCTCTATATTACAAAAGTCACTGCACTGCGTAGCAACGACACGCCATCGACTCTGTGCATTTAGAAGCCTCGGTCTGTCGTCTAGCCATGACTGGACACGCGCCGTTAACAATAGCTTCGGTCTCCATCTGCCGTGCAACAACAACTCTCACGCAATAGAATCTGATTTCAAAGCGCTATTCTCATTAGGAGACGCCGTCATTTTGGCTGGCGATTTCAATAGCAAGCAATCCGATGGAATAGCACTTAACAAGTAGAGAGCTTGACGCCCCTCACAGACCTGTTAATTTCAGTGTTGTGGCACCTATGAACCACACATTATCCACACCAAGAGCATCAAAAATCGGATGTGCTTGATATTGCACTCTCCAAAATGTTAACCTCACTTTAGAGGCACAGAGGTCCTCCAGGACCTAACCTCAGATCACCGCCCGTAATGCTCAAGCCTAGGACCCGCGGACTCACCTAATCTCTCATTAAAAGACCATAGTCGACTGGCGTAAACTCAAGTCCCAGCTAGATTGCACTAGCTCGCCACACCTCGATGACCATCCCTCAGTCCTGCACAGCGCTAATGACACGAATCTTGCCGCTCATGCGCGCTTTCAATGCACGTCCAAAGTGTCGTCGAGGCCTTCTCGAGACAAGTCCCTAGTGGAGGAAAACCCCGCTGGGCCTTGCCAAGCTGATGATTAAGGACCTCTTGCGACGCAAGAGGGCAGCGATTCGTGCCTCATGATTGGTATCCAACCAAACGGAACCAAAGGCAGTTACGTGCTCTTGAACATCAGTCCAAGACGCGCATAGCTGATTTCAGGAACGATCAGGTGGGATAACGATCTCCAGCAATATGCATCCTTTCCCATCTCGCCTTCTGGCGAATTCCAAAGCTTAAAAGGCGGCACCGGCCTCCGCGATGCCACCATTAATCCAACCCAACCCGACACCCTAGCGTTTTGGATGAAGAAAAGGCCGAATGCCTAGCCGACAGCCTCAAGGCTCAATGCACACCCAGCACTCAACCGGTGGACGCCGCTCATCTCCGCAAGGTAGAGAGCGAGGTCGACCGATTGATTAAAATACCACCGCGCGATTTAGCTTCACCGGTTACGGAGACCGAAGTCGAGTCGATAATTAAAACCTCAAACCACGGAAAGCCCGGGCACCGATGCGTATTCTAACCGCGTCATTAAATCTTGCCTACACACCTGATTAGCCTCCTTGTCCTTATCTATAACGCAGCCCTTTCCAATGGTATTTTTCCAAACACTTGGAAAGAAGCTGTAGTTATAGGATTCCTCAAACCTGGTAAACCACCATCCTTACCTACATCATATCGTCCCATTAGCCTCCCTCAAGGGTTTGGGAAAATTTACGAACGCCTTATCCTAGCCCGCTTACTCGAGTTTATGAATTCGAGAGGGTTGCCAGTTCCAGTGCAATCGGCTTCGAGCCAAAACACTCATGCACCAATCAAATACATCGCATCACAGGAACATATCAAATCCAAAAATGAGATATGGCCTACATACGGAGCCCTTTTCCTCGACCTGGCAAAGGCGTTCGACAAAGTGTGGCACGAAGGGCTTTATACAAGCTATATAAGCTCGCGGCCTGACCGTCTCGACTCATCATACGAGACTTTCTCCGGAAACGAACGTTCCGTTACCGCGTTGAGGGTACAAAATCTCAACCCCACCCGGTCCTAGCCGGCGTACCACAGGGCTCCGTATTGGGCCCTATATACTACAGACATCCCACTCCACAAACACGTAAGCACCGCCTTGTTCGCAGACGATACTTGCATCTACGTATCCGGAAAATGTCCTATCCTCATAGCTCAAAGACTCCAAGCCGCGGCCACGACCCTAGGGGAATGGTTTCGGAAATGGAGGATTGAGATTAATCCTTCCAAAAGCGCAGCTGTACTATTTACGATACGGCAGCGCCTACCAGTCCCATCCAAAATCCGCCTCCTTGACTGCCTAATACCTCGGGGTAACACTCGACAAAACCTTATCCTTCGGTCCTCACCTCACCAAAGTCAAAAATAGAGCGGCATTTGTCCTAGGTCGCCTATATCCTCTCATTAATCCTAAAAGCAAGCTATCCCTGCGTAATAAGGTGCTGCTTTACAAAACTGTAATCCGTCCTATCATGACCTACTCAGGCCCTGTATTTGCTCATGCCCATAAGAACCATATTCACAAATTACAAGTCATACAAAACAGATTCATGCGCAGAGCCACGGGCGCGCCATTATATCTGCGCAACGAAAACCTGCACATGGATCTGGAATTACCGACCATTAAACAATATCTTAAACAAGCGTCAATCCGCTATTTCGACTCGGCTTCGCAGCATCCGAACGAATTGGTACGTAGCGCCGCCGACTACGTACCAAGCATAAATCTCATAAATCATAAACACTTCAGGCGAGTGCGCCATGCCATTTTGGAACCGGACGATAAAACCACAATCATGCAGGCTCGTGCAAAAGCACAACCACTCAATACATATCGCCCTCGCCGACGAGGGCAACCATTCACTCCGTACACTAGGTACCGGCACGTGCCGGGCCGGTTTTCACCGAGCAGATAGGTCAGGTAAAAACTCGTCACAATTAAGTCCTAAAAGCAACTGATCGAGCCTAGGTTCGGCCACCAGGGCGCCCTCGATCAGTGCGGCTAACGGCAGGAAAGGACAAGATAAGCGGCTGATCGAGCGAGGCTCGGCCCTCGTGGGCACCCTCGATCAAGCACGCTCACGGGTAAAACAAATGGCAGCCCGAGCCGAGGTCCCCCTCAGGGGTCCCTCGGAGCTAAGCCAAAAATAAGAGGTGAAGTCTGTGCACACTTAAAGTTGCACAGCCCCTCGACTCCGTTGGGTTGTAGCGGTTCACTCCACCAACGTGATTTCATCATAAATAAATTTGAAATATAGCATCATGTAAATAAGGTGTTTTTATTGTATGTGCCTATTATAGCATTTGTCACTCTATTTTTAGCCATTTTAAATTCATGCATTAAAATGTTGTGATCATGTAGAACTTATAGGAATCTATAGCGTATTATCAGTAGGAAGCAAGGAACCAATTCTGTATATTTTCCCTTGAATCGTAAAAGTCGAGCAAAATCCCTGCATCAACACAATGTTATCAGCTCCAAAAGATGTCATATGGAACCATGTATTGTATTTCCTTTTTTTTTGAAAACCAAAGCACCGTAGAATCAACGCGCACCAAGCACCGCACCAGAGCACTGCAAAATCTATATTCTTTATTCATCGCTTCTCTTTTTATAAGCTTGTGGTTTTCGTAATCAAAAGCCCCGTCGTACTCAAATCCAGCTTTATCGAATGTGGGTTTGTTAGTTGGGCCCTTTTAGCAACAGCGCGTCTGCGAGATTCAGCAGCTTCAACGTTTAATGTAGAAATTTGAAACGCTATGTATGTCGCCTGCTGAAGACGTCAAGATTGAGACTGTTTGGGTGTCTCCGGAGCCCGTTCAGAAGCCAAAAATTCAACATACTGTCGACGCCTATCTTGAGACTGTTCTAGTGTCTCATCAGCTCGATGTGATGCCAAATGTTCACCATGCTTTTGACGTAGAGCTTCGGACTGTTCAGGGGTCTCATCAGCCTGTCGGGATACTAAAAATTGAGAATGCTTTCGACGTCGAGCTTGGGACTGCTCTGGTGTCTCGGCAGCTCTGTTAGCTGCCTGACACTCTGCCTGTTAAAGCCTTGTGTAAAAATGTTAAGCCTAGCTAATTTCTAGTTCAAGCCTCATTAGAGCTTTGGGTGAGATTAAAATGAATTCTTAGTATATTCTTTTTCTACACGAAAATATACATTACGTAAGTTATTATTATGTTCACATACCTTAAAGGTGCATGTGCAATACATGCTTATTTCATTAAAATTATAATTAAATAATTATTAAAAAGCAAAAACAATTCTAATTTGCTAATTAGAAAACATATTGGGATTAGTATATGGTTCAGAAACCCCCTAATGGATAAAGGTGTATTAAGGGAGGCCTATGTTCAGCAGTGGACTATCAACAAAATCACGCTTCCGTGAGACTATGACTCAATATTACATTATTATTGCTGTTATGTTATTAACATTATTATAAAGGAACCAAAACAACCACAAAAGGACAAATCACTGACCTACGAATAACCTATGTAATTTAAATAGGAAGTCATTCGTAATAATTAACAGGTAAGTAAATTATGACGAACCCCTTCTACAATTAGAATAAAAATAAAGTACCTTTTTGCACCTGTAATTCGTAATAAAAAATACTGCCAATACATAATCTTGGGCTTATGTTACTTTAAATACGCATTCTTGACAAATCGTTACTGTCTTGAAAATTCACAAAACGGACACAAACAAAACTTGTCATCGTCGTAACTATGCAAATATTTGTCCAAATGATGCATTGTGAAAGACGTTTAAATATTTTAAATACCAGACGCGATAAAAGCGTCTATTTTCATTTAGGAGTAAATTTATTGTAATAATGAAATGTGCGTGCATTTGCATTAAATTATGAATTTTTATTGTAGTTATAGTGCACTATTTTGGTTGTGATAATTTATACATAAGATATAGATATATACTGTGGGCCTTTTTGTAGGACTATTAAAGATAAACATTTCCTTCAACCTTCAACGGTTTTGGAGGCGCACGCCAGAATAGCTCACATTTTTTCTACTTATTTAACACTTACCTTCATATTTTGTAACATCCACGCAATATATTTTTATAAATTCTAGCCTATGTGTATTCTAATGTATAAGCTATATTATTGCGAAATTTCATTAAAATCAATTTAGTAGTTTTTGCATGAAAGAAGAGCAAACATCCATCCATCCATACATTCAAACTTTCACTATATAATATTAGTAGGATTAGTAGGATTAGCAGATATCTAAAAAAAGAAGCATTATTTTTAAATTGACCATTAACACATTCAGACATGTTCATATTACTTTATCTTATTTTTATTTGCATTTTTTTGTAATTTGAATCAGTAATGGAGTTAGCTCCCTTTAAAAGAAAATTAAAGTTGCAGAAATATTAGTAGCTTTTGAGTCTCTGCGGTACGCTTATTTCTCGCTCAGTAAATTTTATCATTTGTGCTTTGAAAATATTTAAAACATATTTCGTAGATTAAGGCCGAGTACAAGTTTCGATGGTTACAATTAATATTTGATAGTCGATTTCATTTTAAAAAAATATTAAGATTTTTGACCGACTTCCCAAAAGGATGTACTGTCACGTTTTGTATATGTTATATCGTTGCTCCGCTCCTAGAGCTCAGATTTTGTAGATTTTTTTTAATGATAGATATTACATTTTAATTGGTCCCATTTTTGTCGTCCAATTAAATTGCCAAAACTGGTCTACAATAAAGTCCGTGACAGCGATATCACTGAAGATAAAGCAATGTTTTATATATGAACGCACAATAAGCATTTTGGCAGAAAACACGATGCAATTTCGTACAGAGAGCACGTTGTTACCTGTTTCATCATCATCATTATTATCATCCTGTGTTATCCGCTGGTTCACTAATGCACGCCCTCTCCCTTAGGGGGTTTTTAAACATAATCCCACTACCCAAGTCTAAATGCGGGTTGGTTGGTGGACCGACTTTTTACACGCCCATCCAACGCATAGATAATCTCACTTTTCAGACAATTGGATGATCGATCCAAATTGTCCTAACCAACCAGAAAACAACCATAAAACAAAGCTGTTTTCCCGCGGGATTTGAACGCACTACCTCCGGTTTATAAAGCAAGGGTGAACACTGCTAAGCCACGAAGGTGGTCACAAGAACGCGGGTACAAAGTTAAAAAAAGTAGCTTTTACTGTATGTTGGTCCATGTGTATGCTTAGATCTTTAAAACAGATTTTGAAGCGGTTATATTTTGTAGAGTAGTAAAAGAGAAGGTTTAAAATGTATAACATTGTAGCGAAACTGATATATGTAAAAGTTTCTTATGTAATATTGAATATAATCTTTTATTTGCACTAACACAGCTACCGCTGGCTGAACAGCACAAGATTAATCAGAATAATGTACTACAGTATCAAAAACGTTAAAATGGAAAAGAATCTCGATATCGTAAATGTCACCTAAAAATCACTTTAAAGAACCATACTTTATTTTTTACATTTATAGGCAAATATAGATTTTTACGAAGTGATTTTAAGCAAAAGACATTAATCCTTATGAAAGTAAGTAAATAAATTATTAATTTAAAATAGATCAATACGGCTCTTTATAGCATATAGTTAAACTGAGTATTTCCGAAGATGTTAAAGATCAAAGATGTAATAAAAATAAATATTTTGTTACTCTTTTTTTTATAGAAATAAAAGCTTAAGTTACATCTAGTTAAATCAGTTATGTTCCACTAAAAGCCCCGTCAAAATTGGATCAGCTTTTCTAAAGATTAGCCAGAAGAAATAGATAAATAAAAATTTTGTTTTGCTATATGAATTGGTTAAATATATAATCAGTATAATCAATTAGAAAAGGTTATGTTACAAAGAGGCAATTAAAATTTATTATATGTATAGATGAGCATTGCACCCGTGCGAAACCGAAGAAGCGAAGTGTTGCTGGCAAATAATAAATTTGTATTTTAGTGTTAAGCCATTTTTCTTACTTTTTATGAGTATTAGAAGTTATTTTTTTAGTAATTGTAAGTTGCACATAAATCAATAAAAGCCAATATTTAATCATAAATTATTTTGCTCATTATAAGGGTTAAAAGGGCTTCCTAATTCTTTTAAAGGTAAAATTTATTCCTCATGCTCGATTAGCTCAGAAAACGCGATTATCGAGTATTTCAGAGCCACAACGGCATGTTAACAATGTAGTCAAAGAAGCATGTTAAAATAATAACGTTATAGGAATTCTAAAATACGTCTTTGCAATCAGTTTACTCATACATCTACAAGGTGTTCCTTTTTTTCCTAAATATTTTGTATTTTAAAGGCTACAGGCCTTCGCCTTAATAGTTATCCTGCGTCATACAAAAACCTGTGACCGTGATATTAGTACATGGAAGTTCTATGTTATAATTTAATTAGCTAAATGTGATAAACTATAAAACATTTCTGACTGAAATTTTCTGTCGGAAACTTCAATAATATTTTGTTTTTATTTATACCACCACGCTTCACTGCTTTTGATGAATCGGTTTCTATACCTCTTTTTACTTTCTTACTCTGTTCAAAACTATCCGTTTTTATGCTACCTCGTTGCTCCGTTCCTAGCTCCTACTCATATTTAGATCATTCTCTTTTTATTCGTTTTTTATTTAAAACACTATATAGCTTTAAAATCGGTAAAAGATGTTTACTTAATGAGTGATGATTGTTAGCGAAATTACTTTTATATTGTTTTGCAATCAGTATTTTTGAAACTATGTAACTTACACCACTTTTATTTTAAAATGTATATGTTATTTTAAAAGATGACATAAAGAAGCGCGCTGAATTTCATTGGCCGGTTTTTCTAATTACTTCTATATTGAATAAAGATATTTGAATTTGTATAAGATACACGCAATTAGTTGCATGTAAAATAAAATTTTATTTTAAAACTGTCTATTCGACGAAGTTTTAAACTGTAATTTACATTATCATTGTAATAAATACTTCACAAATACTATAAGTAAATTAATAATAATAATAATAAATCTTTATTGAGAACATGATCCATATTCATGCAAAGTTAAATAAAGTGAAACAAAATTAAAAATTAAAGTAATACAATGATATAGGTATATATAAAAAAAAAATATGTATTTTTTCTACACGTTTAGATTGTATAGCACACACACCTCCCATTACAAATAAATTAATGGTGGTAGACGACTGAGCTTTATTCCCGACGAAGTCAGAATAGTGATTATCATTAAAATCATTATATATTGCATGATTTTACAAAGCTTTTGATTTTGTATTGCTTTTAATTAAAAGTACTTTATCATCCTGATATAAAGAATTGTAAATGTGGGTACATTTATTATTAGTAAGCAGCATCAATATGATTGGATGTCGTTTGTACTGTTATATTATTAAGTATAATATTACAGTTCAAACGATATATAATATAAAAAGTAATAATGCCATGCGTCTGAATAGGGTACTAAGGAATGCTGTTTAATCTGTCAATTTATTATTCAAATAAAAATACAACGTTTATTATGTGTCATTTTTTGTTACATGTTTGGAAAGTCTGCTGCTAAAGCCTACTGTAATAATTCAAGTATCTTTACTAAAGCGTCCTTAAATTTATTACAACGTTAAATGTAAAATGGACGCATTTAATAAATATGTACTCATTTTAAGTAATTTTTACTAGACAAGACTGGTGCTTTTCTTCCACAATACCCACAAAATAGGTTATCTACTCTATTCTGTCATAAAACCTGGCTAGAAAATATTTTTAAATAACGTGTGTTATGTCAATTGTAAATAAATGAATCGAAACAGAAAGGTGGTAGATAAAACTCTGTGGTAGATGAAGATTTGCAAAGACAAAAGTCTGGAAGCATTACTTCAGCGTATACAAGACAGAGTTCATTAACTCGACAGAGATGTTTACTTTAAAAATACCGATACAAAGTCCAAAATCAAAGTACTCAATTTAGATTAACAACGTCAATAACCTGACAATTTTTCAAATTGAAACTAACCTGAGTTTGGATTTGCAGAAAATGTCCAATAGTAAAGATTTTGTGATTTTTAGAGCACGTACGTACCTGTATAATTAAGGACGGCTTATTGTAATATGCCTATAAATTAGATGTAGACGTAGTATTAGGAACACAAGTTATCGCAAAACTTTATTTTTCGGACTGTATTTGATATCGACTACCAAATGCTTTGTAATATAGATTATAGTAAACATCTATTCTATAATATTATATAAAACAAGTTGTAATTCAATTATAAAAAGTGAAATTTTAATAAAAAATATGATATTCAAGATCTTATTTGTAATTAATTATTTTAAGTCTGTACTCTGACCTATGCAAAACGAACTGATTTATCATTACATCCGGTAGTGGTATTATGTTTGGGTTTAATTTTTTTATTCAATACTTATGGGGTCCCAAGCAGGTGGTAGAACCCAACCATCTTTTCTTTTGAATTGTGGATGTTTTCTAATGTCAATAGCCTTACGGATCATCCTTGGTAGGAATCGATAGTCTTTAGAGAGGAATTTGTGGTCGATCAAATCTGATGTAACGGTTTGGTTCATTTAAAGTTTGGTCATACACTGCTGGTAAGGGTTCGAAACGTCGGGAATTTAAATATGTAAAATAAACGGGATGAAATCCGTAAATTTAATAGATATTTAAATAAATACAGTACAAAAATCACAACTTCGTGTAAGCATCTATGTTTTAAAAATAACGCACAAAAATAATTTTAATATTGTTTTTTTTAAATCTTGCCACTAGGCATGTTTATAGCTCATTTTATTTTCACATAAAAGTTGGTTCATTGAAAAAAATCTATACTTTCTATTAGCATAAAATATCTCGTACACGATATCGTAATCATACTAATACTCTTAAAAGATATTAGAGATTTAAAATGCTGTGGCAGAAATCGCGCGGTAGTTTATTGCAGAAGGCACGTTGGTACCCAAAATGGTTATATACAATTTAAAGTCATATTTTTGGTTAAAATTTCACTTGTGTACAATTGTCAACGCTGTATAATATTAGCTATAAATAATACATGATAATTGTGTTAATTGACTCAATATAATTTTTTTTCCTAACTGATTTACAAAATTAAGTTACATTAAGATAACTCCGATACTTATAAATGCAATAAATAGTTCACAAAAGTCTGATCTTTTTATATGAATCAATGCTTACAAAAATTAGGCAAGCCAAACAAACAGTTCAAGTTTTTAAAACATCTTTTTAAGCTGCCTCTGCCGTACGAAATAACTTTCAACCAAAATATATTGCTTTATGGTATTAACTTAATAAATAGTGTTAATTAGCGTTGCCAAATTGACAGTCGGTATATGTGCTAAGGTATTTGTATACTAAAGCTACGGTACAGTTTCAGAGAGGTGTAAGACAGCGTGACGGTATATCCCCGAAACTTTTTACCGCTGCATTTGGAAGATATTAAAAACTTATGGGTTGGAGAGGAAAAGGTACAATACAGGCACTAATAGTGAGTGCATCACCCACCTTAGATTTGCCGACGACATTGTCATGATGGCTACGACACAGTCACTGGAGGGCCTAAAGCTATGCTCTACAGTAACGTAATCATTATCTATCAACACGTGGGCCATAGGATAAACGTGGACAAGACGAAAGTCATGTCTAACGCTCATGTCTTACTTACGACGGTGGTTGTTGGGAGTGCTGCGCTCGAAGTTGTCGTTGAATACATATAACTGGGACAAGTAGTACGGTGAGGTAAGTCAAACTAAAACGCAAAAATCTGTCAACGAATCCAACTCGGATGGCATCATTCGGGAAGCTACGACATATCCTCCCGTCCACTATCTCTCAATGTCTAAAGAGTGATGACCTACGGCCCTAAGACATGTTTCTTTACTGCCTGCCGTATGAGGAAGCTCCAAGTCACTCAGCGAGCTATGGAGCGGGCAATGCTCGGTATTTCTCTTCATGAAAAAGTGCGTAATGCAGACGTAAAATGACAATTAAATATTACGTAACGGCAAAAACAGAATGATTTGCTGTATTTCAAAATTAAAGACGCTTCCAACGGTTTCACAGTTTATTCAACTGTCTATTGCCTGTGGCGTAAGGCATTTGAAAAGGCTACGCGCTCAATTATTAAACTCCCTCACGTATTCACTGTAGTAATGCTGTCTGTAAACAATACTGCCTGTTGTCTTTTGTCAATTGTCTACAACACATTTACATAATGAATACATTTAATAATGATTTTAAATTACACGTGCAACCTTAACTGTGTTTATCATCACAACATATTATACAAGTGTAGAACAAAATTGCGCGATATATGAATGACAACGTGACCTTTGCAAAAAAGTGCCCGGAATTCGTCCACCGCATTTTAAATCTCTGATATCTATAACCGAATTAATCAAAACGACATGTATAACACGTTTTGTGTACATATAATGAATTTATTAAAACTTTTGTGGAAATTTACACTGAATTTTCTTAAATGATCTTTAAATATATAATGTTAAGGTTGAGCCAGCGTTTGCAATTTCATCGACCAAGGTTGTGATTTTTGACAACGGAAATTTATAATTTTTTAAATATATATTAAACTATTTATCATAAAATTATTTAAAAAAAACGGAATAAAATGAAAGCTTATACCTATAATTTAAAAAAAAAACGAGGGAGGTAACATATATAAAAAAAACTTCGCTCCGAATGGAGTAACTCCTCTTTCTGGGAAGTCGGTCAAATATACAACAAGATTGCTAAGTCTTGATGTTTTCAGGTAATTGCAATTAATTCATTTACTGCCCTCATTGTTGGCGTCCATTGAAAAGAAATGCTCGTAATTGTCACGCTGAGCTGGCGGACTGGAAATGCCGATCTCCGTGCAGTAGCCGGTTCAAGCTGGAAGCGAGTAACAAGGGTCTTGGCGTTCATTAAAAAGACCTACGCCCAGCAGTAGACCGATAAAGGCTGCTTATGATGATGATGATGATTGTCCTCATTTATTGCATCGGCAATACAGTATTCAGAGAGACTTTAGACGGTGTCGTACCATGGATGCGCGATACTGTCTAAAGTCTCTCTGAAAGACATAGACTAAACTTTGCTTTTTTAATCAGCGATAAGTATAATAGAAGATAAGTGACTACCAAAAAGACTGTACATACAAGACCATTTAGTCACTATGGACTATTTTAATCATAAGAAATCCAAGTCTGATTTGGGTAAAGTATAATATAGAAGCCACTTCTTTTTTGTATTTACATTATTTATTGGTAATTTGTTTTACAATTAATAGTATAATTTAACCTCCTATGAAGTAAAAGTAACAACTAAATATAGTCTTTTTTTCTGTGCAAAATATTTTATTACCGTAAATAACAATTTAAAATTTTCCTTTAAATATAAGCTCGAGTGATAGTTAATTTAAAGTTTCGACCATTAAGAAAGAAAATACAGCTTATATTACCTCACGAATGATGTTGACCGAAAGTTATACGAAGCTCTTTTAAACGATGTACAACGTAAAGGGATAAAAACAAATACTACACTTCTGAACATACAACCTACAACAAGAGTCATGTTTTTTAAAATAAAAAGCATCACAAGAGGTTTAAGAAGACCTGGGCCGTTGAATGTAGGGATGGCGTTTTTCTCACGTAGATTGACAAGGTAATAGAGAAGTGGAGAGAGTATTGCGAAACATTCTTCTTAAATCCAGCTGCATCAAATGCCTACACAATTTGTAGTATGGTTAGTTCTGAGCCAGACATATTAAGGTCAGAAATAGTACGAGCTATCAAAAACCTCGGACGCAATGTCAGCTAGGAGTGAAGGTTTATTTGCAGAAGATCTGCAACTTATATGAGAAGTTATATATACTACATACTCTATGCATTCCTAAATAGAAAACAGGCAAATATATTTAAGACGATAGGATTCTCTTCTTATTCACATACATAACAAAAACGACGATCAAAGTATGCGGAAATTATGGAACTGTATGGTTTATATCCCATGCAAGTAAAATTTTGTCTTATGTCATCAATAACCGGCTGAGAGCTTACAGAGCTTGCAGTTGCAAATTGGGGTAGTAGAGAACAGATTTTGAACATTAGGAAAATTATAGAAAAGGACTGTGAATTCAATGTTTCACAGCCCTTTTCTATAATGTTCTCATGTCTTTGTCGACAACTAAAAAGCTTTTGACTTCGTAAGATGGTATTGCCTTTAGAACATTTTAGTAGAAATGGAAGTGCCCAAATATACTATAATCCTTACAGCAAATCGGTATCTGAGTCTAAGAAAACATTAGTGAGGGTAAATTATGTACTATCCAACCCTTTTAAGCCACAAAAAGCAGCGAGGTAGGAGTGTATATTGTCTCCCACTCTTGTGTACAGTAACGGGCTGTAAATATTTTATTCGTTGTTGCATTAGCTATTTACGAATTCTATACTAATATTAGAAATGAGAAAGTAAGCAGTAGATGGTAAACATAAGAATGTCTTCCATCTTTCTATATGCTTCAGCAACCTAGACAACTAAATCAGCTAACAGAAAACACAATGATACTTTTGAAATGTGATGTAGGTGAAAAATATAAAAAAATTATCTTGGATAGAACATTGAATTGATGTACAATACTTATGGAAATCAGGGTAAACATCAGGATTTGACCGACATGTCTTCGGAGAATATTATTTTAAAATATTGCAGCCTTTTAAAATATTAAAAGTATGAAGTGTAGGAATTTACTTATCTTTGTCTGTGCAAAAGAAGTGCTTTATATTTGTCGCATTCATTTCTTAATATATAAGTTTGAGTTTTATAAGCATAACCGTAAACAATACACGCTTTTACAACGACTGTCAGATTCACTACATACTATAAAATGAAGTCGCTTTTTCTATCCCTATATCCCTGTATATGCAACGGATTTCGCTGCAGTTTTTTTAACGTATGGAATGATTGCAGAGGAAGGTTTATGTATGTAACAAATACATACACCTTATAGCACAATTGTTCTTTCTGTTAAATGTTAAGAATTATTGCATAATTTTTTTATTAATATTTATACTAATTTCAATGTAAATGAAAAAAAGTAGGCATGTTTTTTAATTCGTAACAAATACACGCATTCAACCATTATATGAAAATATTTTTTTTTTTATAAATGTGGCAAAAATCAGAACATATAAAATTCGTCAAATTAGTCAAAAATTTCAGTACTTTCATTTAAAAAATTGAATCTATTAAGGTCTTAAATTAAACAAAACTTGTTGCGTGAAAACGAACAAACGGTGTGTTTATTTCGTTGCTTCTAAAAATTTGTTAGTCAACAGTTTATTTTGCACCGATTCAATAATATTTATATACATTTATTAATTTTTAATTTTCATTCATTTGACATTTTTCAACATTTGAATATTTCTAATACAACTCTGTGACAGACACAAATTCCGCGAACTATGCTTTTACCAGAAATGTATTCTTTTATAGCCTTTGGTCAACAAATAATTATTTTTTCTATATTGTTGCTTTTATTTCATAAATAAATATTTATTGTATAAAATAAAACTCGCAACACCAGAAAACCATAATGTCACCACTTGGTACGTTTTCTATTATGGAATCCTATAATCCTTTGTACTCACATAGCGTAGGTCACAATAATGTATGCAAATAGGCCCGTAGTAACAGTTTCAACTGCATTCTATTCTTCCGAAGCTGAATGTCAACCAAAATCGAGTGTTTCCATTCTGATGGATGGATAATTTTTTACGTACGTATAGATTACGACGAAATGAATTTTTAGTTTTTACTTTATGAACTAAAGCACATTTGTCTGAAATCAATCAGTGAATATGGCGCTTATCGTTCATCAAGCAACCGCTACATGATGATATCTTTTAAGTTTACACCACAATAATTTTGTATGCGTCGGATGGGCGTGTAAAAGTCGGTCCACCCACCAAACCCGCATTGGACTAGCGTGGTAGGATACGGTCCAAAACCCTCTAAAGGATAGGTGTGTATTATGGGAGGCCTATGTCCAGTAGTGTACTATATTATAGTAGACAATCGCTAGAAATCGACTACTACCCGCACTATATTGTTAGATAAAAAGTATTTTTTACGGAAAATCCATTTCAAACATGTAAGAATAACACGAGCAAAGCCGTAGACGGACTGCTTCTTAGCGATAAATCTGTTAAAAGAAGTTTTATATTTATGAGGAATTAGGAACTTGCCGAAGATTACAAAACTTTTTATATATTTCATCGGGTAGGAGGTGTTTAAAGGAAATTACAAAAAAAGTATTGCATTTTCCTAAAATTAGACGGCTTAGAGAAGCTTTTTGCATTTCTCAATGAAATACCAACATAAGAACTTTTGGCTATTTATTAAACTAGCTGACCAGTGAACTTTGTTCCCCTTAATGTCAATAAATAAGCAGTGTTTTATTGAAAAAAATACAAAAAAAATTAAATTTCTTCATCAATCATTCATAATTATTTCTGTATTTAGTACATAGGGTGCTCTTCATTTAAGTAACTTGTGATACACGACATTTTTTGTTTTATTATCAGGCGCAAAAACAAACAACGCAGATGTTCTTCCGACCCGTGAACATGCCACGTATAATTGACCATGGGAAAAACATAAATGTTCTAGATTTAAACCACAAACTTTTAAGGATTGACCTTGTGATTTGTTGATGGTCATGGTAAATGCAAGACGTATTGGAAATTGAAGTCTTTTAAATTCTAACGGCATATCGGTTGGGATCATCGGTATCCTCGGAATGAGAACTTCTCACCTTTGAATTTTCCTATCATTATCGTAGGGTAAATTACATTGTTCATCAATTTTCTAACCACCAAACGCGTACCGTTGCGCAGTTTTGGTGGGTTTGTTCAAGCTATGATTACGGAGCCAACCTTTAGGCGTAAATTGTGCGGTGGTAAGCCAGGCACGTCAAAAAGTTTAAAATTCACGGGAATGAGCGAACGATGAAAAGTGTCCTTCTCCTGGATCTAAACCACCTCTCTGCCAATTTTCAGCAAAATCGGTTCAGCCGTTCTTGATTATAAGTAGTAATAACACGACTTTCTTTTATATATATAGATAGCCAAAAGTTTGTTTTAAAAGTGGCAATAATATTAATGATAAGTTAGGCACCAAACATTACCGTTATGTCACCTTTGAGACTTTTGAACCTATATTGTTCTAAATAAACATCGAAACACAAAAATCACTAACAGTTGTCATCACAAAACACAAGCATCGTGCATAAGTATTATTTGAAAACAAGATACGTCCTAGTTCAAGATCAACACACCGTAATCTACCAGCTAATGTATTTTCTTTTTCTTTTTTATTTTATTCTATAAAGGGTAAGATTATGGTGAGAAATTAATGATTATTTTTATTATTATTATTATTTTTAAATTTTCAACATAAACCTTGTCTCAGCTCCTGTCTTGTCACTTTAACTAATTATAACTTCTCTATATTTGTTTCATTTGGGTTGGAGGTCGGATGCCAGTCTGTCGGACTGTCTTTCGATTAGAAACTGACTAGAATCTAAGAAAAAATTACGAGAAAGAATGAAGATTCCAATAACATCTTTTAAAACGGTAGTATACTATCAAATATACACTTTGGTCCTAATTTTAAGTAAGTTTTAAGTATAGTAAGTTACAGTAGGCATTGCATTGATACTTTAATATTTAGTATCTCTATGCCAAGACTACTTTGTCTATATTAAAAATTATCGATAGAATCTCAAATAGAATATGATTTTTGTTGACACTATAAAGAACAAAAATTTGAACATCACCTGACGACTAAAACAAAATATGCCTCTAACGAACTCCGTTGAAATTGTAAAGTACACATGCACTTATGCAAATTTAAACGAATTGTGAACGCGTGATAGCGTTGATTTTTGGAAATTCGTGCTCAGGGATTTTCCACAAAATTGATCAAAGTCCGCCTCATTTCCTGTAGCCATTTATTTTTTAATCAAATTGATTGCATTTTCAGAGTAATCTACTATTTATGTCACTTATGGTTTTCTTTACATTAATTGTAATTGCGAAATTGCAAAAAAGATATCACGTTTTACTAATCAGATAAATATTTTTTTTTGACATCATTTATTAGGACCTGTTTGACCTTGTAATAAATCAGTACTAAGGGGAATTTAAGACAAATATAGATCCGTTTTTCAACTATTTAGCTTATTATAATTAAGACATTATTTTTACGTATCTTGTAGATTAATTGGTCCGAGATATAAGCAGCATCAAATTTTTAATAAAAAAAAATATAATATTCCAAACCGAACCAATTTGAGTTTTCCTTTAAGAAATCGGTGGTCAATACAAAATAACTATAGTATGAATATCATATTATGAGATTACTACAATGATCATTATTACCGTAATAAAAAAACATAGTTATTTAAGGCAAAATCATAACAATCCAGATAAATAAAATAAATGCATCTATAGATTATCCGTGTACTTATTCAAGATAGTATTAATCCCAAATAACGTTTGCTAAAAACAAAATTATAATATTTACATTTTCTGTAGTTTAGATTTGTTCGATTTTAGAAAAGTTTGGTCTAAAACTATTCACACTTTATGTTAATATATCAAATTTTCTACCCAGGATTCACTAAAATATTTATGTGATTACCCTTTATAAATACTAAACCAATCGCTCCGTTAATGACTGACCATGGAACTAAGTGGGCAGCAATGAATTCCATTGATCTGGGAGAAATATATATTCTTAAACTCTCGTCGGAATTTCCACAGTTGTATGAGAACAGCAGCCTGATTGAAATATGATTGCAATTTGCTCAACAGTTTGCGTTTAGAAGATGATAACTATGACTATCTCGATGGGTTGTTAATAAGGCGCATTGGCTTTAAAACTTTAGCTATAAATGACACTAAATAGCTTTACTCTACCTTTGTTATCATTCAAATGGACAGTACATTAAATCAAAACACCGAAAAAATATAACTCTTTGAAAATGTTTTATATGTGAATATGTCCTCAGCGACGAGGCTCACGCGTATGCTCCTCTGCCTCCATCTTTCAAAAATACATATATTAATTAACATAAAATGGAAATAACTTTTGTTTATCGTTATCATCATCATCCAGCCTTAGTAGTGCACTATTGGACAAGACCTTTTTGTAATCATCAAGATACCTGATACCTTGCTATTGGCTTCCAACTTGAATCGGCTTCGGAGATCAGCATCTGTCCTGATTAGAGGTCTACCAACGCTCCATCATACCGAATGCAGCCTCCACTCTCGAAAGTTATTGGCCCATTGGCCATAGGTTTTTTTAGTTTACTCTTACGAAACCACGCAAGCAGTCATCCATGAACATCG
Source organism: Lamproptera curius (assembly GCA_029286875.1). Lineage (NCBI taxonomy): Eukaryota > Metazoa > Arthropoda > Insecta > Lepidoptera > Papilionidae > Lamproptera > Lamproptera curius. The sequence goes on along the minus strand of JAGSMT010000120.1, from coordinate 87,908 downwards.
ATAATACCATGAGGGGAGGGGGATCATTAATGCGCCTTTCCTATAGCATTGGATGCTCAGTCTCGGTTACGCAGTTAGTAAATATATTTTTTTTGTCACCAAATGGCTGGCCTATTGCCACTTCATAGCGCGTTGGTATTTAACCAACAAACCAATCGTACAGTCAGTGACCACGTTTCCGGCCTCGTAGGTTAAAGAAAGATTAATTAATTACTAAATGATTTAATTATTTTACACTAATGCCAATGTTAAATAACGCAAATCGCGATCTCTCACAGTCAACCTATTGACTTTTGTAACTAAATATTTTATGTTGTGGATGACAAATATAATATTTGTCATCTAAAATATTAAAACATTGATTTGGTTTTTTCTCATATTGTATAATTTAACTCTTAAGACTAAGGTCATTGAATAAATCAAATGAGGTTGTTATTTTCACAAACACATTTATATTTATTTATAAACATCCGTAAAGCTATTATCATTAAATAATTTGCAAAAAGTACTACAGTAACTGCCTCCGTAGCCTAGTGGTATGGGCGTGTGCTTTAGAAACCGGAGGTCGTGGGAGCGAATCCTGCGGGGACGTAATAAATTTTCAATGTTGTTTCCTAGTTGGTTAGGGCAATTTGGGCCAATCACCCAATTGTCTGAAAAGTAAGATGATCCATGCGTCGGATGGGCATGTTAAAAGTCGTTCCACCCACCAACCCGCATCGGACCAGCGTGTTGGGATACGGTCCAATTCCCCTAATGGAAAGGGGTGTATTAGGGGAGGCCTATGTCCAGCAGTGGACTAAAACAGGCCGATGATGTATGATGTGATGTACTACACAAAAATTGAAAAAGTTACGAAAATCAGGCAAACAGTGCTTAAATATTCCTGTTGTATTTTTTTTTAAATAACATCAAAATACAGAGCAAAAAACGTAAAACGATCGAAGAAATATTCTTAAAGTTTTTGATATGAGTGTACATACCATAAATTGTCAACGAATAGAATTGTTGTAATAAGAATATTTTGAATAATTATAACGCCTGAGAGCTTATTGTTTCAAACATAATATCATATCAATCTTCTGCTTAAAATGGGGCAAAGAGGTGGCAATATATCAAGCCTAGTTTATGAAGGTTGTTTTGGGATAAGCTTATAAAGGATCTGTGTCTGGGAGTACGAAGCACAAAGTTAACTAAGTTTAAAGTGCAATAAAAAATTCTCTTTAGTTTACTTTTTTAAATTCAAGGATAAATTTGATATTTATTATCAGCCTATTGGCCACAATAACATATTGGTTACGACTTAGAAGATTTCGTCCCAGTAAATTAATAATTTAACAGTATATTTTTATGCGACTCTAATCGTTATTTGTGTAACGGACTTGTAAATGAATTTAATGATTAACTCTTTTTTAATAAGCTGAAGTGTAAATATATAACACATCCATTATTTAATATTGGAAGTAGATAATAACATTGACATTGCTTTGGTCGACTTAAGTCAGTAAAATTTTCTTATGAATATTGAATTATTCAATAATTTGCGCTGTAAATTTTTATTATATATAACAGATTTATTGAATAAAAACATAGTTAAAAGGAATTTTTCTTAAGGCTCGCAGTTGTAGTAATTCCTAAAATTATAAGTTATATTTATTTTATAACTCTATTAAAGTCCAAATAGTAACTACCATATAAATAAGAATTAAATAAATGAATATAAATTTTAACCCATAATGCATTTAGTCTTAATATAAGAATTAAAAAATTAAAAGTTTGCGGTGCTTCTGAACCGGGGAAGGCAAGTATGGCTTGTAACAATGAATATTGTTTATGCATCGTTGTTTGAACCTATAGTTAAAAAATATTGATAAATGTGTAAAACAAACAAACTTTACAATGTTGAAAACAATAAAGAAATGAAATTTTAATTAAATCAATACAAACAAAAATATAGTTTTATTGCAGGCAAATAAAATTAAGGAGAAATAATATTAAAAATAATAATATTGCCTAACGGATAGATAATATCTATGTTTAGTTTCTTTTAACATGTAATACATGCGTTTATACGTATATAAATACGTGTGTTTTCAATTAAAATTCGTAATCAAGTGAGCTCAAATAAAAGCCAAACCAATCTCAGCTCCTACCACAACAAATTGAACTCATTTCTTACTGTCTCGAAACATGTAAAAGCTATATGGTTTCTGAGTTAAAGCAATGAATAACTCTATTCATTCTTGTTTGTTCTTTGAAAACAAATTGAATTATAAAAAATGTCTCGGTTCAAGGTATTAAAATAAGATACTACATCTTACTGTACTTTTTGTTTTACTATTTGTTATGTTTTTATTAGTAGGTTTCATAAATATGTTATATCGGAACGAAAACGCTTATGTATTTTTTTATTTAATTGAAACAAATTGTACACTGACCAAATAAAAAAAATAAAAGCTTTTCATTTAATTATATGTCAATATTTAGTAGATAAATAATAATAATAATATATAACTTTTTATTAAGAGTAACCCACTATTCATATTACATATGTATCAAAGCTTTAATCACAATTTTAATATGTATTGCATAAAAAGCCGTCTATGATATTTAACACTATATTTATTATTTTAATACACTTTATCATTCTATGACTAAATAAATCATTTCAATAACTTCAAAAATTATAATTGTAATTTTTTAACTAAACTAGACGCACTTTGACACACATCTAAATCAATGAACAGAGTAAATATTTATTTTTGTACCAAAATATTTTACAGTATTTAATTAATTTTGAGTAAATTTTTTTATTATTAAAATAAGGTTAAAAAAACTTTATTTAATAATTGCCTTGTATTGTTTAAACCTTTTTATTAAAAAATCTTTAATCTAATACTAGCTTTGAACAGGCGTAAGGTAACGGTGTCCCGGTGCATACCGATGGTTGGGTCCCCTTTTCAGTGGACCCGTCTGGGTAAAACCACCGCGGGCCTATTTCTGCAAATCAGTAGTGTAAAAACCTGCTGTTTTCCGGTTAAAGGGCACTGTAGCCAGCGTATTTACTGGGAAACAAAGACGTAACGTCCTTGCTCACGGAAAGGCAGCGCGTTGGTTTCCAGTATTGCACGTGTTTAGGGTGGACCCTTTTCCATCAAAGGGCCCGATTGCTCCGTCCACCCGCCGTGGTTAAAAATAACAAGGGACAGGAACAAAAAAAAAATGTCTGGAAAAGGTGTGTCGGTGAGCAACTAGAGAGGGTTCCGAACATTCCCGGGGACAAGATGTAGATACCTCCAAAAATAAAGGTAAAAAAGTTGGAAAACAATTTTTTTTTAAATCAGAGTTTTTTTAGCTTTTTTTTATTACAAAAATATATCAAATTTGGTTCGGCGGATCGAATATACATGATTTTTCCCGGAACCTGTTCACTTGATAATCGGAAAGAAATATAAAAGTTATCGAAAATGAAACTTAAATTTAAAACTAATAAATTTAAATATTAGACGAATTACTACATATATTTTTTAATTGATAAACAACTAACCTTACGGTTAATAATTTATGAGAATATTCAATAATCATCGAGACAATTTTATGACTTTACAAAGACTGGAGGAAAAATAAAATTTGTTTTGATACAGGAAATTTCCATGACCCGGCGATATTGGCCCTAGTTTTCTGCAGGTCATGGGTGCAATCTTGGGAAAACAACTTGTTATCGTTGTTTACCATTGGTTAGGAAAACAACACATTAGAGACAATAATGCCATCACCCAATTTAATAATATAAATGTTTACTTATTGTTTAATAATATTATTTTTAGATCTGGTCCTGCTAGCAAAACGAGGAAGGCCCAAAGGCAGTACGCTCGAAGAAATTCGGAGTGCTGCCCGAGGAGAGAGAGGCCGTAGATGAGGATGCCTTAACGGCGGAGGATGCAAGAGATGCGCCCAGGAAATCTGGAGCATCATCTCCCAGGCTGCTGTCCGGCAATCTTTAAGGCACGTATGTCCGTGCCCTAAAGAGTGCCTCCGCCGTAAAATGACGGTGGGATGATATTGCTTTCCACCCAGGTCAGCCAAATAAAGAAATATGCAGCTGACAAAAGCTCGGTAGCCAGGGCGGGCGTTAGAAGAGGAAGTGCGGCGTCTGCGGCCCTCGAAGTAGAGAACTGGCAGTTGAAGGCTGTTGGTTAAGCGCTTCAATGTCCACGTTGAGGATTGCCCATGGATTTGGAACAACCTGAGGCGCCTTATCATCAGGGGACATGGTGGCCCAATGTTTCAGGCCCACCATGATGATAAGGAGAAGGACCGCCTCCTGCCGGAGAAGGCCCGTTCCTCCACTGGCCGCCGATAAACCGGCAGCCCCATTGCCTAGTGGCGGCAGTGGTGAGGCCAGCTGCCGCCCTGCCGCGCCTTTCTGCCCTGCTGCCCTGCCGCCCCGCCATGCGCAGCGCCGGTACGCGCAGGCAAAAGAACAGCAACAACGAAGGATGGCCATTCTCAAGTCTTCCTGGGCAAGGAAAAGCCCAAGAGAAGGGAAGAAAGGGCCCCGAACAACCTAAAGCAGGGTTCAACCAGCGCCACACAATGGCAGAAAGTCGGCGGCACCAGAGAAGTCCACGATTGGGTGGACTCGGTGACGCGCCGTAAAACTGCCAAACCAGACGCTGGTCCAAAGTGACACACAGGTTGCCTGGAGTGAGAGGGTGTGGAAACCGTGTCCCCAGCTCATCGGTCAGAAATACTGGCCGCAAGCCGGGCGCAGCTGAGAAAGGGGTCACCAGGCTCCGACATCCTCCTTGATGCCAAAAAGAAACGCAAATTGAGGATATCGGGCGCATCGATACCTGCTCTCGCCATGCGGTAACGGGGGCCCGGATCCTCCCAGGTTCCGGGGCCACAGTGAGAGAAGGCCAATCAATTCGCCGAAAAAGCTTCGCCAATTGATTAACCCAGAGGTGGCACATATCCAGGCCCGAAAAGTGCGCGGATCTCCCGCACATTCGGCCCAAGGATTCAGTGAAAAGACGGTGGCTGAGGCGGTAGCAAAAAGGCAGCGCCGCCCGGTCACCTCTGCTAAAGTTTTGAGAAATCTGCCGGACCGGTCCTCGTCTGTGAGTAGTGGTGAGTTGCCCATCGCAGCCACTCAAGAAAATAATTGGTGTGGCGCCTCCTAATCGGTGAAAGCTTGCAGGTTGAACTGTTTGCGCGTCCGATGCGCTGCTCCAGTGCCTTGAAATAGGGCACGAAGGGAGTTAGGTGCGTCATACGGGCGTCGTGACCGCAGCAGTGCCTGTTACTGACAGGGCCAGCTGGGGCCACCAGAGTAGAGGCTGTGCGAGGCCGCGCCGCACTGCATCCCGTGCGCCGCGGCTAACAAAACCGGCTGGCCACAAATTGGGCAGGTGGCCTGGTGCACCCACCAAGCCCGACAGGAGGCGGAGGAGAGAGGCCTGGCTTTAAGCCAGGTGCCCAAGCCCAGCGCTTCGGCTGAGGGACCAAATGGCCGTCGAATTACATGGCCACGCTAAGCATCCCTGCAGACAAATCTGAACCACTGCGCCAGAGCTCAAGACTTCTTGTTTCAGGAGCATGGCGCAGGGTCGACCAGGTGGCCGTAGTGTCGGAACTGCATTACGTTCCCCAGCAATAACTGGCCGCGGACCGTCCTGACACTGCGGCAGGGTCTGGACTGCTGTGGGTCCTCAACCGAGGGATGGGAAGAAAGGTCCATGGGCTTGTTTATGCCTTGCTAGAGAAATTGTTGTCGCCCAGCGCACTTTCTCCCAACAGATCTCTCGCCGACTTCGAGGGCTACCTAGACCGACTGGGGTCACTGATCCGTTCCCCGCCGACCTTCTCGTGCTGGTCGGTCTTAACGCCAAATCACCGGTTTGGGTTCACCTGCGGGTGACGTACGGAAGAACACTGAGGAGTGGCTCCTGGAGGTCGGGCTGTCGGTCTTAAACAGGGGTCTTCGGTAAATTGATGTGTGCGTGGTGGGCCGAGCCCAGGGCGGGTCACGACTGCTGATGTCTTCGGCTAGCCCCGGGCCCTGGCTCGCCGAATATGGGCTGGGCAAGCGTTGACGGGCGTCGAGACCTGTCGATCATCGTTACATCCGATCCAGGGCCCCGCCTCCTAGACACCTATACTGGCCCTGGCCGGACCTCGAGGGACGATTTGCCCCAGGTGGCGCCCTCGGAAGCCTGGACGAGAGCTGCTGAAGGAGGCGGTACAGGCAGCCGTGGTTTCGCGTCAACGTTACCAGCGTGGAGGGGAGGCATATCGGTTCGGACGCAGCCGTCGCAGGTGTGGTGACGCGTCGATGTCCCGGCCAAACGTCTCCTCTCTAAACGCTGGCAATTGCGGAATCCGAAATCGCTGGGGCGGATGCGGGGAGCTTCAGACAGGCGTTGGCGCCAGACACCCGTTGTCGGGGACGATGGCGCAGGAGACCCGGTTCTGAGCCAACTGCTCGCCTTTCAGCAAAGCAAAAGGATACCTTCAAGCGGGAAGAAGCCGAGGCGATCGCCGCGGCTAGAGAGGAGCCGTTGGCGGCGCTGGACAGTGATCGCATGTAAAGGCCCCGCAATGCAATGAACAGGCTTCGTCTCAGCCCCACCTGAGAGCCTGGCGTCAGCAGTTGGTAGCGGCGATCGCGAGGCTTTGGCTCCCACAGCGAGGGAGCACACGGTAACTCTCTCGATGGTTCAAATGGCACGTAATAGCTGGACCCAGTCCCGTGCTGCCAGAAGTCAGCCTGAAAGCCCGGTGTGCCTCTAAAATGAGGGTAAACGCACCGCCCTGGGTCCTGATGGCGTTCTGACGCAGTTGGCGCTGGGCCCCTAGAGGACGCCCTGCTCAGAGTGAGAAGGCGATGCTTTCGCCCGTCTGGCCCAAGCCCACCACCACAGAGGTGTGCGGTTGCGCGACCTGCCTCACAGCGAGGCGCCGGCGTAATGGCCCTCCGCCCACAGGCCGATCGTGTTGTTGATCGATGGGAAAACCTTTGAGAGAACTGCAGGCCTGCATCGTCCAGCGCACCTGGAGCACTTCGTCCAAATCTGGCGGAGTGGCAGTATGGCCTGCAAGGCCGGTCGACCGTCCACGCGGTGCTGCGGGTCAGGTCCCTGACGCAGGATGTGGTGCTCCGGGTGAGGGTAAGCCAGTCACCACATCGCCAACGTATCTAACACCCCTGCCCTGGCCCGTATATGAGGCGCCCGATACCAAGTGCCTCACCGGTAAGTGATCACCATCGTCGCATCGACGTTGAGTCTCGTGCCGAGATGGCCCGACCATCGAGGTAGCCGGTGTGAGTTCCACAGGGTCGGTGTTGACCAAGCTTCTGTGGAACGTTGGTTTTGGATTGGGTGCCATGGCGGGTAAATATCGAGGGTGTCGACGTCACTTGTTACGCGGACGACACCGCCACCGCCTGTGGCACCACCTCTCAGGCTGCGACTTCGCCACCGCCAATACCCGCTGGTTGGGCGCATCCGCGGTTAGACCAGAGGTGGCGCTGGGAAAACTGAGGCCCTTTTACTTTACGGGCCTGAACGCGCCACCTGTGACGCCCACATAGTCGTTTGAAAGTCCGCGTCGACGCGCCGCTTGACAATGAAATATCTCGGCCCAGTCCCAGACCGCCGATGCAGTTTTATGCCCATTTTGAGCTGCCTGCGCCTGAGGCGAGAGTGCGTAGCTCTCGGCAGACTGCCCCCAAATACCGGAGGACCCAGCCCTGTCGCCGCTCAGGCCGCCGGAGTCGTCAGGTCCATGGTCCTGTGGCCGGGCACCTGCATGACACCCTCCGCGAGAGTACTGTTGTACTAAGTGAGTAACCCAGGGTGTTGTTAATCCGGGGCTGCATGGGCTGGCCGGACCATCTCCGGCGAGGCGGCGCCCGTTGGCTGGCTCTCACCCTGGGACCTGATGCAGAAATCTCGCGTCACTCTTTTTTCTGGCGCGAGGAGGTAAGGTCTCGGGGCTTGCGTTGTGCCCTGAAGAAATATAAGAAGAATTGGTGCCCTTGCAATACAGGAGTGGAGTTGTATGGAGTACCCCAGCGCCGGTCAAACCATAGTCATAATACGCCCTGTTCTAAAGTGCATGGAAAGAGGACACGGCCCTTTGAACATTCCGCGCGATGCAGGTCTTTCGGGACACGGCTGCTATGGTACCTGTGCTATGTGGTTGTAGGGGAGCCCACAGAGGAGTGCCACCACTGTGGCGTATGTGCCAAGAGACGGCCCAACACGCGCTGGAAGAGGTCCAGCTCACGAGCAACGCCGAGAGCCTGTGCAGGCAGTCAGTGGGGGCACGACCTTCGCTTCCCGCCGTAGTGCGCAGGAAGCCAGATAGGCACGGGGCGCCGTCCTTGCTTTCTGCGAGGACGTGATGGCCCTGAAGAGGCCGCGGAAAGGGACAGGAGGCCGTGAGCGCCCTGGCTATCCGGCAGAAGGAGGCCAGGGCGCCGGAAGAGCGGCGTACGCGCGCAACCTTCCCCTGACACTGGAGGCAAAGCCCTGGGCGGCCGGCAAAGAGGGTGCCCGCCGCCCAGAGAAGGGCTCAAGAGGGGCGCGTGCCAATGGTTCCGGCACGGCGCCTAAAAGCGACGTTCCGGGTAAACCCAACACACCCGGAGAAGAGGCCCGGAGAGGGCCACGGTCGCGCCGGGTCGCTGACACTGTAATCAGTGCCCGCGGCCCCGGCTACAGCGACAGGAGAAAGGAACAACTGTTGGTTTTTAGTGGGCATACCGGCTGCTCCATCTTTATCCGGAGTCCACATGTCCCTGCTGCCCCTCACTTTATGGTGGAATCTGTGTTGATTTTTCCAACGGAAAAAAAAAAAGGGTAGGATGTGCCACCCTGCGCTTTTAGCTGGTTCGTTCGAAGTAGCAGGAACGGCTTAATGAGAAAATGCAATTAGGATGTAAAATAACGATTTACTAAGTTTTTTTCTTAGTTTTAGTTATGTAACTTTGGTTTGAATAAATATCGTATAAGATATACAGGCAATAAAAATATTTTTTTTATTAATAAATACGTAGTAACGTGTAAGGAAAGTAATTTAAATAGATCACGAATTTCAAAAAAGGTCTCATTGTATTATTTCTTAAAGTATTAATGTATAGTCATGAACAAGAGAGTAAGTTTTACGTGCAAACAAGATATAAAAAACTGATTTATGATCAGCAAAGACATGTTAAATTTCCGCTTCATACGTTACGGCTCTATAAAATATCCAGCGACCTTTATCGAGAGGAAATAACGTGCTATTACAATAAATAATAATGCGCAGTCAGAGAGGCCTAAACCTCATAAAATTTTGATAACTATTTACAGGTTAATTTCGCATGTACTCATAAATATTTCTAAATAAGATGTCAAGGTGTTGGTGGGGTTGTGAAGTTACTTAGCCTCATTATATCGAAGCAAGTTTTTTTAATTTGATATTTTTTGTCCTATTTATACTATAATGTAAGGCTTTCTATTTCAAGACCTTACAGAATTGGTTCGCTAGGTCTAAGTTTTTACTACACTACCTTTCTTTATGAAAATAAAAGCTGTTTTCTTGAGTTTAATAACTTTGTAAATCAACACTGGTTGGGTCTAAATAATAAAGGCATGGTATTTGGCTCTTGCTGTTACGCAGCGCTTGTTACAAAGTTTAGTTATCCATTTTCAAATGAATTTTTACCACAAATTTCAAGGTAATTTTAGAAAGTGCACTCTTCTGGAATCTAAGAGAAATCACAGTCAAAGAAGTAAGGTTAGGAAGCCTACATAAGGGGTTGCATACGCCTGCAGTAGATGTTCTTAGAGGTGCGGGAGACAGCTTAAAGGCGTGCCGCCCGTTGGTTCATTGTTAAATTTTATTAGTTTTACAATTAAGTAGCTTTGATGTGCAATCTTTAAAATATACAAATAACATTAGTGATTTTTATCTTGATATATTTGAGTCGTGAAATTAAGTTATACATCGTTTTAGTCTATCTCAAATCTTATTTTTATGACTAGAGTTTCAAAATAAGTAAGTCAAAATTGTCTTCATTAAAATACACGATGTGAATATTTTATAGGGTTAAAGTTTTGACATGTTTTAGATAATGATCATATTAACTAAAAAAAGCTTTTGATAAATCATTTTACTTCTTAAGGCTAGAAACATAGCTCTAGTAGTACAAAAATGTGTAAATATAATTTTTTGAACCTTTGAACCCTGGTTCATGATCACAGGAAGACTAATATGTATATATTTCAATATGTTTAGAATAAACTCTGTATATTATTGTACTTGGACCTGAAATCCAACTATCGTCCCTATTGTGTTTGTTATTTTTAAATTTTATGTGGCACTGAATCATCTTTAGTTTAAATTGTTGTTCTTTTCGCAAGGATTACTACATTAGTTTATATAAGATCAAAAATCAGAAATGTGTCAATACTACGGCTATTTTGTTCATTTTGAAGTAACGTGGTTAGCGTGATTATTAGGTAAATCAGTTAAACCTTCAAGTCTCAGGGCGGTGGTGGAGATTTGATAACTGATAAAAAATATATGCTTTTAAGTCAAACTACTACATCTCCAGTATTTAATGGAAGCATCAAATTTCCTGCAGTTCTTTAAAAACGTTGAGGCTGTAATTATTGTTTCAAAACTGAGTTTTAAAGTAGAGAGCACAAAACGTTATTATTGTGTTTTTATATCGATAAAGTATTATTGAATGAACAAGGGTTTGTTTTGTTCGGTCTTCATTATTATTAAATTATTTTAAAAGTTTTTGTAGATGTCAAGGTTGCTAAAAGTGTGTCAATAAAGACACTTATATTTCTCTACCAAAAATACATATACAAAACTATTATAAAATGATAATTTTATTATTTACATTTTAAATAATCCGTTTCACCAATTTTATTTTACTTATCATCATGACAAGTGGTTTACAACTTGAATGGTTGGTTTAAGTGTTTTGCTTCCTTTATTTTTACTGTGAAATGCCTCCGCACACTGGTCCTGGGGACATGATGGCATGGTCGACACGCACTGACCAAACTATCACGTTGTTCTTCCTGATGTCTCAGACACCCTACCACCCCACCAGCATTGGCCGGGCCAATCCAGCCCCCGCTTTGATCAATTGCCTGAATCCAACTCGGCGTTGCCGGAATTAATGCGCTCTTTTTCGGCCCTTGGTAGTCCAGACTCTCCTGAATGCGTATCAGCCGAGTAGGCTTCAGCTACTGAGCTCATTTCACATGACAAAAGTGGAAACCTTATTTCAATTCGTATCAGATAATGTACAAAACAGGAGAGAATTTCGAAATGGCGATAGTGTTAAAATTAAACCAGTAATTATAAAACAATCCGCGAAGGAATCGACGCAATACCATTAAACTTTACAATTTTTGTTTCTGGCAGGTTTGTATATCTGTATCCCAACTTCTTTTATAGTTAAATTTATATATGTGCTAAGTTAAAGAAAGACAACACAAGAAGATTATTATTCTCAATTTTCTGACGACGGTTCTATATATTTGAAAATTCAATTATAAATCTTGCCACCGTGAGTCACGCCGAAATATTAGGTCCCGTTTATCCAGTAAATACGCTAGCTGGGTGTACACTGAAAACCAGAACACCGGTCATGCATACTGCTTGGCAGCACGTATATAAGATACCATTAGTTAAATACGGTTATTTGAAGAACTTTTATTTTAAAACTATAATAAACAAAATTTTATTACAATAGTTGTGTATTGTTTATAACATTCTTGTTATTTTTAAAATTGCGTTCTTGAATTCTTTTGAAACACTTCATTGAGAGGGCTTTTAATACCCTGCTTGTCAATTGTTTGTTTCAGTAGATCTTATCATCCTATTCGTGTTTCTCGCGTCGGCTTGATATGAGAGTAACACTAAAAGAAAATCTCAAATATTAAAAGATATTAGAAGATTAAATAAATACTTTATTTATCGCGTTTATTTTACATTTGCCCCACCTGACCGCTTTTTCAGCGCCGGGTCACGGTGATCGAGCAACATGCAGCCTCCTGTCAGTGATGGGTTTCAGATCTTAGTTTTGCCACCAGAGCTGTTGTACTCCGACCCAGTGAATGAACTGATTTTTATCTGTGGCAGCTGGCAGTGAAGAGTTTGCTTACCCAATTTGTTAATTATGGATCCATAGAACCAACCATCTTCTATTGAAATTCTGGATGTTTAATCTCAATAGCCTCATGTGGATCATCCTTATAGGAATCGGTGTTCTTAAAGGAGGATTTGTGGTCGATCAAATCTGATGTATGGTTTGGGGTGATTGGGGGCATGGTCACACACCTGCCGACTTGTTGGGTCTTCATGTTTACGTCAGCTATATGTTCCTTTCACGCGGTTCTTATTGCTCGCTTTGTTTGGCTAATATAAGAGAGGCCACAGTCACAATTCAGCTTGAACACCCTGGCCCTTGTAGAGGAATATTGCACTTTACAGGCGTGGTAGAATTGCCACTAACTTTCTCTTCAGCGGCTTGAAAATGTTTTGATTGAAGCTCCGCCTCAAATGTAGTCAATCTTGTCAGTTACGCTCTCACAAAAGGTAGAAATACAGGCACCTGCTCCACCGTGCCGCCTCACCGGCCACTGTGACGCGCCGTGGCGCAGCGGAGCTTGTTTTCCTGCAGTACTTGGCTAACATGGTAGCTCAGCTGCCAGGTGTTCATCATCACAGATCCCTCGTGCCTCTGAAACAGCATCGCCCACGGTAGATAACTGGGATGTGATGGTGGTGTGGAATTGCCATTTAAGTTATTTATTTGTAAGGGTTGGTTTCCTATACACAGTATGGCTCTATGCGTTATCAGATTGGTGAATAATTAAAACATCAAGAAAGCTAAAGAATTATTATTATTTTAACCCATAGGTAAACTGTATTTTGAATTAATGTGGAGTTAAGGTGGCTTAAAAACGCATTTCATTTTACTTCATGGTAAGATGGTAAAATGTATCATCCACATAGCTTATAAATCTTGGATGAATGGGAGCAGTGAGTAGGGCTCTTCCCTCAAAGTTTTTTCCACAAAATGTCAGCAAAATTGCTAAAAGAATATATTTATATCGTGCATTTATCCAAATATTTGTATCTGAATCAGCACTAGATATTTCGAATGAATAATTAGATACTTTGGGGTATCCTCAATCTTGTATCTGCATACACAAGGAATGCAATCATTAGTCTTAGTTTCAAAGTTTGAAGCAAGCTACTACTTTAGGGCACTTTAAGTCGTACTTCATTGTATTAGTGTGGCTAATAATCATAGCCTTAGACTGAATAACGCATACGTTGATTTATGTGAAGCTTGGGGAAAACAATCAGAAGGAATCTAAAAATTTACTTTCCAAAACAACAAGCACGAACTGACATTAACTGTGCTATTATGCACAAATGAACTTTAATGATTATTAAACGAATAACTGCCTGTAGTCAGGGCGCGGGCGTGGTGCTTAAACCGGAGGTCGTGGGTTCGATTCCCCGTGGGACCAACATATTTTCATTGTTGTTTCCTAGTTGGTTAGGCTAATCGGTCCCGATCTTACTTTTGTCTGAAAAGTAAGATGATCCATGCGTCGGATGGGCATGTAAAAGGTCGGTCCACCCACCAATCCGCATTGAACCAGCGTGGTGGGGATACGGTCCAAATACCGAATGGAGTTGCGGCATGTATTAGAGAATACCAGTCCAGCTGTGAACTATCACAGGCTGATTACGGCGCCAGTTAGTCATCATGTTGCCATAGGTACATGCTTTAGCTTATTTGGGACTCGATGTAGCAGTTATTGTCCTGAAAATATTTATTGTTTATTTATTATTTGTTTTCCCTGTTTAAATAAAATGACGTTTCTTGAAACCTAGATCAATATTTTGTTACATGGCTATAATTTTTTAATTTATGGTAATGTAATGTAATAACTCATTATTCCTGCTACTAAAATTCATAATTTAGTGAAATTTTATACTAAGATAGCTATCAAAATGTAAAATGCAATATAGTTTACAATTTGTAAAAATAAAGTGTGAATTATTAAAAATATAAATTGAAAAGCATTTGTAAAAATCTATATTCCACACCGTATGCCTTGCCTACAAGAATATAATGTACACAAATATCACGTTTATCTGTGTTGTTCAAAAGTGGTGAAAACCATGGAGTTACGAAAGCTACTATAAATTCTGCTAAATTTTAAAACAAAAAGAAATTAATAAGAAATCAAAGTACAATAGCTTACCTTATTCAGGTGAATGGCGCCCTATGGTCTGCTACCAAGTCTTTGTGAAATGCACTTAAACTGATGAAAATCTATTGAAGCGGAAACCCCTGATGAATGGTGTAAGACAAAGGGTTCTTTCCATATCATTAAGCACCGGCCGCCCTGCCCGTCATTGCTCAGAGTTCATCATCAATTTTCCATAGTCTGTAAATTCAATTGAGCAACACTTGAATGAATTTATACTAACTGAATGTGATGTCATGCGACATCATAAAACGCACTGATGTCATGAAATGGCATAGCAGAAATATTTCTACGAAACGAGTCAAATGAAACACTTTTAGTGCATTACAAAGATATGTTAAAACTATCAAAAATATTTATTGTGTATATTGTAGTGTATTTTAAAAATCTATAAAACGTGTACAAAATATCTGTTATTACTAGTAATAATATACAAGAATTATTTATATTAAAATTGCAGTTGAAAACAAATAGTTTTAGAAGGTGATAAATCGCTGAAAGAATAAAACATTTATTTTTGAAAGGTTCAATATAGGGGAACGATGTTTCAACCCAGTTGGTACATTTCTACTGTAATGGTCCAAAGATCAGATAACGGTAGCCTAAAGCAAATAAAAATGACGGTCACAAATAGATCTCAAGACCTTCTATTTATAAAAACCTGGGCAAACAATTACAAGTGTTCGATTGGCGTTTTCAGTAATACAAGTCACATTTGCACTTCAAGTCAATGAAAGTTTTTTTGCGGTGTAGAGTTCGGCAGATGCTTTATTTTTAGAAAGAGGACTTTTCAGAACCGCATGTAGTCAGTTTTAATTTATGAAGCGTTCATATAAATGTTTTACATTATTATGCAGTTATAACCACACTTCGTAGCATAGCGGCTGCGCTTTTGAGGACCAACTACTTATGTTGCTTTGTAGTTGGTTTGCAATGCGCCTGATTATCCGATTTCTGTAAAGTAAGATGATCATAAGCCGAATGGACAAGTAAAGTCTTTTCTCCGTTGGAGCTGGTTATCCGTCCCACTAGACTTAAAAGTAAGTAAAGCAGTGTTTGCGCGTACACTTGTGCATTATGATATCTCCTATACTAACTTATCACTGATGTAGATCTGCTGTAGTTAAAATCGGATAGAGCTCGTAATTTTCCATTATAAGTAAAACGGCTTTGAAACGTTTCATTATTTTGTTTTTACCAGATTGTTTTCCCTATAGTATCAACACTAATTCATCTACCAATTAGGAGATCGATAAGTCTACTACACCTCTACGTTTAATTTCATATCTATCCTATTATTATAGTTGATTTTCATTTTGTTTGTAATGAATAAACTCAGAAACCACTGTGCCAAATAAAAATATCTCTTCACCCTCGAAAGCAATATTAAAAATTCAGTAACATAAACCACTTTTTCCAACGAGAGTCACGAATAGTCTAAAATGAATACAGACAGATCCCAATTTGACTGAAAGTAATTATAAACACGCGAGGTAAGACGCTTGTGTATAAGATACTTTAAAAATATAAAATGACCGATTTGTTTTAACAGTCAATTACTACAAATAATTCATATATAAAAAGAAAAATGCTCCCAATTGATCCCTTCTCTTTAGAGTTGAGAAATTTAAAACAAATACTATGAAACGAAAACATTCAGTAAGAATTCAGTTTTAAGATTTTTTCGCACTATAATGTAAGTAGAATTATACTTTATGAATATATTGAATAATCTGAATAACGAATTAATCTGGCAATTAATGAAGTGATTTTTACCATATTCTGAAGGTAATACTAAAAAAACACTATGTATTATTTGATGAATTTGATTTATTTATTTACTCACAAAGTCAGGGTAACCCAAACTCACAATGGTCCTGTGTTGGGACATGAGCTGACAACTTTTCAGCTTTTTATAAAGTAACGAAGGGTTCACGACTCTTAGGACAATTAGGGTTGTACGTAGGTTTTTCTTTCAAGAACTTGACCGAATATTCTAGAAACAAAAGTGACGACCGTGGTCGCGCGTGTCATTCTTTCGTGTCATACTATAGTTATTATTCGATTTATATTTCTCTTGAGGAATTAATTCAACCAAGTACAGACAAATCCTCCGTAATAACGTTCATCTTACGCTTAAATAGAAAAAAAAGAAGTTATTACGTTATTTAAAATTTATAAGGATATTACTTATTTGTGTTAAAGTTAGATTAAGAAGAAATAGTAAGAGATTAAAAGTGATTTTAAGATACAACATGAATAAAAAACTTATTTTCTCTAAATGACTTTTGAGCAACAAAAAAAAAGTTAATGGGAGTTCATTGTTTTTATTAAATAAATTAAGTAATAAAATGTGTCATTCGTAATAAACAGCAACAAATCAAAAACTTGAAACACTTACATTAATGGTAAACACCAAAAGTACCCCGTATTTTAATATCATTTTACTAAAAATATACCTACATTACGCTAAAACCACAAAATCCGTTACGCCACTGAAATACAAACTTATGTTATTCCCGATTTTATCCGATCAGTACGTAGGTACGATTGTAATACAAGGACCCGGGAAATAAATCTCTCTATTGTGAGTCGTAGATCTGAAAACGTGCTCGGGGCGTTGTCTTAGTAAGCAATCATTTCGCAATCGCCTTCGAAGAAAATTAAACGTAAATCATAACCACACGAACAATGCTTCTTTCCATGCTTATTTTTACCTTTTTTAATAAAGGAAAATATTTATTTTCAAAGATTTAACAAATCTGAGTAATATTTTTCAAGTCGACATCAGTGACTTCTAACTTTATGGATACCGTAGTCTTATCGACAAGTCGTACTTTTTTGTAGTAATGGGGAATAGTATCTGCAGGTTGATCCAGCCGCAAGAAAACTAAGAGAAACCTCTACGCTAAAACAATGAAAAAGCTTGCTCTTGACGCACTGTGAAGAATCGGGGGGAGAGGGGGAGTTGGTTGTTGTGCTACTATTTATCTCTACTGCAGCTAAGGTGAAGTCGCGGAGAAATAGGATTGTTGGTATTTCTTAGGCCACTCTCCATATTCTTCGCAACTCGGAGTAGCATTGGAGAATTAGTGGGGCGGGACCGTACGAAGAGGAGTTATTTTTTTAATGGTTATGATATGTGTACCTTTCACGAGCCACGTCACCATAAGCCTAGCATTGTGGCTGCTACCGGGAATGAGGAGATTTGATCGTGTAAGGACATAAAGCTCCTAGCCTTCATGGTCTTTGGTTAATAGTTTCGGAGTTATTTCCCATGTTTGTATAAGAATCAAAATGATAGATATTTAAGTACTAACGCGCATAGAAATGGAGTAGACCTAATACAGGGTTGCTTTAGTGGCCAGCGCTAATGGGGTCGCAGGAAATTACGAAAACGTTATGGTGATTCTACCTTTCAGGCGTTAGGAAAGGAACTATGTTGTATTTTTAATCATTACACAAGATATATGCATAACATCGAATACTAGTATGGTGATTAAGGTACCACTTGTGATAAAAGTATCATAAAACAAATAGAATTGATTATTATTTTTTTATCATCATCAGCCTGTGTTACTGATGGACAAAGGCCTCCCCTAATGCGCACCTTCTTCATTTACGGGTTTTTGGACCGTATCCCACTACAGTGGTCCAATGCGGGTTTGTGCGTGAAATGACTTTTTACATGCCCATCCGACGCATGGATCACCTTATTTTTCAGATTTACTGCTAACATCATAATTTTATTTGTTTTAAATAATTATTAAAAACTTGTATATATATTAATTTATGATTTATAATGAATGTTCTATATATGCGTATAATTAGGGGCTTAACATTTCGTTTGTAATATGTATTAAACAATTGTCATATAAGAAAAAATAAACTTAAATTTATATTTGTGTATAAAATTGTTAACATCATTATCATGACAGGTAATTAGAGCCTAGTCATATATGGCTAAGTAACTGAAAATTATTATTTATTTGAGCAAAAAAATTTAGAATTGTTTAATTTTATTTGAGTGTAAAGTTGTTAATATCATTCTGATAATATATCATTAGAGTTCACTGATATTAGACTAAGCTAGTTAATACAAGCTATTATCGAGAGTCATGACAAATCGCCTTACTTATAAGTCGCATCGACGCATTCCAGTCATCGGAGCAGGCCTTGGTTTCGCACGGGTTTACTATAGACCATATCTACACCATAAAGAAAGTTGTGCAAGATAGAAATGAGTACAATCAGCGTCTGTGCCTTGTCTCGTGGACTATGAGAAAGCTTATGACTTTGTGGAAATCAGGGCTATTCTGGAAGTTTTTCAGCGAGGTCAGTTTAATTTTTGAAACGTTAAGGTGTAAGGACTCTATAGTGCTGAGATTATTTCCGTCCTCATTCATGGGGGTTAAACGATACCGATCCCGTTGCATCGAGGATTGCCAGAGTTGATTGACAGAGTGATGTTATTTCCCCGAAACTGTTCACTCATGCTTTGGAGCACGCCTTCAATATCCTAGACTGGGCTGATGGGTATAAAACATCAAATTTGCAAGCATTCTTTTAACAGCTTCCATTTTTAAGCAACGATATCATCATATTGGCCGAGACGTTGGAGGGCATGCAAGAGATGTTGCACAGTTTAAATTAATCCTCCCGATGCATTGGCTTCAGGATAAACTTGGACAAGACAAAAGTCATGTACTCCGCGTGATAACCTACGGGGCCGAAACTTGCCCTCTGACTGTGGGATTGGTCGACAAGTTTGACGCGGCATGCTCATAAGTTCTTTGTTGGATAAAATTTATCCGTCAAAGAACTAAAGTCACCGACATAGTGTTAATTGTAATTAGTTTGTTGGAGTGGTAGTGGGCCGGTCATTTAGTCAGAAGAACTGATGGCCGCGTTTGCGAAGACGGGGTGTTGGTCGACCTTCGAACAGGTAGGATGCCAACCGGTGTGGAGTTGTCAGATCTCCCATCCGGCGCGTCCCCAGGTTGCGGATAGGGGCACGCCTCCAGATATGGGGTACCGGCTCGGCTTTGGCGCGGACAGAAATTGACAGGGGTGCTGTATCTCACCCGTTAAAGGGTGGAGAGATGTGGCGATGAGCAGCTGCTCCCAGAGGTGAGCTCTGTTGTAGGGCTCAGACCGTTTCCTGTACCCCTTGTCAAGAGGGAACACGGGGATGCGAGCTGTCTTCCCTTGCGAGTGCGTCAGAGCTCGCCGAGCGTGATGTATGAAAGAGCAAAGGTATGAATGCGTGTGGGGATTAAAAGGGAAAGAGTTGAGATGTATGAATGGGGTCCCCGAGAGGACGGTGATTCGTTCGGTGTATTGCATCGCTCGCCGAACACCGGGCGATCTCGGCCTGTCGTGGGTGTCGTAATCACGTCTCGCGGCCTGCGGCGGTGCTGAGGGTCCTGCCTTCATTGGCCGGACCGGCGAGGGAGACAACCTCTCTAAAAAACCGCGATCCCGGCGTTGTGGTACGGGTGTCGGGTGCTTGCAAGAGCGGCTGGAATGACACACCAGCCACAGCGGCTCCACCCTGGGAACTTCCCTGCCCCCCGCGTATTAAGGGTTGGGCCGGTGTTACATGGCCCCTGGCCCGGTGGACATCTATTACCTGTTATCGTGGGATTTATATGGAAAATCAAAACAAACACAAAAACCAAAAGCAGGATTGATAAAACGATGAAATGGCGAGGAACGGGCAATTAAGTTCTTTTCGGATGAATCAGCAGAGGAGAGGCGCGGACCAGTGAGGCTTTATTCGAGGGTGAAGGCGCGGTGTTTTCCCAACCCTTTTACAGGAAGCGTGCGCACGAGAGAGAGATACTGCTGGCACCTGTGCGAGGTTCCAGCGAGGAGTGACCACGCCTGGCGCAAAAGGAAAGTTGCGGCGGAAGAAGAGGGGCGACTCAAGCCCCTTCAGAGAGACGAACGCGGGCGTTTTTGTGCCATACCGCGACAGCTGTAAGATCGCGGTCGAGTAGCAGGTCAGCAGGACCCTGCACCACTGATCTGGTCCTGCTAGCAAAACGAGGAAGGCCCAAAGGCAGTACGCTCGAAGAAATTCGGAGTGCTGCCCGAGGAGAGAGAGGCCGTAGATGAGGATGCCTTAACGGCGGAGGATGCAAGAGATGCGCCCAGGAAATCTGGAGCATCATCTCCCAGGCTGCTGTCCGGCAATCTTTAAGGCACGTATGTCCGTGCCCTAAAGAGTGCCTCCGCCGTAAAATGACGGTGGGATGATATTGCTTTCCACCCAGGTCAGCCAAATAAAGAAATATGCAGCTGACAAAAGCTCGGTAGCCAGGGCGGGCGTTAGAAGAGGAAGTGCGGCGTCTGCGGCCCTCGAAGTAGAGAACTGGCAGTTGAAGGCTGTTGGTTAAGCGCTTCAATGTCCACGTTGAGGATTGCCCATGGATTTGGAACAACCTGAGGCGCCTTATCATCAGGGGACATGGTGGCCCAATGTTTCAGGCCCACCATGATGATAAGGAGAAGGACCGCCTCCTGCCGGAGAAGGCCCGTTCCTCCACTGGCCGCCGATAAACCGGCAGCCCCATTGCCTAGTGGCGGCAGTGGTGAGGCCAGCTGCCGCCCTGCCGCGCCTTTCTGCCCTGCTGCCCTGCCGCCCCGCCATGCGCAGCGCCGGTACGCGCAGGCAAAAGAACAGCAACAACGAAGGATGGCCATTCTCAAGTCTTCCTGGGCAAGGAAAAGCCCAAGAGAAGGGAAGAAAGGGCCCCGAACAACCTAAAGCAGGGTTCAACCAGCGCCACACAATGGCAGAAAGTCGGCGGCACCAGAGAAGTCCACGATTGGGTGGACTCGGTGACGCGCCGTAAAACTGCCAAACCAGACGCTGGTCCAAAGTGACACACAGGTTGCCTGGAGTGAGAGGGTGTGGAAACCGTGTCCCCAGCTCATCGGTCAGAAATACTGGCCGCAAGCCGGGCGCAGCTGAGAAAGGGGTCACCAGGCTCCGACATCCTCCTTGATGCCAAAAAGAAACGCAAATTGAGGATATCGGGCGCATCGATACCTGCTCTCGCCATGCGGTAACGGGGGCCCGGATCCTCCCAGGTTCCGGGGCCACAGTGAGAGAAGGCCAATCAATTCGCCGAAAAAGCTTCGCCAATTGATTAACCCAGAGGTGGCACATATCCAGGCCCGAAAAGTGCGCGGATCTCCCGCACATTCGGCCCAAGGATTCAGTGAAAAGACGGTGGCTGAGGCGGTAGCAAAAAGGCAGCGCCGCCCGGTCACCTCTGCTAAAGTTTTGAGAAATCTGCCGGACCGGTCCTCGTCTGTGAGTAGTGGTGAGTTGCCCATCGCAGCCACTCAAGAAAATAATTGGTGTGGCGCCTCCTAATCGGTGAAAGCTTGCAGGTTGAACTGTTTGCGCGTCCGATGCGCTGCTCCAGTGCCTTGAAATAGGGCACGAAGGGAGTTAGGTGCGTCATACGGGCGTCGTGACCGCAGCAGTGCCTGTTACTGACAGGGCCAGCTGGGGCCACCAGAGTAGAGGCTGTGCGAGGCCGCGCCGCACTGCATCCCGTGCGCCGCGGCTAACAAAACCGGCTGGCCACAAATTGGGCAGGTGGCCTGGTGCACCCACCAAGCCCGACAGGAGGCGGAGGAGAGAGGCCTGGCTTTAAGCCAGGTGCCCAAGCCCAGCGCTTCGGCTGAGGGACCAAATGGCCGTCGAATTACATGGCCACGCTAAGCATCCCTGCAGACAAATCTGAACCACTGCGCCAGAGCTCAAGACTTCTTGTTTCAGGAGCATGGCGCAGGGTCGACCAGGTGGCCGTAGTGTCGGAACTGCATTACGTTCCCCAGCAATAACTGGCCGCGGACCGTCCTGACACTGCGGCAGGGTCTGGACTGCTGTGGGTCCTCAACCGAGGGATGGGAAGAAAGGTCCATGGGCTTGTTTATGCCTTGCTAGAGAAATTGTTGTCGCCCAGCGCACTTTCTCCCAACAGATCTCTCGCCGACTTCGAGGGCTACCTAGACCGACTGGGGTCACTGATCCGTTCCCCGCCGACCTTCTCGTGCTGGTCGGTCTTAACGCCAAATCACCGGTTTGGGTTCACCTGCGGGTGACGTACGGAAGAACACTGAGGAGTGGCTCCTGGAGGTCGGGCTGTCGGTCTTAAACAGGGGTCTTCGGTAAATTGATGTGTGCGTGGTGGGCCGAGCCCAGGGCGGGTCACGACTGCTGATGTCTTCGGCTAGCCCCGGGCCCTGGCTCGCCGAATATGGGCTGGGCAAGCGTTGACGGGCGTCGAGACCTGTCGATCATCGTTACATCCGATCCAGGGCCCCGCCTCCTAGACACCTATACTGGCCCTGGCCGGACCTCGAGGGACGATTTGCCCCAGGTGGCGCCCTCGGAAGCCTGGACGAGAGCTGCTGAAGGAGGCGGTACAGGCAGCCGTGGTTTCGCGTCAACGTTACCAGCGTGGAGGGGAGGCATATCGGTTCGGACGCAGCCGTCGCAGGTGTGGTGACGCGTCGATGTCCCGGCCAAACGTCTCCTCTCTAAACGCTGGCAATTGCGGAATCCGAAATCGCTGGGGCGGATGCGGGGAGCTTCAGACAGGCGTTGGCGCCAGACACCCGTTGTCGGGGACGATGGCGCAGGAGACCCGGTTCTGAGCCAACTGCTCGCCTTTCAGCAAAGCAAAAGGATACCTTCAAGCGGGAAGAAGCCGAGGCGATCGCCGCGGCTAGAGAGGAGCCGTTGGCGGCGCTGGACAGTGATCGCATGTAAAGGCCCCGCAATGCAATGAACAGGCTTCGTCTCAGCCCCACCTGAGAGCCTGGCGTCAGCAGTTGGTAGCGGCGATCGCGAGGCTTTGGCTCCCACAGCGAGGGAGCACACGGTAACTCTCTCGATGGTTCAAATGGCACGTAATAGCTGGACCCAGTCCCGTGCTGCCAGAAGTCAGCCTGAAAGCCCGGTGTGCCTCTAAAATGAGGGTAAACGCACCGCCCTGGGTCCTGATGGCGTTCTGACGCAGTTGGCGCTGGGCCCCTAGAGGACGCCCTGCTCAGAGTGAGAAGGCGATGCTTTCGCCCGTCTGGCCCAAGCCCACCACCACAGAGGTGTGCGGTTGCGCGACCTGCCTCACAGCGAGGCGCCGGCGTAATGGCCCTCCGCCCACAGGCCGATCGTGTTGTTGATCGATGGGAAAACCTTTGAGAGAACTGCAGGCCTGCATCGTCCAGCGCACCTGGAGCACTTCGTCCAAATCTGGCGGAGTGGCAGTATGGCCTGCAAGGCCGGTCGACCGTCCACGCGGTGCTGCGGGTCAGGTCCCTGACGCAGGATGTGGTGCTCCGGGTGAGGGTAAGCCAGTCACCACATCGCCAACGTATCTAACACCCCTGCCCTGGCCCGTATATGAGGCGCCCGATACCAAGTGCCTCACCGGTAAGTGATCACCATCGTCGCATCGACGTTGAGTCTCGTGCCGAGATGGCCCGACCATCGAGGTAGCCGGTGTGAGTTCCACAGGGTCGGTGTTGACCAAGCTTCTGTGGAACGTTGGTTTTGGATTGGGTGCCATGGCGGGTAAATATCGAGGGTGTCGACGTCACTTGTTACGCGGACGACACCGCCACCGCCTGTGGCACCACCTCTCAGGCTGCGACTTCGCCACCGCCAATACCCGCTGGTTGGGCGCATCCGCGGTTAGACCAGAGGTGGCGCTGGGAAAACTGAGGCCCTTTTACTTTACGGGCCTGAACGCGCCACCTGTGACGCCCACATAGTCGTTTGAAAGTCCGCGTCGACGCGCCGCTTGACAATGAAATATCTCGGCCCAGTCCCAGACCGCCGATGCAGTTTTATGCCCATTTTGAGCTGCCTGCGCCTGAGGCGAGAGTGCGTAGCTCTCGGCAGACTGCCCCCAAATACCGGAGGACCCAGCCCTGTCGCCGCTCAGGCCGCCGGAGTCGTCAGGTCCATGGTCCTGTGGCCGGGCACCTGCATGACACCCTCCGCGAGAGTACTGTTGTACTAAGTGAGTAACCCAGGGTGTTGTTAATCCGGGGCTGCATGGGCTGGCCGGACCATCTCCGGCGAGGCGGCGCCCGTTGGCTGGCTCTCACCCTGGGACCTGATGCAGAAATCTCGCGTCACTCTTTTTTCTGGCGCGAGGAGGTAAGGTCTCGGGGCTTGCGTTGTGCCCTGAAGAAATATAAGAAGAATTGGTGCCCTTGCAATACAGGAGTGGAGTTGTATGGAGTACCCCAGCGCCGGTCAAACCATAGTCATAATACGCCCTGTTCTAAAGTGCATGGAAAGAGGACACGGCCCTTTGAACATTCCGCGCGATGCAGGTCTTTCGGGACACGGCTGCTATGGTACCTGTGCTATGTGGTTGTAGGGGAGCCCACAGAGGAGTGCCACCACTGTGGCGTATGTGCCAAGAGACGGCCCAACACGCGCTGGAAGAGGTCCAGCTCACGAGCAACGCCGAGAGCCTGTGCAGGCAGTCAGTGGGGGCACGACCTTCGCTTCCCGCCGTAGTGCGCAGGAAGCCAGATAGGCACGGGGCGCCGTCCTTGCTTTCTGCGAGGACGTGATGGCCCTGAAGAGGCCGCGGAAAGGGACAGGAGGCCGTGAGCGCCCTGGCTATCCGGCAGAAGGAGGCCAGGGCGCCGGAAGAGCGGCGTACGCGCGCAACCTTCCCCTGACACTGGAGGCAAAGCCCTGGGCGGCCGGCAAAGAGGGTGCCCGCCGCCCAGAGAAGGGCTCAAGAGGGGCGCGTGCCAATGGTTCCGGCACGGCGCCTAAAAGCGACGTTCCGGGTAAACCCAACACACCCGGAGAAGAGGCCCGGAGAGGGCCACGGTCGCGCCGGGTCGCTGACACTGTAATCAGTGCCCGCGGCCCCGGCTACAGCGACAGGAGAAAGGAACAACTGTTGGTTTTTAGTGGGCATACCGGCTGCTCCATCTTTATCCGGAGTCCACATGTCCCTGCTGCCCCTCACTTTATGGTGGAATCTGTGTTGATTTTTCCAACGGAAAAAAAAAAAGGGTAGGATGTGCCACCCTGCGCTTTTAGCTGGTTCGTTCGAAGTAGCAGGAACGGCTTAATGAGAAAATGCAATTAGGATGTAAAATAACGATTTACTTTTTAAGCTTTTTTCTTAGTTTTAGTTATGTAACTTTGGTTTGAATAAATATCGTATAAGATATACAGGCAATAAAAATATTTTTTTTTATTAATAAATACGTAGTAACGTGTAAGGAAAAATAATTTAAATAGATCACGAATTTCAAAAAAGGTCTCATTGTATTATTTCTTAAAGTATTAATGTATAGTCATGAACAAGAGAGTAAGTTTTACGTGCAAACAAGATATAAAAAACTGATTTATGATCAGCAAAGACATGTTAAACTTCGGTTTACACACGCGCGTCAAATATCCAGCGACCTTATCGAGAGGAAATAATGTGCTATTACAATAAATACACAGTAGAGAGGCCTATATCCCAAAATTTGATAACTATTTACAGGTTAATTTCGCATGTACTCATAAATATTTCTAAATAAGATGTCAAGGTGTTGGTGGGGTTGTGAAGTTACTTAGCCTCATTATATCGAAGCAAGTTTTTTTAATTTGATATTTTTTGTCCTATTTATACTCATATCGAAGGCTTTCATTTCAAGACCTTATAAAATCTGGTTCTGCTAGGTCTGGGTTTTACTACCTTTCTTTATGAAAATAAAAGCTGTTTTCTTGAGTTTAATAACTTTGTAAATCATCACTGGTTGGGTCTAAATAATAAAGGCATAGTATTTGGCTCTTGCTGTTACGCAGCGCTTGTTTCAAAGTTTAGTTATCCATTTTCAAATGAATTTTTACCACAAATTTCAAGGTAATTTTAGAAAGTGCACTCTTCTGGAATCTAAGAGAAATCACAGTCAAAGAAGTAAGGTTAGGAAGCCTACATAAGGGGTTGCATACGCCTGCAGTAGATGTTCTTAGAGGTGCGGGAGACAGCTTAAAGGCGTGCCGCCCGTTGGTTCATTGTTAAATTTTATTAGTTTTACAATTAAGTAGCTTTGATGTGCAATCCTTAAAATATATAAATAACATTAGTGATTTTTTTTCTCGATTTATTTGAGTCGTGAAATTAAGTTATAAATCGTTTTAGTCTATCTCAAATCTTATTTTTATGACTAGAGTTTAAAAATAAGTAACTCAAAATTGTCTTCATTAAAATACATGATGTGAATATTTTATAGGGTTAAAGTTTTGACATTTTTAGATAATGATCATATTAAATAAAAAAAGCTTTTGATAAATCATTTACTTAAGGCCAGAAACATAGCCTAGTAGCACAAAAATGTAAATATAATTTTGAACCTTGAACCCTGGTTCATGATCACAGGAAGACTAATATGTATAGGCTTAATATGTTTAGAATAAACTCTGTATATTATTGTACTTGGACCTGAAATCCAACTATCGTCCCTATTGTGTTTGTTATTTTTAAATTTTATGTGGCACTGAATCATCTTTAGTTTAAATTGTTGTTCTTTTCGCAAGGATTACTACATTAGTTTATATAAGATCAAAAATCAGAAATGTGTCAATACTACGGCTATTTTGTTCATTTTGAAGTAACGTGGTTAGCGTGATTATTAGGTAAATCAGTTAAACCTTCAAGTCTCAGGGCGGTGGTGGAGATTTGATAACTGATAAAAAATATATGCTTTTAAGTCAAACTACTACATCTCCAGTATTTAATGGAAGCATCAAATTTCCTGCAGTTCTTTAAAAACGTTGAGGCTGTAATTATTGTTTCAAAACTGAGTTTTAAAGTAGAGAGCACAAAACGTTATTATTGTGTTTTTATATCGATAAAGTATTATTGAATGAACAAGGGTTTGTTTTGTTCGGTCTTCATTATTATTAAATTATTTTAAAAGTTTTTGTAGATGTCAAGGTTGCTAAAAGTGTGTCAATAAAGACACTTATATTTCTCTACCAAAAATACATATACAAAACTATTATAAAATGATAATTTTATTATTTACATTTTAAATAATCCGTTTCACCAATTTTATTTTACTTATCATCATGACAAGTGGTTTACAACTTGAATGGTTGGTTTAAGTGTTTTGCTTCCTTTATTTTTACTGTGAAATGCCTCCGCACACTGGTCCTGGGGACATGATGGCATGGTCGACACGCACTGACCAAACTATCACGTTGTTCTTCCTGATGTCTCAGACACCCTACCACCCCACCAGCATTGGCCGGGCCAATCCAGCCCCCGCTTTGATCAATTGCCTGAATCCAACTCGGCGTTGCCGGAATTAATGCGCTCTTTTTCGGCCCTTGGTAGTCCAGACTCTCCTGAATGCGTATCAGCCGAGTAGGCTTCAGCTACTGAGCTCATTTCACATGACAAAAGTGGAAACCTTATTTCAATTCGTATCAGATAATGTACAAAACAGGAGAGAATTTCGAAATGGCGATAGTGTTAAAATTAAACCAGTAATTATAAAACAATCCGCGAAGGAATCGACGCAATACCATTAAACTTTACAATTTTTGTTTCTGGCAGGTTTGTATATCTGTATCCCAACTTCTTTTATAGTTAAATTTATATATGTGCTAAGTTAAAGAAAGACAACACAAGAAGATTATTATTCTCAATTTTCTGACGACGGTTCTATATATTTGAAAATTCAATTATAAATCTTGCCACCGTGAGTCACGCCGAAATATTAGGTCCCGTTTACCCAGTAAAATACGCTAGCTGGGTGTACACTGAAAACCAGAACACCGGTCATGCATACTGCTTGGCAGCACGTATATAAGATACCATTAGTTAAATACGGTTATTTGAAGAACTTTTATTTTAAAACTATAATAAACAAAATTTTATTACAATAGTTGTGTATTGTTTATAACATTCTTGTTATTTTTAAAATTGCGTTCTTGAATTCTTTTGAAACACTTCATTGAGAGGGCTTTTAATACCCTGCTTGTCAATTGTTTGTTTCAGTAGATCTTATCATCCTATTCGTGTTTCTCGCGTCGGCTTGATATGAGAGTAACACTAAAAGAAAATCTCAAATATTAAAAGATATTAGAAGATTAAATAAATACTTTATTTATCGCGTTTATTTTACATTTGCCCCACCTGACCGCTTTTTCAGCGCCGGGTCACGGTGATCGAGCAACATGCAGCCTCCTGTCAGTGATGGGTTTCAGATCTTAGTTTTGCCACCAGAGCTGTTGTACTCCGACCCAGTGAATGAACTGATTTTTATCTGTGGCAGCTGGCAGTGAAGAGTTTGCTTACCCAATTTGTTAATTATGGATCCATAGAACCAACCATCTTCTATTGAAATTCTGGATGTTTAATCTCAATAGCCTCATGTGGATCATCCTTATAGGAATCGGTGTTCTTAAAGGAGGATTTGTGGTCGATCAAATCTGATGTATGGTTTGGGGTGATTGGGGGCATGGTCACACACCTGCCGACTTGTTGGGTCTTCATGTTTACGTCAGCTATATGTTCCTTTCACGCGGTTCTTATTGCTCGCTTTGTTTGGCTAATATAAGAGAGGCCACAGTCACAATTCAGCTTGAACACCCTGGCCCTTGTAGAGGAATATTGCACTTTACAGGCGTGGTAGAATTGCCACTAACTTTCTCTTCAGCGGCTTGAAAATGTTTTGATTGAAGCTCCGCCTCAAATGTAGTCAATCTTGTCAGTTACGCTCTCACAAAAGGTAGAAATACAGGCACCTGCTCCACCGTGCCGCCTCACCGGCCACTGTGACGCGCCGTGGCGCAGCGGAGCTTGTTTTCCTGCAGTACTTGGCTAACATGGTAGCTCAGCTGCCAGGTGTTCATCATCACAGATCCCTCGTGCCTCTGAAACAGCATCGCCCACGGTAGATAACTGGGATGTGATGGTGGTGTGGAATTGCCATTTAAGTTATTTATTTGTAAGGGTTGGTTTCCTATACACAGTATGGCTCTATGCGTTATCAGATTGGTGAATAATTAAAACATCAAGAAAGCTAAAGAATTATTATTATTTTAACCCATAGGTAAACTGTATTTTGAATTAATGTGGAGTTAAGGTGGCTTAAAAACGCATTTCATTTTACTTCATGGTAAGATGGTAAAATGTATCATCCACATAGCTTATAAATCTTGGATGAATGGGAGCAGTGAGTAGGGCTCTTCCCTCAAAGTTTTTTCCACAAAATGTCAGCAATAAAGACACTTATATTTTCACTAAAATACATACATGAAACTATTATAAAATGATAATTTTATTATTTACGATTTAAACAACTACACTAAATTTTATTTTTACTTAATACTGCATATAGTTTACAACTTGAATTAGACAGTTGTTTAAGTGTTTCTGCTTCCTTGGCTTTTTTACCGTGGGAAATGCCTCCGCACACTCGGTCTCGTGGGACACAGACGGGTGTGTCGGACACGCATGACTAAAACTATCACGTTGTTCCTTCCTGATGTCTCAGACACCACCTACACCCACCAGCATTGCCGCCAATCCAGCCCGCCTTTGATCAATTGCCCAATCCAACTTCGGCGCGTCGGAATTAACGCGCTCTTCGGCCTGTAGTCCAGACTCTCCTGAATGCGTATCAGCTGGTAGGCTTCAGTTACTGAGCCCTATCGCTACGACAAAGCGGAAACCTTGTTTCAACTGCATTGTGATAATGTAGATAAAACAGGAGAGAATTTCGAAATGGCGATAGTGAGCTAAATTAAACTAATAATTATAAATAATCCAGTGGAAGGAGAATCGACGGAATAATTAATAAACTTTCTTTCTTTGTTTCTTCAAGTAGGTTTGTATATCTGTATCCAACTTTTTTATGGTTAAATATTATACATGTGCTAAGTTAAAGAGAGACAACACAAGAAGATTATTTTTCCTAATTTTCTGACGATTTGTCTTATGTATTTGAAATTCAATTATAAATCTTTGCCACCGTGAGTCACAAATATTAGGTCCATTTACCAGTAAATACAAGCTGCGGTACACTGAAAACCAGAACACTGTAATGCCTGCATACTACTGCTTTGCAGCAAGTATATAAGATAAATTAATAGCTAAATACGGTTATTTGAAGAACTTTTTATTTTTAAATTAAAATAAACAAATACAACATTTTATTACAATAGTTGTGCATTGTTTATAACATTCTTTGTTATTTTAAAATTGTGTTACTGAATTCTTTAAAAAACCCTTTGGCTGAGAGTGGCCTTTTTAATAATTCTTTGCTTGTCAATTGTTTGTTTCAGTAGATCTTATCATCCTATTCGTGGTTTCTCATGTCGGCTTGATATGAGTAACACTAAAAGAAAACATTTAAATATTAAAAGATATGTAGCTTATTAAATAAGAATACTTTACGGATTTTATCGCGTTTATTTTACATTTTTAAATTTTAATTCCGACGTTTCGAACACTTTCAGCGGCCGTGGTCACGGGTAGACTGAGATGTCATGCGTCTTGTTGCCAGTGATGAAGCGGGGTTTCAGATCTTAGTTTTATTAATTACATTTAATCTGTACTCACCTATGCGAAACGAACTGATTTTATCTGTACAGCCGGCAGTGGTATTATGCTTGGGTTTAAATTTTAATTTATTAATTATGGGATCCCAAGCAGGTGTGTAGAACAACCATCTTCTCTATTGAAATTTGGATGTTTTTAATCTCATAGCCTCGGATCATCCTGGTAGGAATCAGTGTTCTTTAGCGAGGATTGTGGTCGATCAAATCTGATGTAATGGTTTGGGTGATTAAAGGTATGATCACACACTGCCGACTTGTTGGGCTTCTATGTTTAATGTCAGCTATATGTTCCTTCACGCGGGTTCTTATTGCTCGCTTTGTTTGTCCAATATAAGAGGCCACAGTCACAACTAGCTTTTACCTCCTGGGTCTTGTAGAGGAATATTGCACTTGACAGGTGGTGGAATTGACCAATCTTCTTCAGCGGCTTGAAATAAGTTTTGATTAAGCCCGCCTCAAAATGTAGTCCAATCTTGTCAGTTACGCCTCTCACAAAAGGTAGAACAGCAGGTACTCGCTCCACTGTGGCTGCCTTCACTCGGTCACTGTGACGCTGCCGTGGCGCAGCGAGCTTGTTTTCTCGCAGTACTTGCTAACATGGTGTAAGCTCAGCGCCAGGTGTTCATCATCACAGATCCCTCGTGCTCTCTGGAAACAAGATTTGCCCACGGTAGATAACTGGGATGGATGGTGGTGTGGAATGCCATTTAAATATTTATTTGTATGGGTTGGTTTCCTATACACAGTATGGCTCAAGGTGTTATCAGGATTGCGAATAATTAAAACATCAAGAAAAGCTAAAGAATTATTATTTTCTAACTCCATAGTAAACTGTATTTTTGAATTAATGGAGTTAAGGTGGTTTAAAAATGCATTTATTTTATCATATGGTAAGATGGTAAATGTATCATCCACATAGCGCTTATAAAATCTTGGATGAATGGGAGCAGTGTAGGGCTTCTCCTCAAAGTCTTCCATAAAATGTCAGCAACAATAGGAGACACCGGAGCAACCCATCGCTTCCACCATCCATCTGTATGTAGAACTCATCTTTCCACAATAAATAGCCAGATGTTAGGCAATGTTTTAGTAAAAATGCATATTCTATTGAGATGTTATTTCCTCTAACTTTCTTGTTACAATATTGATGCAATCTTCTATAGGTATAGATGTAAACAAAGATTGAACATCAAAACTAACCATAGTTTTCATTGTCAGCAAGATGTAGATGTTTTACCTGCTAACAAAATGGTATGAATCCTTTGAAAACGCGCTTGTTTGTCCTCTGAGTGGTGAGAGGATTTTTACTAAATGTTGAGCCAATTTATAAGTAGGTGAGTCAATTTGGCTAACAATAGGGCGCAATGGAGCATTCAATTTGTGTATTTTAGGAACCCATACAATTTTGGAGGCTTGGGACATGAACTGGATATGTGACTGCGGCCTCTCTATATTGGACAAACAAAGCGAGCAATAAGAACCCGCGTGAAGGAACATATAGTGACATCAAACATAGAAGACCCAACAAGTCGGCAGTGTGTGACCATACCTTAGATCACCAAACCATTACATCAGATTTGATCGACCACAAATCCTCGCTAAAGAACACCGATTCCTACCAAGGATGATCCGTGAGGCTATTGAGATTAAAAAACATCCACATTTCAATAGAGAGATGGTTGGGTTCTCACCTGCTTGGGATCCCATAATTAATAAATTAAAATTTAAACCCAAGCATAATACCACTGCTGGCTGTAAAGATAAAATCAGTTCGTTTTGCATAGGTCGGAGTACAGATTAAATATATTAATAAAACTAAAGATCTGGAAACCCCGCTCATCACTGGCAACAAGACGCATGACATCTCAGTCTACCCGTGACCACGGCCGCTGGAAAGTGTTCGAAACGTCGGAATTAAAAATTTAAAATGTAAAATAAACGCGATAAAATCCGTAAAAGTAATTTTAGTTTAATATATGTATAATATTTGCGAAGCAATAGAGATATTGTAGCTGTTTTTTAAATTTATATGTACAGTTTCTTTGATTTTACTATTAAAAAAATTGGAAAAAGTCATTAAAATGTCAATTGCAACAGCGTTTAAACTGAAATATGATCTAACTTTACAAGTGGGTTGCCTTTTCTTTCCTATCTTTGTCTGGCTCGAACTGTCAAGTTTATAAGTTGGATTTATATCAAGTTGACTTAACTACTTTCGTAAAGGCTGAGTTTCACTAGAAATTAAAAAAAAACTATTTATATGAATCTGGCTCAGAAAAACTATTCAATTCGTTAAAGTTATAACCGGTGGTAGGTCCCCATTTTTACAGGCGACCGTCTTGGTGGGTACCACCACTATGCCCATTTCTACCGCAAAGCAGTAGTGTGAAAACACTTCTGTGTTCCTGTTTGAAGAGGCTACCATAGCGTATGTTACTGGGTAAACGAGTCTTAACATCCTGTCTCACGCGTGCAGCGGGTCGGTGATACCAGTATTAGCTATGTCTCATGGGCGTCGGTGACCACTTTACATCAGGTGGCGCGTCCTGAATTCTTCGAGATTTTCTCAAGCTTTCCTATTTTTAAATGACATCATTTAGATCAATCTTCAGTCAGATAAAGTGACCTACCTTCGCAAAATAAGCAGTTAAGGACAGTTTTTCCATGCTATGGCGCTAAAATTTCTACAACCTCTTTTATCTTCGAGATATTGTTAAGTATTCTTTTTATTCAAACGCCGTCTATTAAATGTTAAAATAAACCTTATTGAATTTACTTTTGTAAAAATTACACACATAAATAGTTATAGCAAGTTATTTTTATCATATAGAAATATGGCAAGGCAGATAATATTTATGATAAATGCAAATGGCCACAAATCTCCCTAAAAATTTCACAAAATGTTATGCCTAATTTACAAAATAAATTAAATAAGTTCAAACAAGTTCAATAGATTCTCTCTTAATTAAATACGTGTATAACGTTCAATATGAACAAAAAACTGTCTTTTTTATGCGTAATTAAATTTAAAATTTAACAGTAAGTCCGCATAAATTGCGGACAGCAAGCTTAGTCATTTATCTGCAAAAATATGAGTTAGCCTTAGTAAAGTTAAGACATCATAGATATTTACACTTGATTTTGAAGAAGGTACTATTTGCAGTTCATTTTTCCTTTTTTTCAAATAGTTTAAACTTCAGCCGGGTTATCAAAATAAGGTGTACATAACCAAATTGTCCATTGATGAAACAAAATGAAATAATATTTTCCTGCTTTATTAAAAGTTAGGGATTACAGAAAATTCGACTTGTTCTGTTATTTTTAAAATTTTCTGTAAGTTCACGAATAAAAAATTACAATAGTACAAGTAAATTGAACACAAATATATTGAACTTAAAAATCAGTAGAGATTAACATGCATTTCAATTTCTATTACTTTTTACTGGCTTTTATGAAGAAAACGAATTCAATTTTGAGGTTTTTAAGGTTTAAAACTTCTTGTATCTGAATTGGCAGTATAACAGGTGTGTGAAGCACTCACAAAATATGTGAAGGATAATAATTAACCCATTATAAAATATCGAAAAAGTAATAAAGTTTAAAAGGTAAAATGTACTTTTAAATATTAAAGAATGATTGGTACATACCTCCTACATTTTTATTATGTTAATCATTGAATTCATATATATTAATAAAGTGACTGAGTCAAAAATAACTTTATATCCTATATATTAAATCCACTTTTAACAGATTTTATAATCTAGAATGCAGTTAAGTTTATAAAATAAAAACAACACTGAATCGCTTAAGTCAATTTTTAATCATCAGCAAACAAAAATATTATTTTTTAAATGTGTAATTCTGTTTATACCAAGATTCAAGACGGTGTTATTCAATTTTGAATAATTTTTCTTTCTTTTTTTCGTTTTCCTCAATTATTTTATTATATATTATTTTTTATTATTTTTTTTAGATACCCACCAACCCGCATTGGATCAGCGTGGAATACAGTCTAGAAACCTCCTGAATTGAGAAGGTGTGGTACATAAGAGGATGCCTATGTCCAACAGTGGACTAACACAAGGCTGATGATGACAATGACACATTTTAATATATATTTATAAATTGTATATCAAAGTGGTTTCATACAAAAGAATAAAAGGCCTTCTACGATTAATTTGGAATTACTGGAAAACGATGATTTGTACATATTTAATAAACAAAAATGACATGCGATCTGAAGTACGTACTATTTAACGCATTGATTAACATTAGATTATTAATGATTTTTTTAAGTGTTTTTATAGAAAAAGTATGATAAGATAAGTAATATTTAATCTTTCTGATAATACCCTCTGTGGCTAATTGGTACATAATACATTTTTTACGGATTTGGTCGCGTTTAACTACTTTACAATTATTTAAAATTAAACAAAAAGTTTCATACCCTACCCAGGGTCCATGAACTAAGATGTCCGTCGAAATGTCAGTGTGTTTTCGGCTTCAGTTAATTTTTAATATAGACAAAAAGACTAAATCAAATTAATGCCATTATTCAATAAAAACTTATTATAAAGGTTGTCGACTTAATTTAAACCGAAACTTCTAAAATTCTGTACACAGATTCATTTCTAGTATATTCTGGAGTCGGATTTTATTCCGTTTAGATTTACCTAGAAATCAAGTTTTATACAGAGCGACTGGCATCCGAGCTTCACAACCCCTAAGGAAAAACTACATTCGATGGATAGATGAACTGTCAGTAAATTTGAAGACACTGAAGTCCTATAACAATTACCAGGATGAGCTTGACTATCGGGATCGATTTCATTTATAGCTGACGCATGGATCATTTCACTTTTCAGACAATTAGCTGATCGGCCCAAATTGTCGTAACAAACCCGATAACAACGAAACAACAATTTGGCTCTCCGCGGAATTCGAACCCACGATCTTCAGTTTATAAACAGGTCCAGTATCGCTAGGCTACGAAGGCGGTGAGCCAAAATTTATACGCCGAGCTTAATTTTATGTTTGGCAATTATCGTATTGAAGTACCCTGGAGAATTATCAAGGCAATAAATCGAATTCCGCTCAATTTCTCAAACCCCTTACAGTCGAAACCGAGCAAATAAAACGGGAACTCTAAATGGAAATTATTTCGAAAATTTCTCAACTTACGATATTACTAAAAACCCTAAAAATATTTAATAAGCGTTACTTAACAGATTGACTAAACGCATAGATCTTTTTTATAAAGGTTAAAATCACTTTATTATATAAAAATAAAAATAAAACTCCGGGCTTATCTTAATATCTCACTCTTACATATTGTATGAAAACTGGGGCAAGCGTAGTTTTACATAGTTTCAAGAATTTGTGTTAATTACAAAATGTCTTACATCTTTACTAATAGTATCAATGTATAAGTTTGTTAGAATGCATGTTTGTCACTTTTTAATTCAAAAATTACTTGACGGATTTTAATGAAAGTCTACAAAAAAAAAGTTTGTATATATAAGAAAAACACATAGGCCACAATATATAATGATATTGTTTAGTTGATTCAAAATGTGATAAAAAGTGTCATAAATGTAGAAAAAATATGCCATCGCGAGCTAAAGCTAAAACCATTGGTTTATGAATATAAATATAGAGTGTAACCATTATTATTACAACTAACAATTATTACTAACAATCACAGAATTTAAATGTTAAAATAATTGAGGGAGAGTAGAATGGCAATCGATATTATATTACTATATAAAATAAATCCAAATACGTACGTGTTGCTAATTCCGTGTCGCAACAAAATGTTGTTTAGATGTTTTGCAAAGGGATCAAAAGTTATAGATTTTTACAACAAATCAACAAAAAACAACTTATTACATACAAAACACATAACATCTCTAAGAATATAAAAAAAATGTTTCAAAATGATTTTTATACTGATATGATATTGATCTGAATTTTGCATATCAAAATCTTTCATTGAGGAGTAATCAGAAACTGGGTGCTCAAACGTACCAATACAGGTAGACCCTGTAGATATGAATCGTTAAAACTAATTTACATTATCACAAAAGCTAAACATTATAAGTCTAGTAACTCTCAAAGCGATCTAAGATCACATTGCGAGATCTTACGTGTCTCTTAGAAAACAGCCCAACATCAAATCAATAATTCAGCATTGATAGAAGGCAATCATGATATCTTATTAACTATTGATAATGTTAAACGATTCCCAGGCGTCGTGTACCTTTCCCGGTAATAAGAGAGATATAATTTTACTGGCGTTTTTCGTATGGTTCGTATCTGTTGCCGAAGAACAGCAGTTGAAGTGGTTTGTTTTCAGCTACAAGTTAAATGTTGTTCTCAAATCACGCAAGTGTGGAGCCTCTTCTGCCACTTGGTGAGGAAAGATTATTAAAATATATTTTTCCAAAGTAGTCATACCATATATCATGATCCCTCATAACAGTTTTAATGTTATTTTTAAATTAACAACATTTTTTTAATAACAAACTTTTCGGTCTTTGTTAAAAAAAAACAATTTGTTTGTTATAACATTTTTTTAACTTTTAAGTACAAAACAAACAAAAAATACGACTTTTTCAGTTATGGTACTTGGAATTGTTTTTTGTTAGTAATATGCGTCATATATTTAAAATCTTAACTACAATTTTCATGCCTTGAATTGGTTGAAATAATATGATATTATATATGACGCAGCGTGCTGTACAAGTGCTGTGCTATCTATCGCTATAGATAATACGATTAATTAGCTAAATAATCAGTTGAAATATTAATAAAACATTTTTATTTTATACAACAAAAAAAAAACAATAAATACTTAATAACTTAAATCAACAGTATTCCTTCTATTGTATTAAAATATAATATTTATTTCACTATCTCATTTTTAGAGATAAATTTGCATCTAAGTAAGTATTTTTTAAAGCCTTTGAAATCATCAAATACTTGCGTATTTTGTATTGTGATTGCTTGTTTATGTTGGTAATTTATTAGAGTCCGACCGAAACTGTTTTTCCGGCCGAAACCGAAACCGAAACCGAAAGTTCGCGTCGTGGCTTCAGTTTCGGACGAAACCAAACCGAAACCGAAACTCATGTGATCAAATATAAAAATTCTTTAAATACTAAAATATGGAGCTTTTATGCCTATTATTTTGCTTCACTTTAGTCATAAATGGAGACAGTATATTAAACGTGTGGTAATCGTTGATTTCAGTTGCTAATAATATTTTTATGTAACATACATGTTTCAATTCCTTTAAAAAAAGGATTGTCTTGGTCCTGCAAAAAGGTCACCACGGCATCGTTTACTTGTTATATATAGTTTTAACACATGTTTCCTCTTAAGTATTGTATCAATTGGGAGACAAGATGAAAAATATCTAGGTGCCAGATCTGGTGAAGAGAGGGATGATCAACCAATTGTACGCTAGCATGCTGAACGGTGGCCATCGCTAATGCCAACCTATGTGCCGGTACCTTGTCAAGATGAAACAGCTCGCCCGTTCAAAGTATGCCTCTTTTTTACCATTGACGGCATTTCTCAACCTCGGTATTAAAGCTGCATAATCTGTAATGATGGTTCCATGCTCCAGGTAATCAAACAACAATATCACTTCTGAGCCCAAAATATTGAGGCCATACCCGGCTAGGCGGCATATATCACGGCATATATCACGGCCACGGCATGAAGATCCTTCGGTATAAACCCGTGTTTCGTCCACTGCCACAAAATTAGATTAAAAGTTTTTAAAATCTTCTTAAAACTTGTCCAACGATATCCTCGAAGTCGCTTTTGTTTCTGATTCTCGGCACCCATCTTGCGGTGACTTTTCTCATATTTAAAATTTGTGTCAATATGCGTTGAGTACCTCTATATGAAATGCTCGTTTCTTGGATTAGGTATCAGATGGTAATTCTTTAATCGCTAAAACAGTTTTATCGAATATGGCAACATATTTTTATTGTTTCTTGTTGATTACTGGCTTCGATGGACGTCTGCAACCATGTTCATCTTCCGTGTATGTTCTCCCTACTCGAAATTAAGAAGCCCACTTTGCGACAATTGATTATGACAGAGCAGTCTCTTCTCATGTTGCCTTTGAGCCGCAGTAAATATCTTGCGTTGTTAACTTTTTATAACAGTGGTTTTTAATAACAAGGTCGCACTTGGGTTTTCTCTTTTTTCGAGAACATTTCGCCACACATAGCAAACAAATGACTACATTCAGAAAAAAATTAAAGAGACTAGAAGATTTTTTATTAAACAACAAATATCTGAGCTACACTATCCAGTATTATTTGTATTTATTTTTAGGTTACAAGGAGTATAATATAATTTAATTCTTTCCAGCAACTCGACTGCGAAGAATAAGTAAGTCTTTATGGGACAATGTATACGTTTTACACAAAATCCCAATAAACGTTCAGAATTTAACTATTAATAAATTTAAAAAAGTAGTCAAGGAACGTTTATGTGTTAAAGGTTAATACGATATTAATGAATTTTTAAATGATAACTATTTATCTGGTAATAGAATGCTCGTTCCAGGTCTAGTTTCAAAATTGCATAATATGTAATGCCGAATTATCAAATTGTTTGTTATTTTTAAAAGATTACATAAAAAATAGCCCGCTGAGTTTCTTTCGCCGGTTCTTCTCAGGTCTAAGGCGTCCTTTTCCGAACCGGTGGTAGTGTGTTTGACAATCAATAAGCAAGTGTAAACTTCTATATTAAATAAAGATATTTGAATTTGAATATATATTTTGATCTCACTACTATTTGTTCCCTCCTCAATTTCTTTTGTAAAACTTGGAATGTTTGTCTGAACTAAAATCGACTGATCTGAGCTCGATTGTAGCAATGATACATTTAACTTTCGCTACTATTTTGAAATTGAAAACATTTTTGAAGCAGTTTCGAGTTTCGGCAAAGTTTCGGCCAAATTGTGCGAA
The DNA here is from genome assembly GCA_029286875.1 of Lamproptera curius. Lineage (NCBI taxonomy): Eukaryota > Metazoa > Arthropoda > Insecta > Lepidoptera > Papilionidae > Lamproptera > Lamproptera curius. The sequence goes on along the minus strand of JAGSMT010000120.1, from coordinate 47,985 downwards.
ACCAAAACTGCGCTGAAACTTGATTTTGGCCGAAACTCGGCCGAAACCGAAACTCGAAACCGAAAGTTCGGTCGGACACTACAATTTATACTTATCTTCATGGCAATCATGCTTGTCTTGGTAACAAGACCGAAAATTTAATTAAAATGATTTCATATGAAATTATAGATAAAAAAGTAAAATCACAAAAAATTACAAAGTTATCCTTAATAGTTTAATAGTTTTTTTTTAAATTAACTTTTGAATTTTAAATACCAAAACAGTTTGTTAAGTAAATAAATGTAGTTAAATTCAAAATTTTAAAATCTGTTGTGAGGGTTGATGATTAAGAATGCCTTCTTTCATAAAAAAAATTAATAATCCTTCTATCACCAACTGGCAAAGGGGGTCTACTAGACGTAATTTGATCCCACATGACTTTAATAGACATCAGTTTTATTTTGTACTGAAGATTTAAAAAACCAATCATATATTATCCGGGACCGTAAAATAATAGATATCTATCAAAATATATATAATCGATAACATTATATAAAAGACAAAAACATTACATAACTATCTAATTGAGATTCACAACAACAACAGGAATACTACTTCGAAGACCTTTTAGTCATTTCAGAAGGGAAGGTGCATTTGTACTGTGATCCACTCCTTAAACTCTTTCAGTTGTTATTATTAATATAGTAATTTTAGATGAAAAATTTGTTAACACTGTTGGTTTTTTGTTCAATTAAAAAAATTAATTATTAGACACAAAAAAAAGTTAACCTAAAATGTGACGTGATTATTTGTTATCGTAATTGGCGGAAGGGTTGCAACAGGTTTGGGTTTTTGGTTTGATTTTTTTACCCTGTTCAGGCGTGAGCGTTATTTCCACGTCATCTGTTCAATAACTGGGTTGCGCGATATGAAACTTAATAAACCGTTTTCGTGTCAAATTAAGGGCAGTTATTTAGTAAACACGTTATTTCGGGCGAATTAGTCGCTCGCCCTTTTTTTTCTACCGTGGTTGAGTGAGCCAAGCGTTATTTTTCTTTCCGCATCCTGCCTACCGAGCGAGAGAGAAGGGGAGATCGAGATTTGCTGAGTAAGCGAGACAGAGAGGTGACAAGCATTTATTTTCGTAGGTATGATTATTTATACACATATGTAGATACCATATTCGAGTTTTATATAGATATAAGACATCTTGCTTTTTAGAGAATATGGGGCCAGGCGGAGAGAACAAAGGCCGCTTTATTTCTCACTGGCCAATGGGGACCAAAAAGAGAGTTTTGAATCTAACGTTAAAAGGGGTATTTTCCGTTTGGGTGACCCAGGGTACCGGGTTCACCCAGCAAATTGATTTTACAGGGGACAGCGTTTTTGAGAAAAGGATGGCTGCAATTTTTGAGGGGATTAAGTCTACCTCCAGATTTTAAACCGACACCGAGGGCGTCCGCTTGTCTGGGGGTATGGTGGATTTTTGGGGCAGAGGTGGAGAGGCGAAGGGGCCGTGTCAATCCGAAAAGCGAGACGCGCATCCTCATTGGACGGGAGGGTCGCACGTGCAGGGCCGGACGGCCGAGCACAGAGCCTTGGGGAAAATTCCACGTAACAGGTCTGGGAGTGAGAAAGGCCCCACCTTGAAGGAATGTTTGACTTGAGAAAGTCCCATTATGAGTACGAAGGGAAAGTTGGCATGCCGAATTCAACAGCTTGTATATAAGTCCTTTATGCCAGACTTTTCAAACGCTTTCGCCACATCGAGGAACAGGGCACCCCAAAAGCCTTTTTATTTGACTGACTTTAATGTGCCTCGATTCTATGTACCTGGTGGGTGCAGGAAATGCTTAGCTCTAAAGCCAAAACTGTTCCGGGACTAGGGGAGGCCTTTGGCTGTCAAGGATCAGCAGGCGAGCAAGAACGATTCTTTCAAAACTTCCCAGGATTTTGAGGAGACCATAGGTCTATAAGAGGTGGGACTGATGCAGGGAGCCAGGTTTCCTAAGCCAAAACATGGCGTCCGTCCAAATTGTTTGGAAACACACCAGAGTCAAGGGCTGCGTTATATATTAAAACAAGAAGGCAATAAGGTTAAGGGAAAGTTTAATGGACTTTATTCGAGAGGCCGTCGGCTCCTGGGGTTTATTAGGGTTTGAGTTTTTTGATAATTGAACCGACTTCCCCATTGGTGACCGGAGGTGTTTTATCGGGGGGATTTGATCAACTTTCCTTCGTTATCCAGATGTTTCTGGAATTCCACAGACAGGTTGGAGGTTGAGAGCATTGAGATTCTAGGGTTTCGGCCAGGCATTCCGCCTTTTCGTCGTCGGGTCGAAGCTGGAGGAGCATTGATCCGTTAGGGGAGGATGGGACAAAGTTACTTGAGCCTTCATAACTTTCGGAATGGACCAGAAGGCTGGAGGGGTTTGATGAGCTCAGAGGCCATTCCACCGGTTCGTTCCTGAACCGGCAATGCGAATTTGACCCGCGGCAAAGGCTTGTGCATCCGAGTCCGTTACCAACGGTGGGATGGGTGTCCGGAGCCGGTCGACGCCTCTTACGCCTCAAGAGATCCAGGGATATCGTCTGGCAACTTCCATTGTTGGTTATCCTCCAATGGAACTCGCCGGAGGAGACCTCGACAATTTCCCTGAACATGTTCCCAGGAAGCAAAGAGCCCAAGTTGTGTCCCCGACAGAGTTGAGCTGTGGTGGGATGGCACTGAAAGGGGAAGTGGTAAGATTCCGTTGGGTCTTTAATTTCGCCACCCTAATTAGGTCTTTGGACGGTAGATTGGGGGAGCCCAACAAAAGAACTGGGCGGGTGGATCAGACGAAAGGTCCGGGATCACCGATTCTAGCTTGGGAAGCGCAAATTTTTGACAACCCAACATCAAGCACACGAAAGCCTTGGATTGACCCGGATGGAAGGTTGACTCTGAAGGAGCCAATACGCCGGCGAGCTTTGTTCATAAGTGATCCGCCCCTGCGTTGGGAACGCGAGAGTTCCATTGCGGGGTTGCTGTTGAAGTCGCCAGCCAGATGACGTTCCGTCCATTGCAGGGGGACGGGATCTACTTCCAAAGGTTGATGGGGATCTGACGGGAGACCGACGCTATGGTGATAAGGCGCATGACCGGCTTGGCCAGCCGACAGACTGAAACCCCGGAGCGAGAGCGACGGTGGGTCTTAAGGAACGGTGCAAAGATTTCCTGTAGTAAATGGCAAGTGCCGCCAACCCGGGGCCGGTCTTCACCTTACAAGAAATTTGAAAATTTTTTGGGCCCGAACTGGAAGGTTTTAAAAACGTTTCCCAACCAAAGACGTCAACGTCGTAATCTCGAAAAGTTCGTAAACCTTTCTCTTGATTCCCTAAACCGTTCGCGTTAAAAAGACCATTCTAATCGCGCGCGGTTTTAATCGGCCCGGGCCTGTTAGCGTTCCATTGAATGCTGTTTGAAGGGGTTCTACTAGGTCGCTGTATTTCAAACAGCTGCACCCTGAGGCCGAGGTTACCCGGCGGCAAAATACTCAATCCGCGAAACGAGTGAGCCCTACCCCTTGATATGGTGCCATTGGTCCGATATTATTTGCAAGTTACCACCAGAGCCAGCCGGTTGGTAGTTTGGGCCTGAGGGGCTTGCCATAGGGGTGGGGGCCAGTCGGAATCGGGGCCTGGAGGGGCCACCGGGGAGGAAGGCCCACGGTGGGCTTTGGAGTCCACGCGTTGGGGGAGGAAGAGGAGGGAACGCCAATTTGAGGGGGTCCCGCCGCCACGGGACTGGTTGGCCTTTCTTGGCACCGATTTTGTGGTGCTTTAGGGCACCCAAGAAGGGGCCGGGGACCAGGACGGCAAGCACGATGTTGGGGACCCGGCCGCCGAGCGGTCTTTTCTTTTGGCCGCGGGCAGTCCACGTTGGGTTGCCCGGGGCACTTTTACGCACCTGGGGCGGAGCATGGCAGTTTCTGGAATGCCCATGTTGGCCAATTATGGCCCCGGGCGTTATTTTGAGCGGGTGCTTCCAAGTGAAGCTTTCCATTCCCACAGAATGGGTTATATCAAATTCTTACCCTTCTGGGTACGGGGCCAGAGTAAGAATCATAATTATAGGGCCTTTGGTCCTAGGGTTGGTGCATCCGGGTGCACGGTAAAGGGGCCCTTCCTTCTTGGGGAAGTCGGGATCTCCCGAAGGGGGATCTCCTCAGACGCCTTTACACGACGGGGAGGACGCCTCCGGGGGCGTTGGGTTGGGATAGTACAAAACCCGCTTTTAGGAAAAAGCATTTTTGGTGGGATTCTGAATTTCTACCAAGCTTTTACCCTGAGCGGTATCAGGCTTCCAAAACTTAATGTTTTAAGAGAGTGCTGAGGCACTTTGGCCCAGTTCTCCTTGGAGCGGAGAAAAATGGGGGTGGTTTTGCCGTAGTGAGGGGGAGGATTTTCCACCCGGGGAAGGGTGGCGGAGGCCCTCCTCGGGTCTGGGGTGGGGGCAGTCGAGGGACCCAGGGTTGGGGTGCAGGCCGCCAGGCGCCTGGGTGGTTTTCGCGGCGGGGCGGGGGGTCGCGGTTTCGGTCGCGGGGGGGGGTGGCGGAAGAGCCGGACCTGGAGGTCTTCGGCGGCGGGTCTTGAGTCGGGGAGGGACAGGGAAGCCCCGTTTTGCGCCTTGCGCTGGCATACGGTCTTGAAAATTGCCATTAGTCGACGCGGTCTTGCCGCTGTCGACCTTATTTCGACCCGAAGATATTAGGATTCAGCCGATTTGAGTGGAATCGACCCACGCGGATTTGGGGACGGGGAGGGCAACGCGCGCGCCGAGGACGTCTATCGGTGTTCTTGGGTGACGACCAGCGCCCTTAGCTCCCTAATTTCTTCATCTTTATCTTTTAGGTTTGGCCAAAAGCCGAGACCACCCTCACTGGGGAGGCCAAGGTCATCCCTTCAAACCAGAATCAGCTCCAACCAATCATTCCGCAAATGCCACCCACGCAGTAGTAATATTTTTTATTCAAATCATACTTTCGTAATTAATACCAATCAATCGATAAAACATTTTATAGTAGTAAGCTGGAGTAAAGTATGCAGAAAAGTTAATTTATTGATTTTACAAATAAATTAATAATCAAACACGAAACCATGATTTTCGTTTCATACATAACCGTATATTTGGGAAACGAAAGTAACGTATAGTTGAAAGTACGAATAACATATGGTTACCATATAGTTATTCGCACCTTTTTCCAGTAGCCTGGATGAAAGTAGGTAGTTACAAAAATAACTAGTTTTAAAACATGCGACGCCGACCACGTAACTGGTTTCGTTTCGTTTTTTAAAAGAGACGTAACAACCCACGTCTACTCTTGTCCTTGTAGATTAGTCTTGCCACAATCTTTTGTTTCATAAGTAATAGTTATAATTTATATCTATAACTATTAAAGAAATACAAATTTTATTTGAAAACACTCGTCAAGCTTAAATGTATATATTAACTAACTAGGACAATATTATACTCTATTGTTAGTTTCGGAATAAAATTTGATTTAGCCATAGGTTTTCATTAAAAATACCACTTAATAATATCGTTAGGCTAAACATATTAATGAATAAAACGGAAAGTAAATAATATGATTGACAAATTAAGCTGTTTTGTCTTCGCGCTTAAGGCTCGCAAGCTCTTCTGTAAGAAAATTAATAAGGTAATGGTATTCATTTTCATGAGATTCTATATTACACTCATTTGTTTAGTTTTTTGTGAAAAAAATCCGGAATCAGATCCGGAAAACAAAACCATTGATTTACATTACCCACCGAAAGCTCTCGCTCCTAGAGCTAGGTGACCAATACTAAAAGTAAAGTACACGTTCTGACGACTGTTTTTAATTGGTTACTTAGGGGTAGTGAGAACCACCCTGGAAACGCGGTAAAGCAGTGTACTAGGTGTGTCGTCTCCCTGTGCTCATTGAGGGAGAACTACAGGTGTGTGTGTGTGTGTGCTGTAATCCATACTTGTGTACTGTGTAGAGTCAGTTGGCGGGATCCCAGTTTGGTCCGGAGTCTCCGTGAACCCTTCCTCGTCCGCATCGAGAAGTACATTTCGCGGTCTTAAAATATTCGTCTCTCTGTCGGTCTGTTTGTTCTGGCTAATCTCTGGGATGGCTAGTCCGATTTTTAACGGGATTTTCTCTGGAAGATATCTGATGAAACTTAAAGTAAATATCATATCTTACACACACCATTAAAATTATTAAATATATAAATTTAATCATAAAGTATTAATCAAAGGGGGTGTTATAAATCGAGAGACGGATGTGTGATTTTGTGCAAAAAGCACTTTCACCAACCCAAATCAATTCCGCATAGTTATTTCATCTTTAAACTAAACGTCCAAATAATTTTCTACCTAATAGTGTATCCTAAACACATCAACTAAAATTTGATAACGACAAGTGCCTCACCTCTAAGAATAAAAAGATAACAATTACATAAATTAATTTGACTCAATTTTGTTGGGATATACTGTTGATCTTTTAACCAAATCTTTTTTTTAAACAATGAAGTCTTGAAATATAATATGCAACGACAACAATATTAATAAAATATATTTTTTGTTGTAATAAATTTACTGAATTTATTCATAAATTACGGGCCTAAACATTTATTCTAGCTATTCAACATGCCTCATTTGTAACTTGTCTTTAAGCCTACGCAAATATACGAGTACGGGCACGAATGTATGTGAAAAATTACTTGTGCATTACGCTGAAAGCCTGCCAGTTAAGTAATTTTATTCATTTCAGCACAAAAGTCATTATCGCACACAATCTTATATTTTGTTATATTGTTCATGTTGTTATTTTCGTATCCATATGGTATACGAATAAGAATAAATAAGACGAAATAAAATGTTTTTTTTGGTAAGTGAAGGATAACTTTTGCAGAATATGACTCTTGAAATCCATTGCACGTTTATTGAAAGGCGCTTATATGATTCTTCTTAAAGCCCAATTACCCTGTATTTTTAACATATTGAAAAGATTCTCGACTTGGCCTAGATCCGCCTTTATATAAAAAATCTAAAACGAATCATATTTCACTTTTTGTGTATTAAAAGTGAGGAAATGTAAGACATTTTCATGTTTATCTAACTATAATGCATACATTTTATTATGATTTTTTTAAAATAGATTTATATTGGGTTACGTTTAAATGCTGTTGATATGTTAATCACAGGCTCTACATGATTGGTCCTATCATGAGCGTTCATAATTTCATCAAATAATAGTAATAATAAAATATGGTTTTGGGCAGGGAAATATTTGAGTTAAGGGCGTTCAAGTACAGAAATATACGCTTAAGCTTTAAAATATACGCATATACAGATTTTAAAAATGTCTTGTACTTACTTATTAACTTTGATTGAAGACTATTATATTCTTTTTAGCTTTTATCACCTAGGTAAAAGATTTCTTTTGTGATTCGCTATTTTATTTTTACACACATAGAGGTTAAAATACATAATTGTACTGATTTTTTTACCAAGGAACTTCTTTAGTGAAATATATATTCTGCAGAATAAGTAGGATGTTTATTTTTATTAAAGGACTTGAAAAAAACGTGCAGTTATTCATAATTACTAGCTGAATTTGATCCAAAGTTTACCAATCTATGTAATACATACATTAGAAAATTTTTAAGTATATTGAAGCATTTTTTTATCTTGGGGCTGATTCATTAACTATTCTGTTGCCTGTGATTATTTATTTGGTCTAAAACTGAGCTATGATTTAAAAATACAATATTATTTCGCATAATCACTGAAAATTCGAAAAATTGTGCAACCGAAAGCAAAGTGTCTCTAATATAGCAGGCAATTTAAATGGTAAAGTAAGGTCATACAAAATAGACAAAATTATTTAGGTATGTGGCATTCCTGCGTAAAAAATTGGTCCAACGCAAATTTAAACAATTTTTTTTAATTCATAATATTCAACTTATATAGTTTGAATTATACATAACAGTGCATAAATTTGTGTTTAAAAATAAGTCGTTTAATAAGGCGTATAAAAATGAATTACGAATCTAAGTAATTTGCTATCTTAAGTTAAAAGAGCCAGACGATCGGAGACTAGAATTAAATCACCAGTATGTCCAAACAGTTATAATAAATTTGTAATACGATTGATTTTGACATCGCTAATTATTTTGTACGAATTCCGTAAAAATATATCAGACGTTGTCAGTATTTATTATATTAATCCTAATCTAATATTTTTTTGTTATTGAATAAAAAACTTTCACAGATTTCATCGCGATTATTACCAGGTATCTGTGACCACCATACTTGAATATGTTAATAATTATTTATAACATTTTATTAATAATATTATATAATTACAGATTTCTCGAGAAAATTTATCGTACGGAATTAGGATATTGGGCATAACAAGTTCTCTTAACTTCTACTGAAAAAGGTGTGCCTGTAAGAAGGGTTCAGTTTCAAAGTTCAGGTAATTACGAAAAGTATTTGCTTCAGTGTTAGTTGAATGGCTCATTTAAGTTAAAGGAAGATTAAATTGAGTACTAATTACAGCTTACTCCTTGCTTAGATTAAGATTCCTATAATTTTTGGTACTTTTGGTTAATATTGCTTTAAACGTATATTATTTAACTTTGCAAGGAAGGTTATTTTTAAATAAATACATAACATATATTTTAATCAAATTTAAGATAAAACGTCGTAAAATACATTTGTAATAAATGCATCATGCATCATCAGCCTTTGATAGTCCACTGCTGGACATAGGCCTCCCCTAATACACCCCTTTCCATTGGGGGGTTTGGACCGTATCCCACCACGCTGGTCCAATGCGGGTTGGTGGGTGGACCGACTTTTTACATGCCCATCCGACGCATGGATCATCTTACTTTTCAGACAACTGGGTGATCGGCCCAAATTGCCCTAACCAACTAGGAAACAATAATGAAAATTTGTTGTGTCCCCGCGCAGGATTCGAACCCACGACCTCCGGTTTCTAAAGCACACGTCCATACCACTAGGCTACGGAGGCAGTTTGTAATAAATACAAATACATTTTAGCACGCTCGTAAGAAAATCGCTAATTATTTTTTTATAAAGCTGCTTCATGTAATTTTAATCCGTTCGTGTACGTCTTGTGTGCTTCTGGTTTGGATGCTTGTTTCATAGAATAGAAATAAAGATTAAACAAGTTAGTAGGGTAACCTGTTTGATTATGTTTTAACCTCAAATTTATAGAGTGGTATCAAAAATACTATTTGAGGCATATCAGTATATGTAAGTATGATTGATATTATTCCTTCCGTAATCTAGAGGTATGGGCTTGCGCTTTAGAAACCAGTGGCCGTGGGTTCTAATCCTGCGCGGACTCAATCACTTTTCATCGTTGCTTCCCAGTCGGTTAGGGTAATGGTCACTCCATTGATTGTAAAGTATGATGATCCATGCGTCAGATAGGCATGTAAAAAGTCAGTCTTGTGCCTTATCCATCGGACTATTAGAGTATAAACGAATAGACAATGCACTTGTTTTTGGACGTACACTTATGCTCAATAATTTTTCCTACGCTGTTGGCTGATCTAGATAATATGATTTAATATAGATCAGTTTGAAGGACATTATTATTATTGTGTACATAATATGCATAAATGATTATATATAAAACTTTAACATTTTTTTAATCATTATGCGTCAATGAAACACGTTGTCTATTATAAAAAAAAACTATTTATGATTGAGATGTTTAAATTATGTTCCTGACATTGTCCTTTAAAAATAATATTTTTTCATACTTTCCAAATAACATAGACGAGTTAATATCAGTAGAATATTCTTTTTAAATACAATATACTTGCAAATGGTGCAAGTGACTAAAGTGTACTCGTTCGTATTCTATCAATTTTATGAATACCTATAACCTGACAGAAAAATCATAAACACTTTGTTTATGATTTTTCTATCAGGTTATGGTCGTATATGTCGTAGTGTATGATAAGTGTGATACCACTACAGTGCTGATCTCTTTCATTCCTTGTATGAAACCAGGAAATAATTGCAGCAGTAATAGTTTGCGTATCATATATTATCAAATTATTAGAACACCTTTTGATTTTCTGGCAGAAATCCAAATGTTTGCATGGAATATTTCCTATATTCGGACGGAAATTATGTCTTGAATAAATGAATTGGATACGTCTTATTTGGACGGCGCAATGGCTATAAATTTTGCTTTATTTATATTGTATTCAAATAATCATTATATTGTATTAATTTCAACGTTATATCTACTTTTAATATATAAAACTAATGGTTAAGAATGTCTTATTGTAAGCGATTTACAGGGCTGTGTCCATAAACCAAACGGGAAATCTTAATTCCATTAAATAATTGATATAACTATATTTTAAAACAGAAGATTTTATATCCAGTTAAAAAATACTGAAATCGTTTAAAATTTAAAATACCGACACTTGATTTAGAATTGTAGACACCTCGGTACAAAGCAGAACGGTTGTAATGAATTCGCCGTTGCAATCAAGAAGCTAGAGAGAATGACTATTCATAAATTGAATAATTTTAGCATTTGTCCGTTTCCTGATGCATTTGAATTTCTAAGTTATTTACATTTATTATAAACACCATAATTTAAAGGGCAGTAATAAACCTTTTTTATAAAAGTTAATTTTAATTAGTAACGTTTTGATATAACCTTTCGGACTTTAACTCATTTAATCCAATATAAAATTTTTCTCAATTTGTCACGCTAGAAAGTCGATAGCCATTTCCGGTGTTGGAAAATTCTGTTTTGAAAATTTGACTGACCTTGTCTGCAGCGTGTTTCAAAACCTGTTAGATTATATTTTTTATTAAAGATTTTATAAAATGATATAATTATTTGGGAAATGATTTTATAAAAAATAAATTATTAAACTCCTAAAATTATTTTAAAAAACTTGGGGAAAAACCATCAAGTCACTTTGTCAAGGAACACCGCATATAACTAATGGTGGGGACTAACTCCCAAATTAATACTAAATACCCCAAGAACATCAACATTATACAACATTTGTTTATATTTAATCCATTTATCTTTTGAGTTTAGCAAAAAGTACCACGTGTACTTTTGTCTAAAAACAAAAAATTACGCTAATTTTTTGAAAACACCTGTTAGAACACAAAAAGACAAAAAACAAAAATCGATAACGAAACGGTCTTCGATGATGACAAAAAGGGTTTAGGTAATGATAACCCTTGCATAACGTCTAATGAGACGTATATTATCATAAAGTATCTATAGTTTTGTGAAATGTAAGGGAAAATTTAAAGACAAAAGTATCTTAACGTAAATTTTAGATTTTTTGGTGGATTCTCCTCAGTTAAAAGTGAATTTAGTCAAAGATAAAAAGCTCTTAAAATGTAAATTAAAATTTTAAATCGGTTAGTGATTTTGGACAAATTCAAAACAAACAAGTCAATAAATGTTTCTTTTATAATTAAATTACTTAAATTTTGAAATAAATATTTGAATATTAACATTAATAAAAATAAATATAACATAGTGTATACACAAAAAAACGGGAAGTGTTAATAAAATATTTATTTGTTCACACTACAGAAGAAATCAAATTTTATTATTACTTTATCGCGTATGGCCCGTGGAGGAGATGAACTTTATCTCAAAAAGAACATACATTGATTGTTTAATATGTTTACGACGATTTTAGTTTATCTATTCGGATGGTTAATTTTGATTCTTGGACACCTTTTAAATACTTATCGCTTTATTAATCAGTCAGGGGCATTTTTAACCGTTTGGAGCTTATATTTATCACCCGTCATGAATTAATTTTATAAAACAATAAAAATGTTCACATATCGTAACAATTAATTTTTAATCAATGCAAATATTCAAAGTTAGGTAAAAAGTTTATTTATAAAACAGATTTTTGAATAATCATTTGCATTTATAAAATTATATTTTAGGAAATAAAAATGTTAAATAAAATTAAATACGAACTTCGATAACTCGAGTATGTTCAAGAAGTTCTTAAATTGTTACTAAAAAAATGTTCCATTTGCGGTCAAATAAAGTATTACATGACATTTAAACATTTAAACCTTCTTTTAACTTCATCCTACACTATGTTTATCATTGTTGCCGAGATCCTCGACATCATTGGCAAACTAATATAAATATTAAGCCACCGATTTCTTCTTTTGTCATATCTCGGTAAAAGTCAAAAGGTTACTTTTATTTTTAAAAATCCGTAGACTGACCATGTAATTAGCCAGTCCTGGTTGTCAACACTATCCTTGGCAGCCGTTGTAGGACGTTACTGATAATTGATCCGCTCATCATAGGAAAAAGAAAAAAAATTCTAACATTCCGTAAGAAGGAAAAAACTATATCTTCAGTAAAACGTTTTAGGCATTGAATATATTAAGTGATAACGTTAAAAATTAACGTATGTTTTCAAAAATTTACAATTGTATAAATAATTCTAAGATTTTAATTTAGTAATTTTATTAAGGACCAAAGAGTTGGCGTCATTTATTTATAGGTACGTAATACTAGATATAAATAAATATCTACATTCGTCTTTAAATATCTTGTCACCTAATAATTTAAAATATAAATTGGTAATATAAAATTTAAGATGTTTTATATGGATTGAACGTTATTGTATTAAATTTTAATACATCTAACACAATATTTACTGTAATAGATATCAAAATATATTGAAAGATGAGTTATAAATAATAGTTTTAAATACAATTATCGTATGTTCGCAATCATTTATGTTGTTGGTAATACTTGTACACTTCATAGTACTTTATTATTTCCGAGAATTTTATTATTAAATCAGTAAAAAAAAGAATATCCGATATAGATAATTAATTAATATTATTGTGATATTTTTGTATGTGGTTGACTTCCTGTTTATTATGGGCGGGGAAAATGCATGCCGCGGGAAATTCATTTCTTCCGCAAAGGAATTGCGCTTTCGCCACTAATTACGTCTCAGAGATGTGGGCATTTTGTGGTGCCAAGCGTAGCTTCTTTTGGGCCAACCAAGCGTAACTTATTATTACAGGAGAACTTAACGTTTATAGCATATTAAAGATTATTTTTACTGTTAAAAGGGGGAAAAACATTGCGGCTATAAATCAGGTTGAACAAACAAAGGAGAGCTGTTTACTTTGTGATCGGAAAAATTGATGTTGTAAGAACACGTTTGGTAAACACAAATCAAGGAGCTTGTGGGACAGATCTGGGTCATGATTAAGTAAACAGGTGAGTTATTGTTTCTTAAACATAAAATGAAAATAAAATTTAAAAGGAGGAGAAAATCTTTCCAATTTAGTTATTTAATTTTCAATGTTATAGAATCAAAGAAAATGTTTACGGAAATTAAGAAGAAATTATCAATACACTATTTCTTCTCGGAACCTATTTAAAAATATATGATATGTTCACAAAAATAAAAACGAATTTATAAAACATTGTGACATAAATATGACATAAAATGTTGACCATGAAAACCATGTTAAAGTATGAACAGTAGAAAAAAATGTCATATATCGAAAAAGCAAAGGAACACAGGTAAAAGTTTTATTTAAGTAAGTTCTACCTAGAGAAAGAAAATTAAAAAATATTAAAAATGTTACAAGAAAACTGATTTTCTACGTAAAATTTGATTCATTAAGTATACGACGAACATAGTATTAATTAAAGGTAACTTTGACAATAGGTACTTAACTACTTTTAAATAACTTTTTAGCGTTATCCGTATTTTATAATTTGAGATTCATATCTCTAATTAAATTAATTAATTATCAATGTAGTATCAATATGCATAATTTTGAATTGTCAGAAGAATACATTGAAAATTAATATAAAAATACATTTTCTGTGTTTTACTTTGCGCTTTCATCATTTTACATTCGATTTAATTCTATAAAAAGATTGTCAAGTAAGTTTTTAGTAAAATTCGAATATTTTAGTGTATTCGAAACCAAACAATATTGCTACTGTATTTAATTAAAGTATACTGTTCAATAACAACGCAAAAAAAAATCCAATGTCTTCATTATAAAAATAAACACTAAAAACCTTAACCTAAAATAAGCGCCCAATAATAATAATACAGTAATGTTCAAAGTAAAATAGGAAATTTACATACTCGAAGTATCCAACCATGTTAGTTGTATGCGCAAATTATTTTAATTTAATGTTGTAAAATTTGTTGTTTTTAATGTTTGATGCATCCGTAGCCTAGTGGTATAGGCGTGTGCTTTAGAAAACGGAGGTCGTGGGTTGTAATCCTGCCGGGACTCCACAAATCTTCATTGTTGTTTCCTAGTTGATAAGGGCAATTTGGGCGATCACCCAATTGTCTGAAAAGTAAGATGATTTATGCGTCGGATGGGCATATAAAAAGTCGGTCCATCCACCGACCCGCATTGGACCAGCGTGGTGGAATACGGTCCATAAACCCCCTAATAGAGAAGGAGAGGCTTATGTGCAGCAATGGACACAGACTGATGATGATGAATGTTTAAGTAAAAATATATATTGCTCTTTGGTACAATTAAACTTGGAGGAATTTAGTTACATAGTCTACAACATATATTCACATACTTCATTAAAATCAGGGATTTTTTTGCTATAAATATTAATAATTATAATGTCCTCCTGGCTGCCTCCGTAGCCTAGTCGTAAAGGTAAATGTAGGCTTTAGAAACCGGAGGTCGTGATTCAAATCTTGCGGGGACTCAACAAAATTTCATTGTTATTTCTCAGTTGGTTAAGGCAATTTGGGCTGATCACCCAGTTGTCTGAAAATTAAGATGATCCATTCGTTGGATGGGCATGTAAAAAGTCGTTTCGCCCACCAACCTGCATTGGACTAGCGTAGTGGGATACGGCCTAAAACCCCTTTATCGGAGAAGGCCTCCCCGCCTTTGCTTTTGCTTTGATAAAGATGAAATTTAATAGGTTGGCTCAAAGTAATGAAGTAATACAATGTATATTCTACCTAATTAAAACTGAATTATTATGTAAATTAGATGATTACAAAACAAAACTAATCTAAAGTAGAAATAACGTACTTGTGGGTCTTAACATACCAACTCATTTTATATTTTGTTTAAATTTTTATTATTGTCTTTCTTCAAATTGGTTTCAGATTAGATAATAGGATTGTATCAAGCTAATCATAGAAGCCATGTATTTCATTCGTAAACTAAATTTAAATAAAAATCACAAAAACGCTTTTTTTTAATTCAAAAAAAAGAAGAGTTAAACGGTTATTGTGGTAATCCGTAAATGAAAGTCTCATGCAATCGCGTACATTATGTAGAATACTGTATATGACTTTAGAGCAATATTTTGTTTCATCTAATGGGGGTCATCCAGAGTTTGCAATGTAGACGCAAAAATGTGTTTATTTACAACACTTTAGAGACCTCTTATTATATCAGAATTTCTCTACGAAACTATGCATACATTATACCTACTTAATAAACCATTACACTGAATTACTATATCTATTAAAGTAACTAAAATCTCAATGTGGAAATGCGTTTATAACACTGATCTATATTTTTCTATGAAACAGGTGTGGTAAAGAAGAAAGTAAGTAACCACTACAGCTGATGGATACTCGTTTCAGCAAGGAATATTTAACGGTTTCTTCAACATGAATCGTACAGAATATATAGCCAGAAAAATGCAGAAATCAGCATAAAACGAATCACATTTAATACTCTTCATTTGAGAATAAGCGTGAAATTATCACCATTGTCAATCATTCACATGATCACCACTATGGTCACATCTTTTGACGTTATGCCTCCTATAAAAAAATGATCCATCGGTAAAAAATCACTCAGTATCAATTTATTAAGAGCATAAAATAGATCTATAGCTTCTGACCTTTACTACCTAAAGAGTAAACAAAAACACTATTCAATGAACGGCCTTCTGCAATTTTCATCAATGTTTAAGATTAAAGTGGTTATTGTAGACTATTATTAAAATATAGATATATATGCGCTCTCGGACTTATTATAAACAAAAAAAGTACATTTATGAATGGGTGCTTTAGGTCTATCTTTTACGGTTTCAGTAGCGTTTGCTATTTAAATAAGTAATTTTAAACAATACGGCATTAATACTTATTTAATTAAGTACCTTATATTCATATTTATTTCACGTTGAGCGATCGGGGAAATCTCTTGGGGATTTCTAAAACTATATTTTGAAACAGATTTTTTTTTAAATTACTATAACCGTTTAAAATAAAAAAGCTCATTCAAAAATTTTACTTTAAAGTTCAAAAGCACCGTAAAAATAATGCCCAATTTTGCAGATAAATCCTTCAATAGAAGCAATTTGAATTTTTGCATAACAATGCAATTACTGAAAGAATGATTCGTTACAATTCACATAAGTGGCTATAGTGATTTTTATTATTTATCTTTAGCTTCATATTCTTTTTAAATAAAAAGTAAATAAATAATACAAAACTGTTTATTATTCCATATTTGTAAGGGCAATCTCTATTTGACTTATTTAGTATCCATTTATTAATATCCTGATTGTAATGTCATCGTAAAAAACCATAAAATCAGTTCAATAATTTTCTCAAATGTTAGTCTTAGTGTTTGAAATATAAATTTTGTCATATATAAAAATTATACACATGTAACTATTAAAGCGGTGGCGTTCACACTGACAGCACTTAGGTTTGGCTATTTACTTATACAGCGAAATCATTTCACTTTTCAGGCGATTGGGTTACTAGCTCATATTGTCTTATCAAACCCAAAACCTTCAATGATACAAAGTTTATGTACTAAAAATTTAGTAAGCTCTTCTTTTGCAAGTCAGTAAAAATATATGGTAAAGAAAAGTAGTAGTATTGATCAAGAAGAGTTAACATTATATTTATAATAAGAGTTAGTATTTAGTGTAGTAACTGTCGATTTTCATTCATAATAATGTATATTTATATAATTATATAATTGCCACATTTGTAGAAACGGCGGTAAACTAAAACTCGATTTTTAAACATATTTGTACATTATAGTAAAATATACTTAAACTTTTGACTGGATAATGCTTATCGAAAACGCTGTATGAAAAATAAATGCTATAAAAGTAGCATTTGTGACAAAAGAGAGTCCATCTCAACATACAAAGAACTCCCTCCTCCTCCTCCAACTGCCTCCGTAGCCTAGTGGTATGGGCGTGAGCTTTAGAAACCGGAGGTCGTGGGTTCGAATCCTGCGGGGACTCAACAAATTTTCATTGTTGTTTCCTAGTTGGTTAGGGCAATTTGGGCCGATCACCCAATTGTCTGAAAAGTAAGATGATCCATGCGTCGGCTTGTAAAAAGTTGGTCCACCCACCAACTCGCAATGGACCGTATCCCACATACGGTCCAAACCCCCTAATGGATAGGGTTGTATTAGGAGAGGCCAATGTCCAGCAGTGGACGATCACAGGCTGATAAAGATAAGCTGATACAAAGAAACCGAAAAGTTATTTCTTAAAGCTCTAATTATAGTAAGAAAGGAGTCACGTATACTAAAGACAAACAGCGTACAGATTGCTACCAATTTGTCACTGTCGGAAGTAATTAATTTGGAAGGAAAAAATCGGACTAAGCCATTTTTATATGACTGACTTCAAACAATATATTACTATTTTGCGCAGTATAAGCCGGTGACAACGTGACCTTCCAAGAAGTAACCCCTAGCTTTCTGTACTACATTTTAAATGTCATTGTATCTTTTAAGGTATTAATTTAATCAAAATGTCGTGTATGCACATGCCACAACACTGAGTCATGTTCCTTCACTTTGTGCTGGTTGTGATGTATGTGAAAGCTGCGAGGCTTTCTTGTAAGTGAAGGAACGGGCTATGTTCTATGTCATCTTTTATATTTTATGATGATGGTACTTGGTATAGCTTACAGAATTAAAAAGGTGGAATGGCGTTTGGCAGGCCACATATCTCGTAGATCCGATAACCTTTGAAAGAGAAAGGGTCCGAGTGGCAGTCTCATACTGGCCCCATTAAATGGACTGACAACGAATGAAAAGTCTTGCAGATACAGATGGCAGGATCGTGGTTCTTAGTGACTAATGGGCGACTCTTATTATTTTTATTAGTAAGCTTTAGCAGGCTAAAACAACGAACGAAAAATGCAGTATCAAATAAGCAGCCCATTCCATCCCATGCTATAAGATTGTCGTAAAACTTTTGGTATTTTACAAAAGCAATTCCGATTTCATTATGTTATTAATGTAATGAAAAAATATTTACTATTGTATATTTTTAGAAGTTGCCTTATGTAAGTAATCATATTAGTGCAAAGTATATCAATCATTTATACAGTTATTAAGTTTTTAGATAAATAACTACATAATTACTGTAAAGATTGAATTCGATATAGTGTTACTTACTTTGTAATTTACTCTTACATGTACTGAACACGTAAGAGTAAATTTAAAATGTTTAATATATAAATAGTATAAAACGATAATTACTGAAGTTTACTAGTGACCTATAGGTCATTAGTAAACTTAAAAAAACACTTTAATATAGCTGTTACATTACACGCTATAGGCATATTTAACCTGAATTTAAAATATGTAGTAAGTCAATAACATGCAAGTTCTTAGTACACAGTTCATATAAGTAAGAGCATATAGAAATACCTTAATGTATTTAATACCTTGTTAAATTCACGTGAAAAAATCTTAAGACAAAACAGAAATCAAGGAGCAGTACAGAGAAACATTGTTATCCGCATACATTGCAAATGGTAGGTCATAAGTAAGCTTTTAAGCCCACAGTATAAAAAAAGCACGCGAATAAATAGCAAAACTGAAAACATCAACTCGAATAGAGATGTAACTAGACCGTTTTGTTTCCGTCAGGTGTAGATTTATCGGGTCCAGTCAACACAAAGTATCGAATTTCCTTTATTTGCATTCACTCAGCGTTGCGGCTTTTATATAATCCATTTAGTATTCAGTTTAATTTAATTTGCGCTGCTTAAATTTTGGCCAACGACTCTACAGTGTTTGCGTTTTGATATTAAGTATATTTTAAGAAATCTCTGACAACTGCTGTTTAATATATAATATTAATCAGTGTATTACAGATTAGCATTATTTGAATTGTCTCTTTGCCTGCTCAGTGTGGCAGTTACAGCTCAACCTCCATGGCATATTCCCTCAATATACGGCCGCTTTGCTATTCCTGCTATCAATGCGGTGATTACGGTAACGACAGGGCAGGGGTGCAATGGTGCTTTTCTTGATGAATCATTCTTTAAGAGAAAGGCGCGTTAGAAAGTTGATATTGCAGAGCCCTGATACTGTGATCAAAAATGAAATCGAATTTATTACATCTTAGTCGTTTCTTCAACGCCGGAGATTGTTACTGCGCTGTCATCTAGACCTGATCACGGATATGAAAATATTTTCAATAATATCGTCTTCTATTGGAAAACACCGAAGCCGTGGTCTTAAAGTGTTTTAGTACTTTTCTTTAAAAAGGTTGATTAAACCTTGCTCAAGAACCACCGACCCATATTACTAGTAATCCATGTACAAGGTGTTTCAATAGCCATCACGAACCAACTGCGAGGAGACTCAATGAGTTCCAGCTACCTGACCAAGCTGGGCTTCGATCGAGATATAGATCTATAGATCACACACTCATTCAGTATGGCAAATTATACAGAAGATCGAGGACTTTAATCAGCCCTTGTGCTTGGCGTTTGTGAAGAATGAGAAGGCCCTTGACTCCCTTGAGACCTGATCTGTTCTGGAATCTTTGCAGCGATGCCATGTCGACTGGCAATACATCGAAGTGCCGAGAGGTGTTCAAAATGCCCCCTATATTGGCTGTTCAAGTCTAGACCAAGCAATCTGGACCTATTCTAATGAATCGTGGTGTGAGACAAGGGGATATTATATCTTCCAAACTGACATCAACGCGCGAGTATCTCGCACACTTGCAATTTGCAGATGATATATCATCATGGCGGGAACGCTGCAACATTTGCAACATATGCTGACTAGTCTAGCTGATGCTTCCCAAATTACTGGTATCCAGATGAACTTAGATAGAACCAAGGCTGTATTTAATAAACATGTAAATCTGGAGTCAATCTCGGTATAGGTGAAGTATTCTCGAGGTTGTTTCGAAGTATGTTAAAAACAACTTCGAGAAAGAGGCCATAAGAAGAGTACAGCTGAGCTGAGGAGCGTATATATTCACTTCGCCGATTCCGCAAAGTCTTAAGTTTAAAAAAGGTATAATTGTTTGATGTAAGGAAAACTAAAGGCAGATAAAATAATTATTCTCATTTACTTTGGCAAGAAAGAAAAAGCATATTATAAATAAAACTTGTGGCAGATGTTTCAAATTTAATTTGGCCAAACATCTAGAAATTTCAAGCGCAATTGCTTTGCCTTAGGTTGTGGTTCCAATTCAACCTTTATGAATATGAATTAAAATATTACAATATTTTATGTTATCTTTAATAATACGTAATGTGTTTCACTTTTCAGTTGCATCCATGTAAACACAAAACACGTGCCTGAATCATACCATGCGCTTTTTAATACATAATTCAAGTGTACTTAAATACGTGCGTTAAAGAAAACACTAATGAGTGTTAAAAAGCAGAGCTTGCCTCATTAAAATGCTGTATAGAAGTTTCATTATTTATGCGTAATTCTCGAGGACTACACAATATTTTCCTTAAAATTTTACGATTTTTATGTCTACATATTTGTATGATTTACATATTCTCTTTTCAAATTTAATAAAACCTATTGCTTATAGCAGACAGAGGTGAAGTGAGTGTGGACCTGCAACGGCAATGATTCTGCAGATAAAAAAATCCTTAACGATATATATATTTTATGCATTTTTTTATTTTATAGACATAACAGATGAAAACTTTTATTTTTATCTGTTATGTCTATAATGAGCCGAATCTGTAGTATAATTACCCACTTATACACCTGAACTATACACAATTAAATTAAAATCAGTACATTTGTTTATACGTGAAACTATAATTCTTCCGGTGATAGACATCGAGTAGCTTTCTTAAAGCAATTATTACTAAATAATGAATAATTTCAATGTAACTTTTCATTGTTCCATTTACTTTGTCAGTTTGTGTTTAAAAAAATATTCTTTACTTTATTTCATGTAAATAATGAATAATAAAGTGCATACTGTTAAACCTACGGCAGTATGGAATCCGCTGACATAGCATCACGCACCAAGCGCATGCATGTCATCATCAACAAATGTCGCAATCACTCAAACGCTGACTCTTTTCTATATAACGATACTATAGAATCCGCTGACACGCTGTAAGACAGCGATTGCATTCTTTCCCACCGACGAATGTCGCAATAGGGAGAACGCCGATCCTTTTCCATATAACGCACCGCGAATATTCGAGACCGCAAAAATCGCATCTCGCCGCGCTTCGATAGACTTTCAACGTCGCACCGGGAAAATCCTGAACAACGTGACCACGCCGGAGATCCAAACTTCGATACCGCTCAACTGAAATCGACCATGCCCATGTAAGTACGCTGAATTTTCCAGTGGTTGCTTACTTTCCCTTATATATGTAATTTTCTTTTCCTTTTTATAAATTTAATTTCCTTTTTATAAAATTATTTCAAGATTTTTCGATTGAGGAAAACTGAGAAACCTAGGTTAGTTAGTAATAGACAGATTGATATAGACTCTAGACGTGGTATATTATTAGACAGTAATTTAATTATCATGGCAGATTTCGATAATATCCTTAAAGCCCTCCGCTTACTTCCCGAGTTTGATGGAAACCCGAACGTACTTACCCGATTTATCGGCCTTTGTGACCAGTTAGTAATACAGTATGCGGGAGAATCCGAAATTAATAATTTGGCACTTGTTAATGGAATATTAAATAAAGTAACAGGACCTGCCGCCCGTTTGATCAATACCAATGGTATACCTATGGATTGGTCTGGCATTCGTAATGCTTTATAAATATTCGCTGACCAAAGAAACGAAACCGCACTTTATAACGATTTGTCTCTTTTAACGCAAGGTTCTGGCACACCACAGGAATTTTATGAAAGATGCCAAAGCCTTTTTAGTACCATCATGACATATGTCTCATTGCATGATAGCTTGCAAACTACTATTGACGCAAAGCGTGACCTGTACCGTAAACTAACACTACAAGCCTATCTACGTGGGTTAAAGGATCCACTAGGATCGCGCATTAGATGTATGCGGCCAGAAACCATCGAAAAGCACTCGAGTTTGTTCATGAGGAAACTAACACTATTTATTTGAAAAGTAGAAATGACCATATGACTGAAAGGAAACCCTGCTTATCAGTTGCAATCACCAAATCAGTCTGCCCGTAATTTTGCTGGTTGACCTGTTGACCGGTGCCGATGAGCGGTAGTTAGCCACTTCCAAACAAAGCCGCTACCACTATCTGATGGAATTGGGCGAACCAAGGTAATCCACCGCCTTCCTCAATATTTTAAAACTCGTGACGTTAATGTAAATTAGTGTTCAACTTACGATAACTATTACTACTACCCTGACCATAACGACTATTACTACGACCCTTATTACAGTGACGAATATTGCGAACAATATAACCATGATTATCCTGGTGATTGTGACAACAATTACAAAGCGACTAACGATAGTAACGCCCAGACACCTGAGGAAAAAGTCAATTTAGATTGTCAGGATTTTCAGAAGGGACCGAAATCAAGCAAATTA
Source organism: Lamproptera curius (assembly GCA_029286875.1). Classification (NCBI taxonomy): domain Eukaryota; kingdom Metazoa; phylum Arthropoda; class Insecta; order Lepidoptera; family Papilionidae; genus Lamproptera; species Lamproptera curius. Next base: position 25,126 of record JAGSMT010000120.1, on the reverse strand, counting down.
GGATAGAACTAAACCTTCAGACGCAAAGACCTTTTATACGTATCCAGCGCTAACTAGTCATTCATTAGCCCGAAGCAGTTGAATCTTACTTTGGTAACGTACAATTAAACTACGACCCATTCGAAGTTACGAATGTTCACGCCACGAGTAGGAATAATTATTCTATTACCCTTCCATGCTTTTCCGAATGTAATGATTCAGAGATGATAAAATTATTCGTATATAAGTTTCATGGATCATTTTGACGGTTTGATAGGAATGGATTTACTTACTAAATGGGAAGCGAAATTAGATCTTAAAGAACTTAACTTGTTACGAAATCAGCATGCAATCCTATACAAATTTATTATTCCCGTAATTTAAACCTTTACAAAACATAGTACCAGCGAGAGTTCAAAATACTACGGTTACCGATTAACGCGCCCGACGGTGAAGTTTTGATAGAAGAGCAGGTTGTATGCAATTGCGTAATATCAGAATGCCTCACTACGGTTCGTAATTCACGCGGTATTGTTGAAGTCGTTAACCCAACTAAAAACGACATCATATTTTCCTTGAATCACAGCACTCAGGCAACTATGTAAATGTTGAGTGCACTTGCACCGAACAACTATCGCCACGCGCAAATGCAGTCATATCGCATAGCATGGATCATCTAAATGACGAAGAAAAAGCTAATTTGGTAGGCTTATGTTCTAAATATTCTGACGTATTCTATATTGAAGGAGAGTATTAACTTTCACAAATAGAATAAAACACAGTATTAGAACAACCGACGAAATTGATTCATACAAAGAGTTACAGATACCCGTATATTCCACCGCGAGGAAGTTAGAAGTCAGATTAATCAAAATGCCTGATCAAGGGATACAAGACCGTCCGAGTCAGCCTGGAGCTCACCAATTTGGTGGTGCCCAAAAAGGTAGACGCCTCAGGAAAGCAAAAGTGGCGTCTGGTCGTTGACTTCGTAAACTCAATGAAAAGACAGTTGACGACAAATACCCCATCCCTAATATCACAGACGTCTTGAATAAGCTAGAAGTGCCAGTACTTTACAACTCTGGACTTGCATCTGGATTTTATCAGGTTGAAATGAACCCAGCGATATTTTGAAGACTGCGTTCAATGTCGAACATGGCCACTTCGAATTTCTAAGAATGCCTATGGGCCTAAAAATTCTCCTTCGACCTTCCAGCGTCATGGACAACGTACTTAGGGACCTCCAAAACGTAATATGTCTCGTGTACCTGATGACATTATTGTTTTAGTACAAGCCTCAAGAGCATATGGTCAACCTGGAAAAGGTATTTCAGAGGTTGCAATCTAACTTAAATTCAATTAGATTAGTCCGAATTTTAAACTCGAAACTGCGTACTTAGGACATATCATAAGTAATGATGGTATTAAACGAATCCAGACAAAATTGCCTATACAAAATATCCGTTACCTAAGACCTCTAAAGAAATTAAACACCTTTGGACTGTTAGGCTATTATCGCAAGTTTATACGGATTTTGCCGCATCACATAACCCATGACACAGTGTCTCAAAAGGGAAATAAAATCAATTTTGATACCAATTATACCAACTGTTTCGAAAAGTGCAAGACGCTCCTTACTAACGATCCCATCCTTAGTATCCTGACTTTGATAAAGATTTCTGTTTAACCACAGACGCCTCCAATTTTGCAATAGGTGCAGTTCTCTCAGGGACCATAGGGTCAGACAAACCGATAGCATACGCCCACGTAATTTGAATGAGAGTAGAAATAAATTACAGCACAATAGAGAAGGAACTGTTATTATAGTATGGGCAACTAAATACCCGCCCCTATCTCTTGGTCGGATTAAGATAGTAACAGACCATAGCTGTTGCAGTGGGTTATGAACTTGAAAGAGCCAAACTCATGGCTTACAAGATGGCGTTTAAAGTTAAGTGAGTATGACTCTCCGTAGTGTATAAGAAAGGCAAAATAACACAAATGCCGACGCGTTATCGGAATCGAGATCTGTAACGAGGAAGCTCCTCTGTAATAGTTAATCCAAGTGAAAACCAGCCTCTATAAGTAACTCAAGTACTCTCCAGTACATACTGCAAACGTAAACCAATACTGAAGTTCCTAACAGACGACCTCTGAATAAATTTAACTGACAATTGTATCTGACTATTGTAGGTGACATAAAGAAAGTCAACCGTGACAAAACCATTTGACACTCACTCACGTACATCTGTTCTGTTATTCGACTCTAATTTAGAAGAAGATCCTCATTAACGCAATTCAAAGAATATGTTAACCCAAAAATTCAAAACTGCTCTTTGATTAACTCCTCCTCGCTATGTACAGGGTTATTCCCATTATACAAGATAAGTTCAAAAGTTCATCTATGAAATTAATTGGCTAAGAAGGAGCTTGGAAAATGTAAAGACTATCTAAGACAGCAAGACATCATTCGCCATTACCACGAAGCGAAAATAAACCATCGCGGTATTAACGAATGCTTAGCGTTAACAGCAAAAGTATTACTGGCCGAAAATGAAAGATCAGATTACTAAGTTTGTCAATGATTGTACTATCTGTGGCAGCCAAATACGATAGGAACCTGATCAGACCTAAATTTAATGTAGTGACTCCGCCACAAGGCCCTCGAGACAGTGCACATGGTCTGTTTTATAGTTCAAAACGAAAAATACGTGACATTTATCGATGTTTTTCGAAATACGGCCAACATACTTACTTAGAGATGGTACAGCAGTTAGCGTCATACAAGCTTTTATTAATATTCAGCACGCCATGGTTTACCATCCCTATTATTACCGATCAGGGCACCGAATTTACTAATTAGATGTTTTCAGAGTTTTGTAAAACCATAAAATCACTCACCATCAAACTCTAGCACACTCTCCGAATGCGAATGGTAACATCGAACGCTTCCATTCTACAACTAAACACCTTCGTATTTTAAAATTAAACACCGTAACGAGTCGGTTATCAATTTAATGCACTACGCTGTACTTGCATACAATAGTTCTATCCATAGCTTTATTGAAATGCAAGCCCTACGATCTTATCTTAGGACATACCGACCCACGAGACCCAAACAGACATTGACATGACTACACACTTGCTTCAACAATACGTAGAAAACCACAGAGAAATATGAAGAAAGTCTCAGACATTATTAACGAAACATCTTTTGCAAATAGACAAGCCTCATTGAGAACCGTAATAGAACCCGTGAATCAGAAATAGAATATCAACCTGAGCAAAGATATTTGTTAGAAACCCTTGTGCAAGCAGATCTAAATTAGCCCTAGATACACCCATGATAAAGTATTAGCAGACTTACCTATTCACATATACACATCAAAAAGAAAGGCCTGTAGCAAAATCTAGACTGAAACGAGTCCCAAACAGCCAAATTGTTACAGGATTCCATGATGCTGTTCCTGAGTCTGGTACATGCCTGTAAATAAAACTTGAACCACTACAAGACGGACCAGGACCCTTGCCCTTAAATTAGGACCGATGAGACTTACGACTAACTATCATATATTTTCTTACATGATATAAACTGACGGACATCGAAGACAGTATTAACCTAGTAAAATTCAACTAACAACTGTTAAAGACGTCTAGATAACATATGCGCTATATGAATTTCAAATCGATCAAGCTTTTATACGTTTAAGGGCATTAGAGCCTAATCGTTCTAAAAGAGGTTTAATTAACGGATTAGGTTCCGTAATTAAGAGCTACCGGTAACCTGACTATACAGATGCAATGAAGTACGAGAATGCTATTCAAATCTTAAAGGATAATCAACATAAAATGGTGTCGAGCTAAAATCGTCCATGTCTTAGCAGGAACCAATGGACGAACACACTTCAATTATTTCAAAACTGCAAAGGATCAGATTCAATTAAATAAAACTATGCACATTTACTTGACACCAATAAAAACGCAGCATACTCTTTTAAGGTTTACGAAATTTGCCTAATCATTATCAATAATTAGCGATAATTTGATAGTATATTATAAATTGACTAGGTTAGAGAACATTAGCATTTTGAGTGAATCGCGCACTCATCATTCTATGCTTAGTTTAAATATGATAAATAATACAATACTTAGGCTTAAGACTTATATTCTAAGGATGAACTATTAGATTTAAATTTAGAGACTACTATAACATTATAAAGCCAGCGTCATACTTCAATGAGAATCGTATAACGTTTGTATTTAAATTCAATAGTTTCACCGCTTACATTCTCGTTATCATAAATTAGTGATTGTTCCAAATAAGTTAATCAGGTTATTATTCCCTTTCCTTCTTGCAATCACTGGCGATATTCATGCGTGTACATGGAGGCAGAATGTCCGAAAATAGATGCGTGGTATCTCTGCGAAAAGAACTAAACCACCAACTGAGGTCATCACCGGATTGCATCTGTAACACCATCAAGGGTCACGCAACCAACGCTGCAAGAAAACTACCATCAGTCTGACTAGACCGGCCATGGAGAAACTAGATGACCGCCACTATGCAGTTGTATTCACGAACTCACTCGAGTACAACTTATATGCCAACGAGACGAGATCAGTTCTCTCATCAGAAAGTTTCTGGCTATCATCCCGCATAATTGCATCCTGCGTACAAACGAGTTCACCATCGCTAACACCAACGACAACCTAAAGGGACAGCCGATGAAGATAAATAATGTATCAATCGAGCCCGAAAAGGAACAAGTTTCAACACCATTGGAAATTAACCTCGGTAGATCTGAAAAGCTTCATGAAATTCAAGATAGGATCAAGCTACAACAACCCATTCAAATACAAGAAACTTCAACCCTCTACCACACCACTATTCCGATTTATAGCTTGCTGCTGGCAAACAATTATCGGCTTCGCCATACTCTGTCGACTATGCTATCGTCGAATGAAGAGCAGCATCTACACTGAACCTGAAAAACAGAGGCCGCATCTGAAAAGCAGCAGAGCCACCAGCGACATTTCCTCTCAAATTGATGAAATAGTCTGCTCTAAAAGGGAGGTGTTACATCCTACGGTGGAATCCGCGACATAGCATCACGCACCAAGCGCATGCATGTCATCATCAACAAATGTCGCAACTCACCAAACGCTGACTCGTTTTCTATATAACGACACTATGGAATCCGCTGTCACGCTGTAAGACAGCGATCGCATTCTTTCCCACCGACGAATGTCGCAATAGGGAGAACGCCGATCCTTTTCCATATAACGGCACATTGAATCCGCTGACACGCTGTAAGACAGCGATCGCATTCTTTCCCACCGACGAATATCGCAATAGGGAGAACGCTGACTCAGGGGCTCGTGCTGCAGCACGGGGCTCGGCGACCGAACATAATAACAAACACGAACGGATGGACTTCACTTCTCTTCACACCTCGAAAGTAGTCACTTGTCTTTAGAATAAGTTAACTTTATAACTTGTAATTAATAAATTTATTTTAAGTAAATCGGTTTTTTTTAGTCCTCCTGCGTCGGTACTGTAATTATACTCTCTGAATTGAGTACCTTCTTCTTTCGAGAAGTCGGTCAAAGAAGCTTCAAACTTTATTTACTATAAACTTATAATTAATAGTAGATTAATACTGCAAAAAATTTAGTTTGTGTGTAATTTAATTTCTAATATCATTATAAAAAAAAATCAAATTCATTGTTTCACAAATCGCCGTGTCTTTCGCCCTTTTGTACATTCAGCCATAAATTAACGATGTCTCCTAAACAAACAGTTCCTAGTAAAACATGAAGCATGTAATAGATACAGTAAATATAAATTATTACAATGCCCCCTTGTAAGCTATAACTTTCAGCAATATTTAGGACTACACTTAAGCTTCAATAACAGATTGTTGATGAGGGTTTAATGTCATCATATATTTACATATAGTAAAAGCTGAAGACTTGGCTATCAAAGCTAATGAATAATTGTTTCACACGTTTATATTCGGTACAAAAGAAGTTTTTAACGATTTTATTTAGATAAATCAAATGTTTATAGTTTACGGGTCCACTGTTTTACTTTAATTAGAAGTTTAAACACTATTTATATTGAAATGCTACTTAGAACTCAAAATAAACTCTACAAGTTTTTTTTAAGTATAGAAATATTTATAAAACATTGGATAAGAATCATCTCATGTTAAAGTCTAAGGTGTTGAACAAGATTGCATTTAAAGACTCATTATAAAAGTCAACGCTCGTTTGCTCTTTTAACGTTCCAAGTCTGTGTTTGGTCAACAAGTTCTTACAAAATGGATTATTCCACTCGCGTAATAAACACTTTTTGCTATTTTTAGATAATCTTTACACAAATAATGACCTCTCTAGTAAAAAAAAACATCATTGTCATTGTTGCATTGTATTCGATAAATAAATTCGGTGCAACTAGATAACCGCAGTCTAGCGTTAAGGGCGTGTAATTTAGAAACCGGAGGTGGTGGGTTCGAATCCTGCGGGGACACAACAAATTTTCATTTTTATTTCTTAGTTGATTAGGACAGTTTGGGCCAATCGCCCATTTATCTGAAAGGTAAGATGATCCGTCGGATGGCTGGTAAAGTCGATCCACCAATCACCGCATTGGACCAGCGTGGTAGGGTAGGTTTCAAAACCTCAAATAGAGAAGCCTTGCATTAGGGGAGGCCTATGTCCAACAGTGTACTAACACAGGCTGATGATGATGAACATAAAACGGTAGCAAGAAGTCGGAACTGTCATGGTTAAGTATGCCTACTTTAATAATCGTCACTTTATCTCCTTTCGTGGGCATCGTAACGTTAATGTAAAGTTAACTAAGATCTTTAAGCTGCCTACATTGTGTTACTTTCATTTCTGATTTTAGGATAAAAACCTTTAATTCAGTAGGACGATGTATGGACGTATTTGGTGACAGTGCGGTATATAAGGAGGAAGAAAATTTAAGATAGTGGGTGCGGGGCGCGTGGTGACTCAAGTTTTGTCAGTCAGTTGGATTGGACCAACTAGCTCGAGTGACTGGCGACCATTTGCGTAATCTGGCCTCGGACAACGTGGTTATGGAAGACGGATTGGAATGCGATAATAGGAAGGATAAAACACTCGATGATGGCGGCACAGCTGCAGGCGTCTTCGTTGATGCGGTTGGTTCGCGGTAAACTTAAAACTATTATAACGGAGCTTCTCATCCGCGTCGCGTGACTTTGAATTATGATGCGCTGCATTGAACTCCTGAAGGCAATTGTTCGACTACGGCGGCGCTGGCCGCCGTCCGCGTCACGAAGTATTCAACCTTATACCCTCTTCTTATCGCGAGATGAGGAAAATTAAAAGGAAAAACTATATGTCTGTCCAAGATCGTGTATAAAAGACGGGTCTGAAATATAACGGGGCGGCTTCGTATAAGGCGCTACCCGGAACGGAACTCTCCTCGCGTGTGTCAAGTGTTCTGCATCTGTAATAGTCTTGGTGTGTGGAGTTGTGTTATGCATCGACTCGTCCGTACGAGACATCATGGCTGTTGTCGGGGTCAGGTGAGCCATTTTAATGTTTTTTTTTAGTATAAGAGACGTTCAGTTGTTGTCATCATTTTTACTTCTTGGAATTTCTTTGAGATTTATAAAAACATTTAATATTATATTTTTGTAAAGATTTATTGACTTAAACGCGTCAATAATATTTATAAAACAATCATCATTGATAGTTTCTGCGTTAGTCGCAAATTTACAAATATTTTATAAGAGAATTTAATTCAAAAACATAAAAACCTACAGCTCTGGCAAGATATAACCCAATTACCGTATCCCAATTTCCACACATTTCAACACTTTGAAAAAAGCGAGCGTGGGAGGAGAGGAAGTGAAATTCAGCAAGACTTTTGATAGCATTTTTTTTTTATTTTTTTAACGCACCAAAATGTATATTTACCGAATGATTGAAGTAATAAAAATTTTATGCAAAGCAAATTCACTGATACAAGATTAACGAAATTATTCAAAATTGTGATCGACTCAACTCTCCAATGCAGTTTAATATTATATTTATATCTTTTTTATCGACTAATATTAATAAAGGAAAAAAATTAACGCTGTAGTAAAAGCAATGTTAACGTTTACCATCGGATAGGATGAAATTATAATGGAAAATATGTAAAATAACAAAGATTTATCATTGAACCTGTATATTTTAACAAGATTTAAATAATTCGTAAGTCCGGATACGAATGACCTCTACATTTCCAATTATGTCCCGACGAACTTGGAATATTAGAATATTTCAAATCTTCAAAGAAGATTATAATCATTTGACTTATATTATTCGATTCAATATTACTATTTTAACGATTAAAACAGGTATTTCCTAAAGACCGTTGGACGGAAATTTCATGAACTGATAATTTGATTTACTGTGATTACCGCCACGAAAATCATTTGCCCTGTATAGATTAGGATCTGTTATATAATAAGAAACTGATTTTTGTAAATTTATGTTTTTTTTTTATGGCATACGCAGGCATGACGAGCAGTCGGGCCACCTGATGGGAAGTAGGTCACTCGACACCCATATACGTTGACAATACACAGTGGTATCGCCGACGCGCGCCTACCGTGAGACAAAGGATGTTAAGTCTGTTTACCCAGTAAATAAGTGACTACGGTGCCCTTTCAACCGGAACGCAGCAGTGTTTTCACACTCACTCTGCGCAAGAAATAGGCAACCTGGTGGTATTCATCCAGACGGTCTCCTGAAACAGGGACCTACCACCGGTGATAAACAGGGACCTACCACCATTTAATTTATGGTAGTTAGTCAATTATGATTAGCTTTTGATACACTTCTGCTTACTGCAATACACCGTACAGCACAGAAATAGACAACCACTTTAATGCGCTTCCAAATAGTGTATTGGTAGGAAGTTATAAATAAATAAACATGAACAAGCCACAAAAATCCTGTTCATAACCCAGAAGTTTTGCACTACTTAGTTAAATGTATCTTGTTTAAAAACATTGTAATATTTGTAATTAGTGATCTTGTGGTCTACTCTATAATTTTATTTTGATCTAAACATAATTTAACATAACTTTATACATTAAGAATTAAGGATACTCTTAATTTATTATATTACAAGTACTGTATTTATTAACATAAAATCTAAACAACTTTCAACGCAGATTAGCTAACGTTACTTTAAATATGAATATGGAGTAATTTTAGTTTTATTTAAAAAGTAAATATATTTATTATTAAATATTTTCCACTTTAGTTAACTGTACCGTATACCATATAATTGTGTTAATTTTTTTATTAAAATGAATACATTATCCCGTATTTTCTTTTAAATTAGATGTACTGAGTGATTGTCGATTCTATATTTACGACATGAATTTTCTTTTTCTTTTGGCTTATCCGTTAATCTTTAACCAATTTTTATTAAATAACTAGTTTATGATTTGAGGCCAACGATTTTTGAATATATCTCGTTAGTTATTTTTTCCTCCTACGCAGGTATGGATCTCGTTGTAATTTCTTTAAATTACCTTTTATTTTCTAACGTACTTTTTACACTAAGTAAGAGATAGGAGCGAAGTAAATCGAAATAATACGTTTTAATAGTCATCTGTAAATTATATGAATTACAGCTTGATGGCGCGAGACCGCAATGCCGATAGCTCTGTTGTGCTCTCATTAATTTGTCACACCGAATGGTCGAAAATACGATGCTGCAGTTAATAATGATCGTGTGATCGCATTGCAAATATGTTAGGTTAACGCTAACTTTAATCGAAGAATTCATTTTAACACGTACGTCCTAATATATCTTGTTCAATTTTTACTTTGTTTCCATTTTCTAACAATACTATTTTAACTTTAAATGTATTCTAAGCCATGGTGCAAAATTTTATGTTTAATATGAAATATATCTAATAATATCTTACCTTTGTAATTGAACCTCTATTTAAATTGTGTCAAGTCAACAGAAGGCTAAAATGTGTGTGAAAATCAATCATAATTTAAAAAAAAACCTAAATTATTTTAAGTAATCCATAATATGCATATACTACATAGAAAACGAGGCAAGCAGAAAAAAAATGCTATATAATATATCTCTATGATATTATAACATAATATTTCCTTGAGTTTGAAACATAAGCCCCATACAATACTATTACGAGAATTTATAAGATGTAACATATGTTTTTTTTAAACTAAGAGAACATTAATTTATCTGACGTAATTCTGATTTATAGAATGATGTTAATTAATTGCGGTTCTAGAGCTCACTGTCATTATTCATAAACCAAATTGTAAGGGCTTTAAGAAGTTTACAGTTATCGCAACGACATTTTGACAACAAATAGGAAAAGAGGAATCTTTTGAAAAGAATTCAAATTTAAAATTAATCTAGCCCTTTGTATATAATATGGATAACATTATATTTACATCTTGACATGCATTTGATACAGCATGGCACCTCATCCTAAGGCCTTCTCTGTATGGCCGACACCCTCTTGCCGGCTGAAATTGCAAACGCTAGTTGAACCTTTAATCTACTTCTAATCCGTCCTATTTAATACCTTATTATCAGTATCTTTGCTCGCTTAACGATAAAATTCTTTGCTCTTCGAATAATCTCTACTTTTCGTTCTATTGTAGAATGCGTTATCCTTTAGAATGGCAAAAACTCGCTTTCAAAAAATTTTTAACCTGACTTCAAAAAAGGAGGATGTTCTCAGTTGTCTGTATTTTTTTTTATGTTTTTACCTCAGAAATTTCGCCTGGTGAACTGATTTGACGTTATTCTTTATTTGAAACCTGGTTCTTCCCATTTAGTCCATAACAATTTGGTCTAGTTCTGACAGTGGCATCCATGAAAAATTGAATAACACTGAAATATACATTACCTGCTCAATGGACAATTGATATTTCAATTCACGCCTATCAATTTCTGATGATTCTCTTTTATTTATTTATTGTAAAGAATGTAATTCGATGGCAGTTTGATAAGAGTTTGGTTTTAGGTTGAGACAGGTTCTGATAATGGAATCCATGAAAAGCGACGGAATTCTTCAAATCTTATGAGTATATCACGTGAGGATCGAAAGGGGGAAAGAGTGAAGAGGAATTTTGGATGGGGGAGCAAATTAGTCATAAACTTCCGGTATTCAAATATTTGAAATTTTGAGTTTTTTTACTTTTTAGTGCATTTTAATTTGTTTTGAAATAGTTTATTGTTTTGAAGTCGGTTTTTTTTTTAATTTTATTAAAAAAAAGCTCGGGTACATTTGTTTATAAATCTGTGATCGGGGTAATAAGTCCGTTTTTTTTTGATAAAGTGTCTATTATGTGTATTATGTGTTGTCTATTATGTATGTATGTAGTTTGCACTATAACATCTTCTGCGCATTTGGCTTATGGTTAACATAGATTCGCCGCTGAAGACCAATTCGTCTAGGAGGACATTACATATTTATTGTTATTATTATTTTTATTCATATTTTATGTATATACAACAAACGCATAATAGAAAATAAAGACTTGTAAGTTTTTTGAATAATTAATTTTGCACGGAACATGTGTGCAAGTGGCGTTGGGTAAGAAATTTGAAAAGTGTTTTTCATCCTTGATATACATTTCTCCTTCTAACAAACCTTTGCAAAAAATCGTGTAAAGCAGAAAGCAACCTTTCATGATACCTTGTGGACTATCTTCCCATGAAAAAGTAAGATTTATTATAATTTATTATAATTTATGATAATTAATTTCTCGTGTCATGTAAACGATCTGTGAATACTACTTTTTTCTGCGTAAATTGTTCCAATATGTATATATGAAAAAAGTATAATATTATATCCTTATTTTTGTAATGACCACGTTACCATTAAATCTTAATTCTCTAGAGATCTTGAGGAGTTCGGTATGTTAATGAATTTCACATAAATTTCAGCACGTTTTATGTTTCAATCACAACAAAAGAATGCATACCTAGAGTAATTACTCATATTTATAAAAGAAACATTACGACTAGTGACAATAGACAAATTTACGTCTATTGAAGTTTCTAATTTACTATGTTTAACTTTTTTAACAAAAAAATTTAACAAAAAGGGAATTTCGCAAACAAATACGATTGATTTCAACACTATTAAACAATAATGCGCAATATGCGCCGATGACAACTCGCCCACTGCAAGAAACTACCGCACGGTTTCCACCGCTACATTTTAAACGTCTAATATCTTTTAAGGTTCGTTCAATCAAAGTCTTTATATGACGTGTTTTATGCACATAGAGTGCAATTTTTTTTAAATGCGTTAACGTTATGTAAATTTCAACTTTTGATGGTTATTCTTAAAAAATAGATAGATGCGGACTTTATTATAGACCATTTAAAGAAATACAATTTTCTGAAATATAATTTCAGTCCTTCTTTTACGGTTTCGGCAGCACTTGCAATATATTTACACAAGATTGTGATTTTTACTCCAAAAATTTTTTTGATTTTTTCAATATCTATTAAACTACATACTTATCCCAAATTATTAACAAAAACGGTAACAAATGGCAACTAATAGGTATCATGTAACACAAGATTGAACAGAATCGGAGCACTATGAGCGTAGCATCCTTAAACAATGCCTTATTGCAATTTTTACCAAAGTTTTACATTTAAATGGTTATTGTGGGTTTTTCTCAAAACATACTCTCTCTCTCTCGCGGACTTTATTTTATTTGTCGAGGTTATTATATTTCCTTCTATTTGTATGTATTTTTAAATATAAAAACAATTATTCCATGGATGCCTCCGTAGCCTAGTGGTATGGGCGTGTGCTTTGAAACCGGAGGTCGTGGGTTCGAATCCTGCGGGGACGCAAACAAATTGTCATTGTTGTTTTAGTTGGTTAGGCAATTGGGCCGATCACCCAATTGTCTGAAAAGTAAGGATGATCCATGCGTCGGATGGCATGTAAAAGTCGGTCCACCCACCAACCCGCATGACCAAAGCGTGGTGGATATGGATCCAAACCCCTAATGGATAGGGGTGTATTAGGGGAGGCCCGGCTATGTCCAGCAGTGACTAACAAAGGCTGATGATGTGATGTGTGATGATTCCATGGATATATTACAGTATATGATGCCAAAAACACTATTGAATTGAGTTGGTATTTCGCTGGCAGTTTGTCTCGTATGATATTTATCATTGGCACGGATTGGCTCCAAACCGATTTTCTGTTGTTACGCACGTGTCCTAGTGCAATAACTCGCCGATAAACTATAAATAGATGGTAACCAACAGAACTAACGAAAGTTTCAAAATAAGATTGAAATATGAAAGTACAATAATTTAATCAAAGAATTAACGAATTTTATCGCGTTTAATTTTATTTACAATTTTTCCGACGGATCCATGGATACTTTGCAGTCTGCCCGTAGCCATGGATCCTGTAAAGAGTCTGAAAGTCTGTGGCGGGAAAATTGTAGCCCAAATTAAACGCGATATAATCTGTAAAGTGTTTTATTAAATCATGTCTAGTATTCGCATAAAAACAAGAAAGTATTATTTAAACGTGATTTTTTTTTTTTATCTTTAATGTGCTAGAATGCTAAAATAAGCAAGTATCTACATTTCTGGATAATATTAAGAATGTATTTTTGCATTCATAAACGTTCATAATAAAACGAAGAAAATCTAAGGACCATTTTATATATAGTATATATTAATGCGCCCTTAAAGAACCCTGTATTAATGTTTCGGGCGTAATTCAATTACAGGAAAACGTTTCAAAAGATCCTTTGAAATAAATAGAAATAAGACTGACAAAAAAAGGACTACTGCGAGTAAAGAAATTGAAAGGTTATTATTTTATTTATTTATTTAGTTCACCAACAATTGTTACACTTAATACAAACACATGAATATACAGAAATACAAATTAGTATTCTTAAATGTACAATCAATTACAGGTAAACATAACATGCAAAAATATGGTGGCTTGGCACATTGACAAATTGTTTTGTGAAAAGTAAAAAAAAATAAAAATAAAAATACATTTAACCGACAAAAAACAACTTAAATACAATTATCAAGGTACTTAAAACATTACACACCTTACATTGATTTCTAAAGAGAACACATTGTAAAATTAATACAAGTACAATTATAAATTAAAAAGATAAGGAATATTATAGCTAAATACGTAAAAACAACAAAAATAAAATTGAAAAAAAAAAAAAGAGCAACAGTTAAAACTTATAAATATAGTCATAAAACTTTCTTAAAAATCCTTTCAAATTCCGATAGTGATGTTCCATTAATAACTATTTTTTTTTTTGATGGATCTCGTGCTCTGTGGAATAAACCTATTAGAACATAACCGGATTTGGGAGGGCCTGTTGCCACAGGTGCGTTCTCGCTAAGGACTTAACTCACCATGGGCCCCCAGAAGGGGAGCCAGGCTTGGGCCGTCACTTTTCTGGTACCTGTTTGCATGCTGAATCGAGGGCTGCCCAGGTGGGCCGACGCCCGGCTCGATTCAGACGCTTTGCAATGATCATTTAATAGCTAGAAGAGCTCTATCAAAATTTTACTACCATTTCTAAAGCGTTGGCGCTGGGAGAAGAAGTGGCGCAAGAAACTCCAGCAACGTCTCTTATATATAATATGGTGTTGCTTAACACCATATTAGATAGTGCAGACACTGTAGCTACAGTGTCATTTAGCAAAGGGTGTGTAAGTTCGACATCACCGGTGGGGCTGATGTCATAAGTGTGTGTGTTTGTCCCACACCTGAGTGTAGGGTGTGTCTGTCTACTGCTAGGTGTCGCTACCTAAGCCTTAAGGGCAGTAATTAAATTTTGTATTTCACAAGAAGGGAAAACCTAGTTATTGGTGTCGCCGGCGGCGGCGGCGAAATCATCTGCTGCTTGATTAAACTCATCTAGATTAAAAAGATCTGGTGATTTAAGAAAAGACGCGGCGTTATTGCCAGTGCTGCCATTGCTATGGCTAGCATATTGGCCCTTTGAGGCGGCGAGGGCCGCTGTGCGCTCGGAGTCGGCTCCGCGCTGGCTGTTCCTACGCGGGCGGAACCGCGTTGGGCTGAAGGACGGAGGTGGAACTCCGTGGTATTGATAGGGTTGGTGGTCGCTTGAAGAGGCTTCCTCGACTCGCAGGGACTTTGCGTTCTGGCGCCTTAGGGCAGCTGAGGTAGTTGGCTCGTATGGCCGGGATTGCGGCAGTTAACGCACGCAGGAGGTTCAAAGGTGGCGAGGACTTTTGTCCTTGGGTCTGGGACAGGATGCGGTACCGTGATCCCGAGGCATTTGACGCAACGGGGCGTGCGAAACAGTTCCACGCAGCGTGGCCGAATACTTGGCAGTAGACACTGCCCTGGCAAACCGTTAGAATGAGGTCGCTCAAAAGAGAGACGGCTGATCCCAGCACAGTTGCTCGACGTCGTAGATGCGCCTTTACCTTTCTTGGTGCGCTCGAGCGTGACTCAGCACCATCCCATAAGGGCGTTTGGTGGGTGACATACGTTGTAAATCCCTAGGACTGGAATTTCTACTTCTTTAATGCCGAGTTATCTCCGAGCATGGGATCTCCTTAGGCAGCCCTTTGACCACTGTCCACTTACGCGCTCATCCAGCAGCGCGAATGTATGATACTGGTTTTCCTTTTCCCTAAGGAATAAGGTCACCTTCCAAAGTCGTTTAGAATTTTCTACTGCATCATTTGATCCCCTGATTGCTATCAGAGGCCCCAAATTTGAATCTATCTGATCGGGCCGAGCGAATCTCGACCCATTTCCTTCTCCCGCGGAGGTAGATGGGCGGTGGGCGTTTCTACGGGTAGCCGTGCCTGGGGAGGCTGGGACGGTTACAGGGGCAGGGGTGGGGCTTAGGATCGGCGGGATGGATGGTCGTTTTAGGAACCCGCTGGGGGCAGGTGGTCGGGATGTCAGGCTTTGCAGCCTTGACGGATGGACGGGTGCGGGTAGAAGAGGTGCGGACCTTGCGCTTCCTTTGATTTGACGGTTTCGAGCCGTCGTCGGGTTTTGTTTTGATAGCCCTCGACTTCCATGTCCGAATCCGTGCTGATGCTAATGTCGACATAGTTGTCGTCACATCATCCCTCAGGGAAATGGTCTGGACGGTCCGGGCGTTGAGGTAGGACTGGGGTGGTCGGGAGCGTGCTCGGATATGAGCTGGTGTACGGCGTCGGTCAATCGGTAGTGTAATTTCCGACCGATCTTTCGACAATCGCTTTGGTATCGATACCAAAGCAAGTCGAGAGCCTCGGTCGACCATTGTGAGCGATTTCGTCTCAGCTGAGGCGAGACATTGGTTGTCATCCAACGCATGTGGTGAGTCCCGGCGGTTGCCGGGCGTAGAATTCCTTACTGCCTGCCGTACGGCAGGGAGGTGTGTCTGGCTTGTTCTGAAACTCGAAACTGATAATTAAAACGTTATAGGGCGTAGTAAAGTTGTAAAACAACTTGTTCGGCCAAGAAAACAAGATTGCATCATCAGCCTTTGATAGTCCATGCTGGACATAGGCCTCCCTAATACACCCCTTTCCATTGGGGGTTTGGACCGTATCCCACCACGCTGGTCCAATGGGGTTGGGGTGGACCGACTTTCATGCCCATCCGACGCATGGATCATCTTACTTTTCAGACAACTGGGTGATCGGGTCTCAAATTGCCCTAACCAACTAGGAAACAACAATGAAAATTTGCTGTGTCCCCTGCAGTGATTCGAACCCACGACCTCCGGTTTCTAAAGCACACGTCCATACCACTAGGCTACTGGAGGCAACAACAAGATTAATTCAACCCTAAGAAACAAGAGTTGTGCTTAGCAACATGCGGCTAGCAACTTAGTTGTGTTAGGCAAAACGAGTTGCCCCGAACAGGTTCTCGCTTGTCGTGGCGGTGGGGCTCAGTACCGCGGCTTCCTGGGCTGGCTGCGGGAAGCTAAGGAACCCGGCCGGCCTGAGGTGGAGGTCGGCTGTGAGGAGGCGGTCTCCCAAGCGGGCTGAAGAAGCCCGCTTTGGATGCGCCTTTAGAGGGTACGAGGGACGGGTTGCAGGAGGTAGACGTGCTGCCCTTCCTGTCCCTCGCAACCAGCGTGGAGTAGCGGGGAAGAGGGTGTCGGTTCTGAGGCCGCTCTCCCATCCTCCGCGACTGAGTGGGGCCGCACCGCTGATGCGGTGTGGAGGGCCTGGTGGGAGGGACATTCGGCATGGTGTCGTCGATCCTCCTCCTTCTACGGCCGAAATGGAGCTGAGCGGCGAGCACAACATAGGAGCCACCGCTGGGGCCGGGAGTTTGGTCCTTGCTTGTTCGGGGAACTCCTGAGTTCCATGGTTTCTGAGTAACAGACCCGGGGAGTCTGTTACCCACCCACAGGGGCCGAGACGAAGGGCGCGCTAGTTCCGACGCGCCCAGAGGGAGGCAGATGGCCGTAAGGCCGAGATGGGGCTGCTTTGGGGCCAGCGCTGGCGGGTTGCAGATGAGTGCAAAACGATCCTGTGACCCCACCCTAAAGGCGTCAGGAAGGAACGACGTGGTAGTTTTAGTCGGTGCGAGTCCGATATAACCCGTCTTTGCCCCGCGAGGACGGGTATGGCTGGCATTTCCCCACGGTAAACAAAAAAAAAAGGTAACGAGTCTGCCCCTGAACAGGTTCTCGCTTTGTCGTAGCGGTGGGCTCAGTATCTGCGGCTTGGGCAGCGCCAGGGAAGCTAAGAGAAACCTGGCCGGCCTGAGGTGGGCAGGCGGTTGTGGAGGAGGTTGCTCCAGGCGGGCTGCAGGCCCGCTTTGGATGCGCCTTTGTGGGTGCGAGGGACGGGTTGCGGTGAGGTAGACGTGCCGCCCTTCCCGGGTCCAAGGTGGAGTAGGGG
Source organism: Lamproptera curius (assembly GCA_029286875.1). Lineage (NCBI taxonomy): Eukaryota > Metazoa > Arthropoda > Insecta > Lepidoptera > Papilionidae > Lamproptera > Lamproptera curius. The sequence goes on along the minus strand of JAGSMT010000120.1, from coordinate 7,191 downwards.
GAAGAGGAGTGTCGGTATCCGTAGGCTGCTCTCCCATCCTCCGCGACTCGAGGGGGCTGCACCGCTGATGCGGTGGAGGCCGGTGGGAGGGACATTCGGCATGGTGTCGTCGATCTCTCCTCCTTCTGCGGTCCAAATGGAGCTAGCGGCGGAGCACAACATAGGAGCCGCCGCTGGAGGCTGGGAGTTTGGTCCTGCTTGGTCGGGGAACTCCTGATCTCTATGGTTTCTCGAGTAACAGACTCGGGGGAGTCTGTTACCCAACTGAAGGGGCCGAGACGAAGGGCGCGCTAGTTCCGACGCGCCCAGAGGGAGGCATGAGGGCCGTAGGGCCGAGATGGGCTGCTTGGCGGCCAGCGCTGGTGGGGTGCAGATGAGTGAAGCACGTTCCTGTGACCCCAACCCTAAAGGCGTCAGGAAGGAACAACGTGGTGGTTTTAGTCGGTGCGAGTCCGACATAACCCGTCTTTTGCCCTCGCGAGGACGGGTATGCGAGCATTACCCCACGGTAAACAAAAAAAAAAAGGCAAAACGAGTTGCAAACACAGCTGTGCACAAGCTCGACCGCTTGAGGTAGCGCAAAAATTCCAACCGCGATGACGTCAGCGGTGCGACAAAGGCCTATGAGCGCAGGTGCACCTATAAACGCAGATGGGCAGCGAGACGATTTCACGGCGATTTCACTGAAGAATGCGAGGCGAGCTTTGAGACTGCAGCGAACACGTGCGGTCGGGACCGCTGCTGGAGGCGCTCTATGTTGTTTAATATCTAACTTATCGCTGTAGATATTAAACAGTTTGCTTAATCTAAGTATTGGGGAGTTAGCACCTAAAGTCGTTTTACGAATAGGATACGTCTGTGGAAGAATAGGCTTACGAGGCATTCTTAATGGCACCCTAAATTGTAGTTTGGGTAAAAGACCTGGCGAACGTAGGTAGTATCTCATTATTTTGTATAAGAAAATTAGGTCTAACATATCCCTGCGTGTTTGGAAAGTTGTTATTTGAAAAGACTTAATCGCAGAGGTATACCAATAACTTTTATAAGAAAGAAACGATTTTGAAGTATATTCTAAATGCCTTACAAACCTTTTTTGAATTCGCTCTCCTATACTATCTCGAAGTAAAGTTAGTCATATTGCATGCACTTTAATTTTATACGAATAGAAAAAGCAAAAACACCAAAGTGATTAAAAAATTTGCTAAAGTATATATTTCACGAAGTTAACTTTACATTAGACGAACGCAGCAATGCACTTTTTGCAATGTTTTAACATGAAGTTAATTACAAATTAAATAAATAATACTTATAATAGCTAATTAATAATAAATAATAGCTAATTGATAAAATATTTATGTTTGGTATTTTTTAATCTGATATAATTGCGAGCAACGTTATCAAATTTATAATCAAATATCTTTATGCAATGTTTTTGCAACCATCCTCATCATCATCATCAGCCTGTGTTAATTTACTGCTGGACATAGGCCTCCCCTAATGCACGCCTTCTCTATTCAGAGGTTTTTGGACTGTATCCCACCATGCTGGTCCAATGCGGATTGGTGGGTGAATGAAATAAATTAGTTGGCGATAAATTTGAAGGCTCTGACATTCCATAACGACTGCCAAAGATGATTTTGACAACCGGGACCAACGTTCGCATCCGACGCATGGTTCATCTTACATTTTTAGACAATTAGGTGATCGGCCCTAATTGCCCTAACCAACATGAAACAACATGAAAATTTGTCGAGTCCCCTGCAGGATTCGAACCTACGACCCTTCAGTTTCTCAAGCACACGCCCATACTACAGAGGAGTTATTTCATTACTTACATTTGTACGTAGCGACTGCATTCTATTGTTAACTAGCTGACCCTAAGGAACTTTCTTCCAGCCTTAATGGAAATAAATAAGCAGACTGTGTTTTTTTTATTGGAGAAAATACAAAAAAAAATTAAATAACTAAATTAATCATTTATTATTATTTCTGTATTTTAGTATATAGGTTGTTTTCACGGTCAGTACCTAGGATATACGAAATTTTTGTTTTATTATCAGGCGCAAAACAAACAACGCAGATGGTCTTCCGAACCGTGAACACGCCACGTATAATTGACCTATGGGAAAAACATGAATGTTCTAGATTTAAACCACAAACTTTCAAGGATTGGCCTTGTGATTTGTTAATGGTCATGGCAAATGCAAGACGCCGCTTAAACTTTGGCCATTGTGAGTGTTTGCAAATTACACATTGGTTCTTCAATAGTTTAAAGATTGAACGGTAATTTGAATGTGAAATGAGCCGACGGCATCCTTCTAACAATGTGGGTGCTTATTCCAAAAAGAAGCAACTGCAAACCGCTATGTTGATCTGCCGGAACAGTTAGTAAACTAATTACATAAGGAATGTCTTGCCTGTTCCACCAGGGCATCTAGGAAATATAAACCACCATTTTCATCAGCGATTGCCTTCATTAAAGTATCATAAACTTCCTTTTGTTGGTAATTCAACAGGGTACATTCCTTTGAACTACTAAATCTAATTCCGGTGATCATATTTACGTTCCTGTTCCAATTTCGATTAAATGCGTCATTCATTTCACGATTTGGCGCTGGCATTCCTAACCTGATTAATAAATTACTGCACGTGAGGTAACATATATCTTCGATCAAGAGTAAAAGCACGATTATGTATCTCCTCATTCATCTCAATATCGTGATTTCTGGAACTGACACTGACTTTAATGTAAAATATCTTCTGACATACTATCCTTGTATTTGTGCACAGGTTACATGGGTTTGATGGAAAAATGTCGAAATTATGATAGCGAATAATGTGCGTATCTGACTTGGAGATGCAGAGATAATGGTTCAGCGATTGTCGTATCCCAATGGGTATCGTTTTCAATAAGTTCAATTCTCACATGCAGCACGATATGTTGGGAATATTACACAATTAACTGTCTGTAGTGTCTCAAATGAAGTTGCCCACGTCACATTATACCAGCAACAACTGCAAATAGAAACATTCATCATTCTTTGATGAACTGTATACATACGGACCAAGAGCATCAGTAGAACGCACATCTGGATACCCAGGAACCGCATCACCTGCTTCTGTCTTTGAAAATTTTGGATGAAGCATTCCAAGTATAATAACGGCATCTCCGAGTAAAGCAAAGTTTGTGCAAACTGATCGCTTTGGCAGATTGCAAAAACTGATCAATGTAGTTGCTGGAGGTGTTTCAACACGTTGCGTAGCATTCGAAGCCGTGAAACCGCCGCCAAATGTATAACAGTAGGATGACGTTCGTGAATGGGAAAGTGAATATACGCCAAATCGCTTCATTACAGTTCACATAACGACCAACTTGATAACGTGAAATTTCATTGTTGGTATTCGAGGATTGCAATCCAAAACCGCCATATTTGCAAATATATTTTATGGACTTCTACTGAATTGCAGTATTCAACGTTGCAATGTGTCTTAAAGGTTTTAGAAATAAGTGGCGAATATGGAATAATCCAACGTTGTCGACTAACGAAATCCATTCTTTTCACTTTCGTTGTGACAGTTCGACCGTTGTCAACTGGTGATCGACGCCGATACAGCGGATACCCATCGCTGCCAGTGACAGTCTCCTCCGTTAATTTCCGTGATATGGTTTAGAGCACTTTCCATCGACCATGAGCAGGATTGGGGATTGATGGTACCACACGGTCCATAAATCACATTAGTAGTAACAACATCATGTAAGTCTGTATCGACTTTATGATCAGGAATCTCGGCACATATGATATCATCTATTTTGTCCGGCTGAATTCTTTCCACTAACAAAATAAGAATGTGTGCGTGCGGCAGGCCTTGCTTTTGCCATTCGATTGAATACATCCAGCATCGAGTATCTCCAAAGACGCGTTGTTTAACAAAAAGTCTATCAGGGACCGAATTTTTGCCTGAATATACGTGCTGTGATGTCGTGTCTATCATTTAATGTTTGTCTGGAAGCAGCAATTGAGTAATTTCTATCCATTTTGGATTACAGGTAAAGTAATAGAGAGATCTGGCTGCTAATGACGAACACATGTCATTGCATCTTGATATTTATGATATGTCGTGGACTACCAATGACGTCGCCGGCAGAATAGTTAATCGACCAATATTAGCTGCATTTCTTCCAGTACTAACAGCATCATGTAAATGGATGTACCTCAGAACGCAGTTTGGCTTGGTTCAACCTAATAAATGTTAAACGTTCCTGTTTCTATTTTACATACTGTCAACGTAATACTGCTGAAACAATCGACGAAACGCAGCAACTAGTTGTCAGCATTTTGACGAATCATCAAACGATATGCATAATAATTCATTTAGCTAACTTTCTTTGTAGTTTCTTCTGCCTGAAATTAAAATTTGATAATTAACCATTTCAAAGGCAAATAATGCACACATTAACATTATTAAGATACTGATATTTACCATTCAATGGATTTATTCATTTTAATATTAAAATAGTATCCATCTTCTCCTGCAAAACATCAGTGGGTATTGCAATGCGTCATATGATGGATGAGTTTCAGATATTTGTTGCAGTTGCCCAGTATCGCGACGTGAAGCACAATATCGCGTTTTTCCAATTGTTCACAAACAATCAGGATGGCAACTTCGTCTACTGTTGGAGCATTAAATGTGCGTTCGTGTGTTCCAGATGGTCGTTTATCTGCTTTGATGACAACTTTATAGTCATCATTTGGCATGCGCTCTAAAGCACTTCTTAAACAACCTGACCAACGCATACTGTTCATGAAGCAGACACTGTAGTCTTGAAGAATTGCTCACCTCATTCCTGCAAGTTGATCCCTTAGTGTCGATCGTTGTTCTTCCATGTTGCTCAATGAAATATATTTGTAAAACTTTATTCTGTGTATCTTCGAAAGGTGAATCTGTCCTTGTATCTACAAAATAAAAATCAGACAGTATTAACTGGGTTATAAACACTTTTTCTGCGGGAGAGTAGAGTTCTAGTATTAGCAAATATAATACATACCAATAGATAAAGTAAACTATTCTTTAACTACATTCTATGTAAATACAAAAATAAATACCTTAAATGTCGGATTATATCCTCCTTCTTCGATAATCGTCTACCCCAAATGACATCATTTGGAAACAACTATTGTATTTTCGAGTATTTGCAAGAAAGAGCGTGATTCTTGTGTTTCGCCACAAAGCAAAGAATACAATGGTTTCGCGTGTGCGGAGTCAACACTGGCAATATCACTTACCATTAAGGCAGATAATCCAGGTGTTTCTCCGGAAAACTTTAATGCACCACAATACTCGCAAACAACGTCCATTTGCCCAATGCAAACGCTAGGATGCAAGCTGTAATCATTAGCGAATCGTATCGAAACGCTGCTCATTCAAATCAGCTAAATATCTTGTTCTGCGACGCAAATTATCTATTTGTTGACTTCTGTTGTTCGCTCGACGATTCTGCATTGCCAACTGAGCTGTTTCACGTGGCTGCTTCACTTTGCTCTCGTGATTGAGAAGCACGAAGTCGAGCCATACTATCGTGCGCTGTTCACGTGCAATTTCTTGTTCTTCTTCAGTCCTTTCATTTGCAGTATTTTTGTATTCTTCTTGCATTACAGCTTTGTCGGGAAAGATCTGATCGTCTTGGTCAGGCATTATTAATTAAACTTCACTTAACTTCAATCCACTTGTTAATTATTTATTTAACAGAAATAGTTTTAATATTGATTTCTTCAAATATCAAATTGTCATCCATACGTCATTACATAGCTGTCATTTTACGTCAATTACATAGCTTTATTTGCGTTTTGTTATTCCAAGTCTGATTCTTTTTGTTATATCACGTTTTATAGTGACTGACGTTTCATGTCAAGTCATACGGAACGCTTGTTGAACGGCATAAAAGTATCCTATGTCCGTCTCCTGGCTCTAAGCTACCTCCCCAACAATTTTCAGCCAAATCTGTTCTGCTGTTCTTGAGTTATAAGTGGTGTAACTAACACAACTTTCTTTATATATATAAGATGAAACTCTCAAATATTTGCGCATAATAAAATAAGGTAAAGCGCTGTAAAGTATACCGTGTAGTCATGAAACATAAAATTTTGGCCAGTGAATAATAAAACAGCTAATAATCTATTGCCAAAAATAATTTCTGCTAAATTTCTAAAGTAAAACGAATATTTAAGAACAGTAATGGCCTGAAAGACATTGGGGACCTATGTCCGGCAGTGAACTATCAGAGGCTGATGATATGATGAAATAAAACCACAATAAATCATTGATTGTACTTACAATTATGCCTCAATCCACTTAGAGTCTTTACACAAAGTATTGAAACACGTATTGAAGTAATTTATTCTTTAAGAATACAAAATATTTTAACCATTGCAAAAGCGGTTTGTTCGAATTCATTTTACAATAAAAGGCAACGTATACATTTATGAAATTTCAAACAAATTATTTATCGTACTGTTTGATTGTTATGCAAAATCCAAATTTTGCGTTCGAATCGAGTGCCGTTGAAAAAATTATTTTTTGTTATTTACTTAAATTGAAAGGGATTCAATATCAAAAGTATCGTCTTCTTTCATGAAATCTTATTATGATTGTCCATAATGTAACATTTAAAACAGCTTTTAAAGCATCTTTAATAACAAATAATTAATCTTTACTGAGTTTTAGATAAAAAAAATCTCATAGAACATTGTCTACTAAAAAACATTTACATTCCTTAAGAAACATTTTTTTAGATTCATAAATAAATATGACTTAAATATGCGATCAAAATGACCAAAAATATAAGAAATGTTAATTTTGCCAGCTATTGAATATATTGTATTTTTACGTAACAACTTTTTTTTGATATGGCGAATATTTTTTGAGATATTAAAAAAAAACTTTTTTCAGTCGGAAGTCCCAAATTCGGGGAGAGGGGATGGAGGGGTATCCACGCCTCCCCTTCGAGTTTTTGTAAAGAAATAAGTTTAGAATAAACATGACAAGATAATACCGTTTCATGATATCTGAAAATGCGCTTTGCAGTTTGTTTTTAAAATTCTATTAATGTTTTTATTATCCAACGCATAAAAATATTGCCACAACGGCAACTTATTTACTAAACGGAAAAATTCAACTTAAGTAAAACAA
>JAGSMT010001197.1:0-17113 GCA_029286875.1 Lamproptera curius | reverse complement strand
GGGTTTTACCATTTTCATCAGAAATTTTCCAAATTTCGGTTCGGTTGTTGGTACGGATAGATAAAATTTTCTTTTCCATTATAAAAGGGCTTTATCACGTTTCGTTGTTGGGAATTTAACAATGGAGACCAAGCCCGGGGCAAATTCTCTCCAATTTTTTTAGAAACCCCATCCCCCCCATTTTAGCGTTTTGGGCTGGATCGATGAGCCCTTTGATTTTTTGGCTCTTGCGTCCGTTAAAATCCGCGTCTGTTTTGGCATCAAAACCATTTGGCAAGGTCACAAAAAAAGGTCATTTAACCGGTTTCAAGTTGCCTCCCCACATCCTCGAGGTTATGGATAACCAGGGTTTAAATAAAGATCCATCGTGCTTTTTAAGATAGGGTTCGCGCCACCCGAGGAATAATTAAATTTTTTAAATTTCGACGGAAGGATTATTGGGAAGTCGATTAGGTTATTAAACCCGTTGCCGATATATCACCCGCATTAAAATCACCTCCCATAATTGTAGGAATGCCTTTTTTAACAATTAATTCATTTATAAGCTTTGCATCTTCAACAATATTACGACGGGCATTGGTTCCAACCGAACGATCGTCGCCTTTAAAATGGACAGACATAACTTCAAAACTTTGTCCGCCTTTTTGAAAGCGAATGGTCGGACGTGGCTCATGTATTTTTATTAATTCATATTGGCCTGTCGCACTATTTCTAACTGGATTAAGCGGTGCCTGGTATAAAATCTTCCCTTCAATTAATGACCTAATAGTTTGATCATCGACGGCTGGTAATTTGATCCCGTGATAGTTAAAAGGAAAGATTGCTATCGAGAGTTCCTTTTATTTTATTCTTGGTATTTTTGTCTTCTTGAATTAATAATGCATCGGCTTAAAGTTGTATCCCAGTTAAAAAGACCCTGTCTTACGTGTTTTGCAATAAAACCAGGGTTTGTGAATGTATCGTTTTTCATTTCGAGCGTGTGCGGGGTTAAGGGTTGAATAACTAAATGCTAAATGTTTTAAATTAATTTTTTCCTTTTTTTCCTCTAAAAAAGTTAAGATTTTTCTATTTTGGTGTTTTAGTTTTTATTTTATCTAAAATGAAGAAAATTAAATTAGTAAAAAAAACAATTAAATACATAAAAATATTATGGATGGATAATAAGGGTTAAGTATAATTATTTCATCCAACGACACCTTTAATCAAGTTTTTGGTTGATGATATGCAGTTCATGTGGGGTGAAATGTTGACAATATGGTATTGCTCGTTTATTACAACGGGGTTGTATGTCATTCTATTCATTTGAGTTTGAGAAAGGAAGAAATCCTTTGCTTGTTCAAATGGTCTTACAGCAAATTGCCCGTCTCTTGGGCGAACCCAACCATCAGCCGGAACTGCGGGGCCCGCCTGGTGGTACCCCCCAACCACCCATGTCGGAAGAAAAGGCCCGTTCCAAAAACCCAAAGAATGAAGAAGCCACCTGTTGTCCGCCCTTTTAATTGGTCGCCGAAACAACGGGTTTCAAAAAACAACAGCCGGTGCCACCCCCAAACCATTCATCGTTTTATCTCCGCCCGCAGGGGACAAACCTGAAATATCTGGCTATCACCAAAGCGCAAAGGTTGGCGCGAGCCTCACGGATGGATTAGCGAATCGATTGAATGATCGGCGCCTAACCATTGTTTTAGCGTTTTTGCCGAAAACCGTTCAACTTTTCGAAAACCCAAAAATCGCCTCCACACGGCCCCGTCTCAAAAAGGTCTGGTTTTTAAGGAGATCTGGTTCCGAATCGTCCGTTTGGTTTCCATGAACGTAAAGCCAAAGGAATCATCATGCGTTGGCAACAAGACACGGAGAAACCCTTCGTTGCCGCTCCATCATGACAAGGAACCCCCCCAACCATGAAACTTTGATTGATATGACCCAAACGATCAACTGGCGGCTCAAACTTAAACAACTTCTGGATGGGGCCTCTTGGCAAAAAGGGGTATAAAGAAAATGCTGGACGGGGCGCATTTGCGATTGACAGATCGGGCTTAATCCATTGTTTGCGGGCGTTTTTTATCCGAAACCGCCACCCCGGAAAACGCCAGACGATGGCTGCCAAGGCTGACCTTGACGTGTTCCGATAAGGACATCGAAATACGATCAATGGAAACAACGCCCCGGAAAATGCCCTTTTTAAAAACGCTTTCAGTCCTTTCCCAGAAAACCTTGGAACCGATATCAAACTAGTTTAAATAAAACAATGTTGCCTTCGGGTTATTCCCGCCCTTATAAACGGTGCCATGAATTAGCAGCTTTAACCCAAGATTCCCTTGATTAATTTGGAAAAACTATTCCAAAAATGGATTTTAAATTTATACGATTTTTCTTTGGATTGTTTTAATTAACCATTCTAAGTCTTTTTCCGCCCAGGAAGAATCCAAAAAGTCTTAAAAAGGATTATAAGATTGAATTAAATGGCAAAGGCAACTATGACCGCCTTTTATTGAATTTAAAAATTATTTTAAATTGAACCCGTTTTAAAAACGCACTTGGGGTATGGTTTATGAAGACCGTATTGGTTGCGCACAAAGTTCTTTTTTTGAAATTGGAAAGTTTCACCAACAAACCCATAGAAGCGCAAACCACCCAAGCTAGGGGACTGATGAAATTTTTATAAGCAACCGTCCTTGATACCTTCTTTGGGACAAGCTTAAGCTCACGCGAACTTCGGTTGGAAAACGATCTGTTGATCCACGCCCATCGCCCCACTGAATCCCGATAGGCCGAAGAGCGCCGTGGAGATAAACCACCTGGGTTTTCTTCCGGCAGCAGAACCCGCCAGCGCAGGCCCAGCAGAATGGGCAAAATACCGAATAAATTACCGCGCTAACTGGAAACCTGCTTTTAGCAACTTCAACGCACCTTCGCGCGCTGGCACAACACCGGCAACAATACGCGTTGTGCAGAAGGGAGAGGTCCAAAACCAACTTAACTGCGCGCAAGCATAATCAACGCACGGGTTGCATCACCTGTTGCAACTCCGCAATAATTCGGTATTCGCGCCACGAATTTCACAACGGGCGACACGCTGGAAGAATGGCGGTATCAATAACAAAATGTCCACCATCAATCAAACGCTCGGCGCGTTCCATGCCATTTTCCAACCTTGATGCACAGCGCGGTAAACCTGTTCATCTTTAGGGAAAACTGTGATTTTTTCAAATTCCTTCTGTAACAAGGGAAACGCGGTTATCAACCAACCAATTTTTCAATCGATGATGATGCAAAAACGCTTCTTCTTGGGGACATTTTCCGAAGTTCCAGATTTTCCGGTCATCAATTTTAGATTTTTGATTGATTTGCAAAGCGCCATCAGATTGGTCAAATCCACGAGGACTGGCCCCTTGGCCCCCTTATTTCCCCCGGAATCCTGAAATTCCATAAGCCCCGGATTTGCGCGCCTCAGAAAGGGCGATCTGGATGGATAGTTACAGGAAACCACCATGCCAATTGAACTTTTAACGGCGATTGTTCCGCTTTGCGGGGTGTCATATTGCGATGAATAACGCCAAACCAGGGCCATTAATGGCAAAGACGTCTTCGGTAACGGTATCCATAGCAGGGATGCGGAAATTAAGTCAAGTCGGGCAAACGTGTTTAATTCGACGCCGGCAAACCTCTGAAAGCTGGGATAAAGCAGTTCAAATGTAAACTTAAAGCCCGGGGTTTCAAGATTTTTTGCATTTGTCAATTCCTTTTAAAGAACAAATACCCCTCATTTAAAATCGGCAACGCTTTTAATGATAGAATTGACAAGGGAATGCTTTAACGCAAGAAAAAGTATTTTTAAAAAAATATTAATCTTTAACCAAATCCTTCAATTATATTTTATAATATTTTGATTTTATGAAGAATCACTTCATTTTTGTAAAATCTTTTAACGGCTTGTTTGAAAAAAATTTGTTTGACCTTATATTTTACTGTTTTGTTTATTGATAATGGAAATGGGGATGGCAGGCATTCTCAAAGAATAGAAAATCGTAAAACCTGTTTCATCGTTGGAAATGGCAATTTATCACGAGATTTTTAAGATGAGATTAATAATGCTGATTATGTTTTACGTTTTAATGAACCGCGGCTGGGTTTTTAAAAGCGTTGTTTAATGTTAAAACGGAAAGCCAATGCAAACCAAGTCGGGACAGCGCATTTATTGTTCACCGTTTTAAGCTCAAGAAAGCTTTTTTTGTCTATCCCCAAAATTATGCCCGTTATTTTAAACGTCCACAATCCATCGGGGGCAAGTGATTGGGTTGGGTAAAAAGGGGGGCCCGTTTTATTTTAAACCCCGTTGGTAAATAAATTTAAAGCAAAACCGATTTTAAATTAGCCAAAACCCCCCAAATTTTTTTTTTTAATAAAGCCACAAGAGGGAAAATTTGGGGGCCTGTTGGGTTTTGCTTTCTTTTTTGTTGGGCGCAACGAAATTAAGGTTTTAATATTGAAAACGATATCATCTAAAAATATTTTAAGTAATTTCTTGCCTAGGGTGTGTTAGTTTGGTATTCCCCAATTTAAACCATATTCATGTTTTTAAAAGGATTAGACTGGAACGGGATCTAAAATTTCCGGAGGCTTGTTTAGGAAGAGTCCCAGCCGTGGCGACAAACCGCTTATTTAGAGGGATCTTATGGAAAACGCCCAATAGCCTTGGGGAGGGAAATTTTTTGGTGGAAACGCTTAAACGGATGATTGGTCCGGAAGGAATATTTAGCAATATTTAAAGTTTATCAAGTGAGCCTGATATGCAGCTTCCCAATCGGGGATTGTACCATCGTTCCGTTCACGCCGGACCCGGGCGGGAAACAAAATCGCCATCGGCAAATCAAAAGGGTGGTGGACAACTAGGCGCACGTTGATTGAATCGATCGGCGCTCTAATTTTGTTTGGAAAGGGTTTTTATCCGAAAACCGCTTCAAATTTTCGGAAAACCTCAAAATCCGCCCAGGCCTTGAATCTGGTTCGATTTCACCGCCGGAACGTTTTATACTTGGTGAGCACCATTTGGGATATTGATTTCGGTGCTTCTTGAAAGGCTTAGACAAACGGATTATTGAGGAAGCAAACAAGGGCAAAGAATGGATTTCCGCGCGGCGTAAAGCGCCACTTCCTATCGATTAAAGTTTAAAAGGGCCCGAGTTCAACCAAAGGAATGTGATAAAGGATCCTTTTGTTAACCGTGGGGTTGCAGTCATAATTTTAGGTTTTGAAGAAAAGAAGAAATCACAACTTCGGTTTTGGACATTAAAGACTTCTGCTCCCATCTTGGACGTAACGTTCGACCATCGGCAGCTTTGCGTGGCCCGCTTTTCCGGCGGTTATTCGCCCTTTGTCGTGGTCGTTATCGCAAAGACGTCAGCGTCGGGAGGGGAAAAGGGCGCTAAAAGCGTTGTTAATCGTCGTGAGGGCTTGCCGAGGCAATCACCGGCTGGCTGAAAGGAATGAAAAGGATTGGAACCTTTGAATGATTTATCGTTTTATCACCGCCCCCCCAGAAGGCAAGAAACCTAAATATCGGTTTCACCAATAAACCAAAAAAGCGGTCCATTCCGAAGGTTAACGATTTTCCATTGAATGGGGCGGCCCAACCTTGTTAAAGCGTTTTTTACAAAAACCGTTCCACTTTTCGAAAACGCCAAAAAATCGTCATCCACCCGACCCCCCAAGTCTCAATAAAGGGTCTGAGTTTGCCCCGAGGAGATCTGGCGGCGAAGTGTCCGCTTCTGGTTATCCCCGGGAACGTAAAAGCCGATGCATTCATCGCTAGGCCAACAAGACGCCGGGTGAAACCCTTCTTTGCGCCGCCCATCATGACGGTTAAACCAAAACCCCCCACCTTGGATAATGAATGACCTTGCCAAACGAAATCAAAAGTCAAACTTAAAACACGCTGCGGGTGCTTTGCCCGGCAAAAGGGGAGAAAGCCTGGACGTTTGACGATGGCTGAAGGACCTTGAGTTGTATCCGAAAAGGACATCGAAGAATTGATCAAGAACACAACGCCCGAAAATGCCTGGCTTTAAAACGCCATTTCAGTTCCTTCAGAAAAACCGAACCGAATCAAACTATGCCAAAAAAAATGTTGACTTGCGGTGAACTCCAGGATATTTAGGCTCTTAATATAAGTTTTACCTTATCCATCTAAGCGGTTTAATCTTAAATATTTTATTAATATTTTGCTTGTTTAGGCTCAGAATTTATTAATTTGAAATAGTAATCAATATAAATCATAAAAATATATGAGAAATTAAAACCTGACTTTATACACATTTAAGCTTCACTACGTTATAGGTTGCAGCTATTTTTTTACTCGGATATGATAATTGTTGACAATAACTTTGCCGAAGTATCTTGGCATAGTTTGCTATCTATCATCATGTGTTAAATTTCGTAGTTTGCCGCTAAACTTATTTTGCAATGAATGAAAATACGGTCAATTAGCCCAGTTGCCTCCAGCAAATGAAACTGTTGCAGCGAGAGATCCTCCAAAGAATAATGAATCTCAAAGTCACAAAGAGGCGGCCCCATTAATTTAAAAGCCTTTTAAAATAATCTTTTTAGTTTTTGTGCCGCGCTTGACTTAACAAAAGCAATCTTGACCACACACGACTTTCTTTTAAGTCGCCTGAAAATATCCCTGAATATGAAAAGTCAGTCGGCCTGTAAGCCGGGTTTTGTATGGCAAAGCAACCTTCACGTGGCAGCCATTCATCTTGGACGCATGTTCCATGCGCCTCATGCACCCACCGGATGATTGGGGAAAGGGCCTGGGTTAAACCACATCATCCTCCGGTCTTGCTCGGTGGTTCCTTCCATTATCAATTTGATAATGGGTGAGCTTTACTCACCCTTTCACCACTTCACCTATAAAGGCGGTTTGCTTTCGAGCCTTCCCTAGGTCACCCTCGCCGGGCGTTCCCGGCACCGTGTCTCGCTGGAGCCACCTCCTCACCACCTTTCGGTGGCCGAACCAGCGCGGCTGCCCAGCGACTGACTTTCGTGCAAACATGCAAAGGCAAAACCATATATTGCAAAGTTCATTTGCCAAGCGTCCGAATAATGATCAATTGGAAAATTTATTGTGCGTCTTCCAATTTAAGTTTTGGCTGGCGCACTTGTTCGCGATAAAACACAAATAATCCGCTACCAACAACAATCGCCGCACCAATCAGCGTCCACTTATCTGGAAAATCATTAAAAACAATCAGCCCAACAAAAATTGACCAAACGAGCTGCAAATAGTTGAAAGGCTGAATAATGCGACCGGCGCCATGGTAAGCCTTTAATCTAACAAAGTGCGTTACCACATAAGACAAAAGACCAACGGCCAAACATAGGAGGTCCAATCTCCCGAAAAATAAATGCATCCTGTGGTGAAATAGCACCGACAAGACCAATATGAAAAATGACGTAATTGTTCACGGTCACCAACAAGGGGGTTATCCATAAGTGCAAAGCAAAAAGAGCCTTAGGCAAAAATCGCGCCAGGAAAAATACGCCAGAGCCAGGCTAATTCTAATAAATGCCTAAAAATCCGATAATTAAAGCAGTTATACGCCTTAAGCAACGGCCCTTTCAATATTAAATGGCAGAAGGGCAAAATGGTGGAGTTGAAAAGCGCCAATCGTTTCAAGTCCATGTGCCGAAAGCAAGCAAGAAGTATAAGCTCAGCCAAAAGCAACACACCGCGTAAAATTTTCAAGTAAATATGGCCTGTTTTGCTGTTTTTACGAAAGCCGCCTTTTGATTGCTTTGCTATTAGCATACCAACCGCCAAAAATACCCAATATCGCACCATAACAATAAAGGTAATTGGATAACTGCTTACTAGAGTTTTAGTTATAGCATCTTGAAAAGCAAAAATAGAGGGCTAAAATGGCAACAAAATCGCAATAATTTGGTTTTTGGCTTTCGCTTTCATTGGACATTTATTGCTTCCCCTTTATATTTATCGCATCCAATTTAAAGCGCATTTTGATCTGATTGGATCTGATCAGGCTCAATCCAGAATTTTACACCGCTTTTTCCGAAAACCTTCCACACTTTTCGCAAAACGCTTTGTGGTAAATTTTATAAATTCTATTAATCTGTTCATTTGAAATCTTGCAACAGCAATCCTATGCGTGTTGAAAAAATAAATCGTGATGTTTCGCCAATTAGATAAAAATATCCCATAAAGCCGCATATAAAATGTTAAAAGCACATATCTATCCAACAAGATATGGCTAACATTTGTTCAAACATTAAGAGAATTGATGGGCTATCGCCGTTAGGCACCAACGAGGTCGAACCATGCATCTTCATCAATAACCTCAATATCAAGTTCACGTGCTTTATCCAGTTTAGAGCCAGCTTTAGGGCCAGCTACGACAAGATCTGTTTTTAGAGACCGAACCAGCCGTTTTTGCACCAAATCGCTCTGCCATGGCTTTTGCTTCATCCGGACTGCGTTGCGAACCGGTAAAAACAATGGTTTTACCGGCAACGGGCGAATGACTTGCAACCACCACTTCTTCATCTAAAGGGGTAACTTCAGCCAAAAGCGCATTCACAGCTTCTAGGTTTTGGGGTTCACTATAAAAATCAACGACAGCCTCGGCAACAATTTGCCTTGCCTTCAATTAATTAGTTCTGCCTATATGCCTTTATCGGCTTGCTTCAGGCATTTGGCATCTTGAGCCTTTTCAAAGGCCGCATAGAAATATAGGCGCAGCCAAACGCTTGGCTTCGCCAATATGGCGCATACCAAGGCCAAATAAAAAGCGGCTCAAAACTCCGCCTGCATCAATGGCACCAAAACTTTACACTGACCTACCAAACCTTCCATATTTTCAGTTTGGCGAATTTTCCTGCCGCTTTTTTAAGGTGAAAATATCTGCAGGTGTTTTAATGCTCAATGATGGATCTTCAGCATGGAAGAAAAATTCAACCTGCTTTTCGCCCAATCCCTCTATATCAAAGGCATTACGTGAGACAAAATGACGAATGGTTCAACACCCGTGCCAGGGCAGATAGCCACCGGACAACGGCGGCGCACAGCTTCGCCTTCCTCTCGCACCGAACTGCCACATACCGGACAAGTGGTAGGAAACTGATAGGGCACCGCATCACTGGGGCGTTTTTCTAATACACATCAAACAATTTGCGGTATAACATCGCCAGCGGTGGATAGACCGTATCCTAATCGGAATTCACGCCATCGCGTTACCGCCATTGAATTCAATTGCATATAATCTTCATTATGAAGCGTGGCATTGGTCACCACCACACCGCCAACGGTAATCGGCTCAAGACGCGCAACAGGTGTTAAAGCACCAGTTCTGCCCAGGAATATCAATTGCCCAACAGCGTAAAGGCACGCTCGGCTGGAAATTTATGGGCAATAGCCCAACGCGGAGAGCGCGATACAAAACCAAGGCGGCTTTGCAAGCTCAATTCATTGACCTTATAGACCACGCCGTCAATATCATAATCAAGGCTTGCTCTTAGTTCTTCAATCTTATGATAATGATTGATAACATCCTTGGCACTGGTAAACAGCTTTGTGAGGGGGTTGACAACAAAACCATATTCAGAAAAGCAATCCATCATCCCCATTGGGTGGTTGCCGTTCGCCTAATCACCCCACACATAGGCCAAAATCGCAAATGGCCTGCGCCGTAATTGAATCGGCGGCAGAGGAACCAGCCGCAGGCTTGCGCCGGATTGCAAACGCCGCTTCATTCCTGTCGTTGATTAGTTTTCAAAATCATCACGCGCCATCATTCACCGCGCACTTCAATAATATTAGATAGTTACCTTTCAGCGGCGAGGAATATCTTTTAGTGTAAGAGCGTTTGCGGTAACATTTTCACCAATTGTACCATCACCGCGCGTTGCGGCACTTACTAATTTGCCCTGTTCATAACGCAATGACAAAGATAACCATCTATTTTAGGTTCAGCACTAATGCCAAGCGGCGTTGTGGTATCAAGGCGTAAAAAACGGTGTATACGGTCAATAAAATCATTAACATCTTCGTCATTAAAAGCATTATCAAGTGACAGCATTGCAACATTATGGCGCAGCTTTTCAAATTTTTCCGAGACCTTAGGCCACTTTTGGGACGGAGACTTCCAGATTAGGTTGGAAACGTTGTTCAATCGCATGATTGCGTTGACGCAATGCATCATAATCAGCATCAGATAGGGCAGGATTATCTTCCAAATAATAGAGTTGATCATATGGTATTTTCAAGCAAGAGCCGCCAATTCTTTACTGCTTGCTCTTTGCAAATCTTCAACCAGCAATCTGTCTTAATTCATTCTCGCTCATATGTTCCATTTCCTATCGTTTTTTCGTCTGATTTTGATAATCAAACTTAATGAAGCATTGCATATAATTATTTCAAAAGGCTCTAGGGGCAGGACCTATTAATTTAAATGAAATGGCACAATAAACAGCAAAATATACAAGGAGGAGAGGAAAAGTGGGTGATATACCCATTTGAGCTTTACGACGCAGTAGCTACAGCTGTTTTGTGGCCTTCAGGATCAAATAATTTGGATAACTTTGTCGGAATATCCAAAATATTCATATTTCGACCGATTTTTCCCTTTTCTTTGGGTTCTCCCTAAATTTACTCATACCATTTCGTTCAAATTAATAGGTCCTGACCTAGACTAGCAAGAATGTTCTTTACACTTTCGAATAAAAGGCATAATTCAATTTCAAGTTCATACAGTCTCTCTTCCAATGCCATTCAGTTTCCTTAAGATGATAATAAATTGCTGGGGATACCATTAGGCGTTTTCGAAAAGGTAAGGGTTTTGGAAAAAACCGGTAAAAATGAAGGCGCCGTCTGGTCCAACGATCGAAAATCCTTTTAATTTCGCTCCCCTTTCAAAAAACCCAAAAGGAACCCTTCCCATTTTATACTTTGTCCTTTTAGCAAATTATTTGCACCGGGTTAACCCTAAAATGTTTTGAAAACCAACGTCAATAAACCTTATATCCACGCCAACCATCACAGTAAAACTTGTTTCGGATATTTTTGGAAATTTTTAATGTCTTTTTTACGCCTTTAACTATTTATTATAAACACGTCCATTCCTTTTTAAATGTCCAAAACATTGTTTTTTTAAGGGTTTGTCCCCCCCGCGTATTCTACGCCAAAAACTTTCATCTATTTCCCACCTCCCAACAAATTAGCAAAACTTGAGCGTAAATAATCTTAGAAAATGCAATACCAACAAAATTGTTGCGATTGAAACCATAAAGGTTGTTTTAAATATCCAACCAGAAAATTATTTTTTAAATAGTCACTTAACTTTTTTTTTATTCATTTAAAAGCCGAACAGATAAACTTTAGTCTAGGGTCGGACTCAATTTAAATAAAATGGCACAAAAACACACCAATATACATTTTGAATAAAGGGGAGGAGGGTGGGTATCCATTTAGCTTTACACCAGTGAAACGCGTTTTGTTCCTTTTCAGGCCAAGTAAATTTGATTTCTTTGTCAAGATCCCTGAAAAATTCATTTTCCGGGATCTTCCTCACCTTAATCTTGGGTTCTCCTAAAATTTACTCAACCATTTTGTTAAATTAATGGCCACCCTACTTTTTAAAAACCCACCAATTATTCAAAATCAATCACTCAAAACCCCCAAGCTAGCCCTTTACGTTTTTGTAAAAATTGGTCAAAAGATTGACGCTTCTTTTTCAAAGGCCAAGATAGATATCTGGGCGGTGGGCAGGTTGGTTGATTAAAGAAACCGGTCCCTATCCACGCCGCCCCGGGGTCACGCGCCAAATAAAGCCGAAGAAACGGCAAAAATGTGCGACCATTGACAAGGCTCAAGGTTACATATTCCCGATTCTAAAACTTCATGACACTTCAAACCATTCTTATTGCACGGATTTCCGCGTGTCCGGATCAAAACGGGCGGGTCAAAATTTGGTGGCTTTAAATTTGCTGATGAAAAAACCGCGCCAACGGGAACCCCATCCAGCAAAAGCAAGCCTTCTTCCGGTTTTGCTCCAAGGGGGTTTTTTTTTGCTTGAAAAATTTAAGTCAATTCAGCCGTTAAACGTCCATTTCAAGCAAAAAAATAAAACAATTAAAAAGTGTAAAGGGTTTCACAAAAAAATAATTAAAAAGGGTTAAAGGACTTTTAACCGCGGCCCCGGGCCCTTTATTTTTTCACCGAGGATAAAACGCCCCCTTAATCCAACTCCGAACCAATTCCCGAAAGGCCCCCCCGGCAAGAAAATTAACCGCTTTCTAAAACCAAAACGACGAAATAATCAGATCACCACGAAGAATGGCACGCCCAAAACTTGGCGGGAAATAGCTTCCATCATTAGCGCAACCGTGCCCTACCCTGAAATTTTAACAAGAGGAAAAAGCGCTTGTCAAACCAATTTTTATTCCAATGCCAAAGGCGAATACCCTACCCCCGCTTTAACGCCAAAAGGTTCGCCCGTTGGGGGATTTTTGAATTTTTCGATGACGCCTTGCGATTTGTCCCCATCACACTACAAAAGCCTTGCCCAAATCGCAACTGCGTTCATCATCAAAACAAATTCACCATGTTTGTTCGGCGCCGTATCACCATTATCTGTAATATTATTTAAGCTTTGAGCCAACATGTTCAATCGCCCTATAAGATGACATGTCAAAAAAACCGAAAACCAACTTTTCGGGAAAATGCATATAATTTTAAAATATTTAAACTTAACCCCACTTTGGTGGGCGTTTAAGGTTGATCAAATAAAATTATTGTTTACTTAGGGACCTAAATTTAAATGAAATGGCACAAAAATAAAACAAGGGGAAAGCGGGGGTGGTAACCCCATTTGGAACGACCAAGGATTACACTGTTTTGTTCCTTTTCACTTGATAAATTTTCCGATAACCCTTTGTCGAGGCCGAAAATATTTATATTTTGGGGTTTTCCGTTCTCAAAATTTCCCCCAACCATTTCGTTCAAATTATAGGTCTTGCCCTGGCAAAACTTTGAAGGGGATGGTTCAAAACCGTTAAAGCAAAGATGGAAAAAGTCGTTAAGCACCTTTCCCCAAAATCAAAACATCACCAAGGTAAGCTTAAAAGGCAAAGGAAGGCTCCAAATAAATGGAGAGTCACAGGTTAATTTTAACCGGGGGTTACATCCCAATAGGTTTACAATTGATGGAATAAGTTATCCATTGTTTCCCAAGACCGAAATTTACCAACATCAATAAACCCAAGGTCTCACTGGCCGACCAGATATTAACACCACTTCGGCGGATAACCCCAACCAACCATGCCACGGCCCAGGTCAAAATGGTTTTGGAAAACGATTGCCAAAATGCTTTGCTTAAACTTCAAAAAATAGCATTCCATAGGGCTGGGGGTTACTTTTTCAAATAGCGGGAAAACCGCCCATATTGACCATTTCAACTTTAATCCCTTTAAAAGCCTTCAAAACGCGGCCGATCGCAAAGACTATCCCAATCAAATTGGTTTGGGGCCAACATGGGAATATAACCAAGGCATGCTAAGTTCAAAAGCCGGGGCACATCAATTTTCGGGACACGCAACCAAATTTGCGTGATAGCGGCCCCAGCCCCTTTCTCCATCGGTTAAAACCCGGCAAAAATTTTGATCTGGACAACAGGGCAACCACCCTTCAATGCAATCAACAGCATGAGTGAAATAAAAAAAACGGGCAAATCACGTTTTTTGATGGGTTTGTTGGTAAAAAGTAGGAAGCCCGCCCAAAGCCATTTCTTTCTTCAATCATTATCAAAATTAGGCCCAAGCAAAAAGCGCAAAATTTTGGCTCTGGATTACCTTTCCAGAAAAATAGAGATTGGGAAGTCCTTTTCAAAGCCATGATAATTTTCCCACAACTCAAGATCCACGACAACGGGGGCCTTTGGGTTGAATTTTAGAAAATCAAGAATGCGGGGCCTTGGAACTTCCACTTTTGGTTTCAAAAAAACATCACAGCCATTATATAAGGACTGTAAAACTTAGAAAAAGTATGAAACCCCCATTTAAAAAAAGGGATAAGTTCGGGGAGAGGCGGCAGACCGCATTGTTCAGCTTTGTCTGCCTCTTTTGAATTGGAAACCATTTCGCAATGGGCAAAATGGGTGGCCCCAGATTTCCCAAAATATAATAGAAACCCGCACCGTCGTTGTTCGAGATTCCTTGCCTTTTGGGGGAGGGACTGGGCGGTTCCAGGACTTCGATTCCCCCCATTCGAGGCCAGGGACCCCAATAGGCCGTGCGACTTTAAATTTGCCAAAGTCAAAAAAAAGACTTTTCAATGACAATTTTTAAAATTTTTTTTTTAAATTTAATTTTTTAGCTCTACATCAGAAAAAAAAATAATTTTTAATTTTCAACTATATTTTAGTATTCTAACCAAACCAAAGAATAAGGACTTAAAGCTTCCCCAAAGGTTTTTAAAATCCTCAAAAACAACATGCTGATTAACGGTAACAAAAAGCACCCAAAAATAATGGGAAACCAAATCGCAAGCATTAAATAGCGGTTATAAAATCAACTGCATCAGCACCAAATCAAGCTTACTTACCAAATTTTATAACCAACCTGCGGTATGCCCTGAACCTTAAAGTCAAATTTTTCATGCAAAGAATTGAAGCTTTATTTTCCTTCAATTCCTGCAACTAAAACATGGACATTGTTGTTTTGTGCTTCCTCAACAAAGCGCCAAGCAAAGCCTTGCCAATCCCCTTACCACGCGCATTTTTGTCAATATAAATCGATAATTCACTTGAATGAACATAACCGGGGAATTGACGAAATGAGCCATAACTTGCGTAACCCAGTTATCCATCAACCTCAGCCACCAAAACGGGAAAACCGGATTTTTGCCTATCTTGTAACCATGGATTTGCGGTTAGCAATATCAACCAATGTTCCCAAAGCATCGCATTTAGAATTTCTATAAAATATCCGTGATAACCGGTAAATCCTCGTAGTGGCAGGCGAATAATAAGCAAACCTCTTTTATTTACACATGAAATTATATGCGAATTTAAAATCAAGCAAGAGATTTCTGTCTATTGAACTTAAGCTCGCCAGAAGCAGCTATCCAAAATTTAAAAATTTCTCGCAATAGTGGATTTAGGCCGCTACACTATCCTTTAACGATGCTCCCATTCACCCGCAAATATCGACTCTTCACTATCCGCATGAGAGAATTTCACTTTATAAATCATTGATGGTCTCCATGGCTGAATTGATAAATTCATAAGGTCACTTAAGGATTGGATGTTGAAATTTTCAATTTCAAGACAAAGATCACGCAATATTTTATCAACCTTAGCAACAGACTGATTTAAAATTAGAGCGCATTTCGATCTGATTGAATCAGATCGGTGCTCTAATCCATTGTTTGCAGAGCGTTTTTTATCCGAAAACCGCTTCACACTTTCGGAAAACGCTCTAACGCTTCACATATAAGTTCTTTTAGAAAATTCAATTAGCAAATATTCAATTTTCTTTATTTAACCATCACGCACCGATATTCATAATAGGGGGAAACAGGGCCATTAACCCGTCAGCCAAAAGCGCGGGCAGAAACCGATTAGGTCGAAAGTTTTTTTTTATAATCTAATTAACAACTGTATTAAATTAAATTTGGCCTAGACTAGAACTTGTTCGGCTATTTAAATAAAAAAAAAAAGTTATGACTATAAAATTAAAAAAATAATTTTTTGTTTTGTTGGATATTCCAGCGCAAAAAACAACCCTTTTATGGGCAATCCAAACAATCAATTTTGGGCATTTTTGATTATTTGCTCATCAAAAGTTCTTACTTGCTCAATTTGTTGGGGGGTGGAAATAAGGGGAATTTAAAAAAAGGGGGGGAAAAAAATTTTTGGGTAAAAAAGGAGTTTAAAAAATGTTGGGCTAAAAATTAAAAAACGGCGGAAATATTTGGGTTAGTTTTTTAGGTTGGGCGTGGAAAATGGTTTGTTGACGTTGGGTTTTTATTTTTGGGGTTAAAGGGAAATGTTCAAAAGGGACAATGTCATATAAATGGATAGAGGGGGTTTTTTTGGGTTTAAGGGGTAGAAGGCCCATTTGACGATTTTCAGATCGGCGCCTAAGTTTGTTTACCCGCGTTTTTTCCCAAAACCCTTCCACACTTTTCGAAAACGCTCAATGGTTGCAAAGATTATTTTTGATTATCTCTTAAGGAAACGAACATTGGAAAGAGACTGTGATGAACGAAATTGAATTTGCCTTTTATTCGAAAGTTTAAATTCGTAGTTAGAACCCCCATTAGGCTGCCAGCAAAAAAGGAATGCCTTTCAAAACGGAAAATTATAGCCTTTTGAGCGCATTTCATCAATTAACAAATCGGCCAACCATTGTTTTAGGGGTTTTCCAAAACCCCAACCTTTTCAAAACTTTAATTTTGTTTGAACTCATAATGACTATTCTAAAAGCGACCAGATTAATGGACAGGTTTCGAAAGGCGCTTATTTTCCTTTAAGGCCTGATTTTAAACCTTTGGCCAATGACAGTTTTGCGTTGTTTGGGTGGATTGTTACATTAATTTTTCTAATGGCACGCGTTAAACAACGGCATCGGGAACCAAACGGTCCACACCCTTTAAACAACCTTGACGCGGTTATTGTCTGCAATTTAATTTCGGTTTTGGGTCTGATGCCTGGGGCTCTTAGGATCATCAACGGATCACCATTTGGTTGCCGCCAAAGACCGGCTAAAACTTGTTGTCCCAAAGATTGATTATAATTTGTGGGATATTACATATTTTTCCCGTCTTTTAAATTTTACCAAATAAGGTCCAATTTCAAATGGTTGGATTTTGTTTTTTGTCCCATTCAACACCATCGGGAATTAACTTCGAGTTTTTATAAAATATTTATGTTTCGATTTTTGGGAAATGGCATTTGTTAAGCAAAAGTAATAGAAAATTGCCATATTATCTTTAGGGCATTTATTATTTTTACATTATTTTGGTAAAGCCGCCCTGCGCCGGCCCCCCATTTAACCAGATGTTGTTGGAAACATTTGCCGTATGCTTTTGTTTTCATTT
>JAGSMT010001196.1:0-18594 GCA_029286875.1 Lamproptera curius | reverse complement strand
CCTAATTTTGTTACAATGTTTGTGATTTTAATAAATACTAATAATACTAATAATTCAGAACCATTCTTCCATTCTTCTAACTAGGCAAACAGAACACATTATTAATATAATTTTACTTTACCGGGAGTGAGATGTTCAGCCTACATCGCCCTAACTAACTAGGAAACAACTATGAGAAGTAGTTAAATCCTTGCAAGATTTAAACGAACGACCTTACACTGTATTACCTTAAATAAGCTTTGCATGCTTCTTCGCATTTTTTTTAAATGTTTATATTGCCAGCGTTTGTAATTCAATCGCATAAGGTTGTGATTTTTGACGCGCTAACAATTTCAATTTTTAAAACATCTAATTAAATACTTAATTAATAACAAAATTATTAAAAAATTGGGATCACTAAATTACCACCAACCTCCTTATTTAAAGGAAGGACATCAGAGGTCTAAAAGCGGAGCAACGAGGTTACATACAAAAAGAAACATGCGATCTGAACAATGCCTCCTTCTTTTGGGAAGTCTTAAAAACGCCCAACGTTAAAATCACACCATTTGCATACTAAGCTGAAGCCTCAATAGCACCGAAAGTACATTTTAAAAGTGTTTTTCTTGAAGCGGAAGGAAGTTTTCGTTTTAAATGTATTTTAATGCAATGTTAAAAACTGTTCTTAGGAAAGCATCCTTGGAGAGCAACCTCTAATGACATTTTTATACCAAGTGGCTTTTTGAATTTATATTAAGAAAAGGCTTTGTATAAATTATTCTCATTATATACAACATTACAAAATACTAAATATTGGTCAAGTTACTTAAAATCAAACGTTATAAACTGAGAAGAAGATTTTTTTCGGAAAAGAAACAACGAAATTAATTCCAATGCTTAAATGAATATATAATCAGTGTACAACAATTATTACACGATAATGTACCCGACATTCCAAGCAACGTGCTCGCTCGCGAAGTACGGTGAATATTGTAAACTGGCAAGGCATAGTATCAATCAATTTGACGGGTCATAGAATTAGATGATACTTGCATCAATTTGGATTTAATGATGATCTGTACACTACTGTTGTAAAAACTCATTTGTTTATCCATAAAACCCCAGTGCTTCAGTGTATTTGTCAAAAAGCTATATATAGATATTATAACTTATAATATTCGGTTTTACTTAAATAACTATTATGTGTTCTGTTTAACGTCTGAAGTCCATTATGACAGTGTTTCGCATTTGACCATCGTTTCCGCTAGATGTTATTGATTTCCGGATGAAACCAAGCGCGCTTTTGACTCTCGAATGCTTCCGAGTTCCGACTGTCTATGTACAAGTTCGACCTCCGACAAGCCACCATAGTTCTGATCATTGTTGCGTCGTTTTTTGAACTGTTAAGACCTGCTTGATAACAGAAAGAACTTACTAATTAATTTCGTATTTATTGTAAAATATATATGTTAATAAATTAACTCAGTATTCTTGTTCTTGAAATATGGAGAATAACGTTAGTGATGAAACTACGCATGAAGAGTTCTCCTGCGAAAGCGGTTACAATATCTTAAGCGAATTTACTGAATAACAAGTCTATTTCTCTTCGCCTGATAATTTGCGGAATGAAAGCTTTTTACTGTTTACCCCCTAATGTGATTCAAGTGAACAAAATATCACCGATATGAACTTCGTGATCAAGGAACCGACGGTTCATAGGGCCAATCCAGAGCGCGGGAAAATTTCTTCCAAGCAAAGGTTTGTCTCTCAGAGTGGACGTCAGTTCGTTACTCGGATGTTTTATAAAATATGTGGCTTCTCCAGCTTTATAGAATCGAATGTTAACGTGTAATTAAGACGGTTTGTAGAACCTTTACCCCAGTACCTTTAGCCACATTGGAACGAAGTATCCGGCCTTTCAAATGCATTTCGCCCAAAATGAATCTGTCAATACCGCTATACAATCTTTATAGATTGGTCGCAAAAGCTAGACATAGATGTAACTCAGAGTACCATTTATAATCGGCTTTAGAGTTATTTAGTAATGATTCTATTTACAAAACAACATCCCAAGATATTTTTCAAATTATATGCGGAAAGCAGAAATTTAGAACTTCGTCGTCGGTCTTTATTAAAGGGTTAATGATAAATTTTCGCAAGAACATTGTGCTAAATACCCTTACTTCGGAGCATATGTTCAATCCCGAAAATTAAACGAATATGTTCACTAAAAAAAGGGTATTGACAAAATTATTGCAAAAACTGCAGTACCGACTTAAAATAAATGTTATAAGCCATCTACTTCAAGAAAATTTCGTAACTCGATCAATAAAACAATACCATTTCAAAAGGAGAAATGAGAATCCAAGGAACAGAAGACATTTGAAGAAACAGAACCAAGAGCGAAGATTAGGCGAAGGGGCAAACCCGAAAATTTGGCAGTGTTTGATAGATCGTCTTATAGCCAGCGGTAGGTCCCTTAGACAGACGCAACGCCTCCTAGGGTATCTCGACTTCACAACCTTCACCACCCACCGGAATGCAATCTGCATTGGCGTACGCTAAAGGTGACAGCAATTTGCTACGCACACAATCGCAAGCCTTCAACACCTTCTCAGTGTAATTCCGCCAGGAACTGCAGTGGTGGAAGACGCATATACTCCAGAAAACGAAAACTTATCCTTACAAAGAACTAGAATTTCTGATAATAGATGCCTCAAAACAAAATGGGGGCAGTGCTAAACACACAAGAGGTTCATGGTACATGGAAGCAATCAGATCAACTGGCACTACAACTTAGAAGAAATATTTGCTGTGATTGCTGCTTTATCCCTCAAAACAGAATAGATCAGAGGCTTGGAGTTTTACAAAGCGACAACAAGACGTCATAGTATACATTAAAACAAGGTAGAACAAATCAGAAGTTACTAGGATTGACCATGAAGCTTCTAAAATGGTAGACGACACTAACATTACCCGTACCATTTACCGGGTTATACAACACGGAAGCAGATCGCCTGTCGAGAGGCAGGAACAGTGCAAAGTGGCACTTGCTGGAAGCAAAAGAAATTTTCGACATTGGAGAACACTCGTTATAGATCTGTTTGCTTCGAAAAACGCCCATGTCGTCACAAACAATGCCTCGCGAGACTTGCTAGACTCTTGCTTTCAGGACGCGTTAAGCGAGTGTTGGCAATACGATTTAGCTTGATATTTCTGCCACCAAGCCTTCTCCCGAAGGTTCTGAATTACCTCAACATGGCAATAGGACAGTTTATCATAATAGCTCGGCTATGAACAAAACCGTTTTTGCGCCCGGACCTCAAGAACCGAGCAAAGCAAGTCCCCAGTAATACCCAACTTAGACGTAGCGCTGATCGATACGATGACGGGACTTTCTCCGCCGCAGGTCAAAGCCAGTTGTATGGCTGATTTCGGTGATTCATTGACCGAAAGCTGGAATCCTTCTGAAAAGAAACTGTTAATGCTGCCCTGTTGGCGAGAATCTAGTTTTAAAACATATTTGCCTATATAGAGTAAATTGTGTGATTGGTGTCGACATAACAGGCTTGATAGCCAGGCAGCGGAACCATCAGATGTTGCTAGATATTTGGCTTATTAACATTTGAGTAAGAGATTGGCTTACAGGACAATTTTATACACAAATCCGTATAGGGTCCATATTTCATCCATATTAGAAACTATATCGGAAAAGAAGTTCTCCGCCAGTCCTATTATAAAGCATTTGCTTAAAGCCATCTCCATAGCTAGACTCAATACAGCCTAAAGCTAATACTTAGGATGCTAGAATACTCATTCAGTACTTACGGAAACCGAACTACAGGAAAATAGTTTGTACGACGTTTCTCTTCGTAATGCAGCACTTTTATTCTTAGCTTCAGGCCGTAGAGTTCTAATATTACTCTTTTATGCTCATGACCAGAAAACTTTATCGACATTGTATCCAATTTTTGGCTCTACTATAAAACGGATTTGGCAACATATCAACAAGGCAAGTTGGAAACGAGAAATTACCTTTAGGAAATATTATCTAAAACGTGTACATATTAACAATGTTTCAAATAATTCTGATGTCTCGTTATCAAAATATTTTTCTGTACCAAAACTACCATAAAAATAAATTATTATTACTCATTAAATTGATTATATTGTGATGTCTGTTCATTATCATTAAAGTTTATCAATTATCAAATTGTTGTGTCTCTTCCACAAGCCACCAGGAGATGACAAACAAATATCTCATAATGGAATTCAGACGTCAACGGAACACATAATATAAAAATATTACTTTCAATAAAATTTTAATATGTTTCCTTGGGAGTCTGAAGTCCAAATGATTTCTACCTTGTGATAATACCTATATCCATCATTACCTTATGAGCTCAACAATGATCAGAACTACGGTGGCTTGTCGGAGGTCGAACTTGGTTGTACACAGTCGGAAGCATTCGAGGGTCAAAAGCGCGCTTGGTTTCATCCAGAAATCAATGAAATCTAGCGGAAACGACGGTCAAATGCGAAGCACTCTCATAATGGACTTTAGACGTCCAAGGAAAATAATACAAATTTTATTAAAAGTAAACTTTTATATTATTGGCGGCGCTTCTAAATTTTTAAGTTAAGATTAGAAAACTACCTGTAGAATTTACTTATAATAATTTTTGCATGCAGTTAAGTTTTACTTAGCATTGATCAATATAACTTTATAGTTACATAATATAGTATGTTTTTCTAGGGAGCCATTCTCAGAAAAACACGATTGAAAGAATAAATATTGTTCTAAAAATTTGATATGATATGGAATCACAAAAATTTAAAAGCGTTTAAAGGTAATACCCATCCCTCCTCATCCCTACCCCGCAGAAAGGGCGGAATTTTTTCAACGGTTTGATTCTAAGGACCGGCAAAAGACACTCCGTGGATTACTTTTTCTGCCAACATTTACAGTTTTTATTAATATTTTAGAATCGATTTAAAGGATAAATTTAACACGTTCGAAAAAAAGTGGAGTGACCTTGCCCTTATTTTGAGTATTTTTATTTTATCAGAGTCATAAAAATTGCAATATCTTAAGTATTCACTGCCTATTTAAACACCTACAATAAGCATCTTATAAGCAATTCCACATGATGACTTTATGTGTACTTAAAATCTTTATTAGTAAAAGTGAAATAATACCAATATGGCTACCAACACAAATTGTGAATACTCTTTGTTATAATAGGAAGTTCGTAAATATATCAAATATGTCATTGAATCGTATTTCAACTTATGCCGTGAAACTCTGAACACGTACACTGTTGACGTAGCGGCTTGAATGATAAATAATATTTTACTTAGGACGGATGACACTAATGTCGAAAACCTGTAGAGGGTTGGTTCATAATTTAAGAGGATTTTTTGTTATAAAAAGATTAAATATTTATTGACTGAATATAATTCAGCTATCTGTAAGTTTATTTACATGCATTTTATTTTATACGTAACAATTATTAATTTAATGTAAATTACATTAAAAACAAATTTTAACGTGTTGGAACCAAATTTCTTCTTTTTTTATTCAAAGTAATTATCAAATTTTTTTATTGCCTACGCAGACAGACGAGCAGTCGGGCCACCTGATGGAAAGTGGTCACCGACGCCCATAGTGCCCTTCAAACCAGAACCCAGTAGTGTATTCACACTACTGCTTTGTGGTAGAAAGAGGTACCTCGGTGTTACCCACCCAGACGGTCCCCTGTAAAAAGGGGACCTACCACCGGTGAAATTGATAAAACCAGAAATCTCAGGATAATGCATCTAATATGTAAGAGGTATATAGTAAGACTTTGTGTTGCCTTGTTCTTTATGATTTTGCGGCATTAGTAGGGCCAAGCCTTAACTGGTCATGCAGGCTTTAAAACCAACCGATGGGGCACTGCAATGTTACACTGGCTGTATCAATATCTCTAGAGTCAACAATGGAGCTTAGGAATAGTCTGTTTATTAGTCATACATAGTTTAGCATACGAGGAAAAGACAAACGTATTGTTTATTTCACTACTATTTAAGCAAAAACCACTTTCGATGTAATTTGGAATCTATAATGATTCAAAATCTTTTACTCAATACTATAAAACATTTAAAAGAGATATAAATACCCTAAATTGTATCGCAAAGTTTCATTATTTGTAATTCAGGTATTATAGAACCATAGAACAAAGTAAAACTTTAAAGCGTAAAGAAGTCGCTATGACAGTAAGTAATTACTTCTTATAACTATTCAAAAAACTATTATCATTCAACGTTAAATAATATCAATAACCCTAATTTTATTTTCTTTAAATCACATAATATTCGACATTTTGCGCCTATTTCAAGGGCTTTTTTTTTCAAACAGATCACTTAAAGTTACTGATCATACCTCACAGCATCTTACCACCTATAATTTATTTTGATGACTGCTTTTGATGATGTAGGGTTAGGGTAATATTCAAAGTGAGAAATATCACAAACGATTTAGAGGAATTAGGATATATTCTTTAATAAAAGAATATATGTAGGTGAAATTTAAATAAAGACTTACGGTTATTCGCTATTATTCATTGAATGAACTCTTGTGCACTAAAACGGAAATAGAAATTAACATTTTAATGTCAACAATTAAATTATATAAAAGGTTACATATAAAACTCCCTACTATTACATTATCAGCAAATAAAACTTTGTAAATACATAAAAAAAATCTTTCAAAACGGAAGGTGATGGTAAATTAAAAACAATAAGCATGTTCATGTTCAAACTGCCTCCGTAGCCTAGTGGTATGGGCGTGTGCTTTAGAAACCGGAGGTCGTGGGTTCCTGCGTCCTGCGGGGCAACTCAACAAATTCTTTTTTTCATTGTTGTTTCCTAGTTGGTTAGGGCAATTTGGGCCGATCACCCAAATGTCTGAAAAGTAAGATGATCCATGCGTCGGATGGGCATGTAAAAAGTCGGTCCACCACCAACCGCATTGGACCAGCGTGGTGGGATTCGGTCCAAAAACCGCCTTATGGATAGGGGTGTATTAGGGGAGGCCTACGTCCAGCAGTGGACTTATCACAGGCTGATGATGAACGAATGATGATGAAGCATGTTCAATAAAGTTGTAATAGACCCGTTTATAACGATTGAAGAACGTCTGAACAAAAAAAGGTCGTAATATTACGATCTGCTTCCCCTCTTTTGAAAGTTTTGTCATGCTTTTACATATTAGAATAGTAGCTGTGTAGAGAAAATTAATAGAATCAATAAATGGATAATACCAAAAATCATTTGTATTTCTAGGTAAACAGTAATTGAAAACTATTTTGTTAATAGAAATAGCAGTTATGCTAAAAATATCATAAATTTGTAACAACAGATGTATGTTAGTTATTATTTTTCTAAAAAGTGCTTAATTGATATATGGATAGCTTTAATATCAGAATAACTTAAATATGTAATTTTATAAGTTTTAGTTATATAGTAATTTACGTGTTGAATATAAAGGAGAATATTGCGAAACCTTCCCACATTAAAAAGTCTTTCTCTTGAAAGTATAATCGATTAAAGCGATGTTATTCAGGAAACTTGAAACCTTGATAATATTGGCTCAGCTTTATACTCGCTGTGAAGATGTCCGTGTGCCGTATGAAAAATTTATCAGTCAATAAACTTTTCTCAATTTCATTCATAACATTTATAAAATTCTTTCATTGAAACGGGAGAACGCTTTTAAGGTAGGTAAAGAACAAATAAAATTCATTTAACGTTTTTGGCGTAAAGTAAAAAGGCAATAGTCAATGCAAGATGTTTACTTTAATTAAATATAATACAATGAGACGTTTTTTTTTAAATAATTTGATGAGACAAGAATATCCTGATAGTATGTGACATTAAAGCACCGTAAAGCCCACAAATCCGACCGTCGCCTATGGGTGTATCGCTCTGGGGAACCCTCTAAACCGGAAGACAGCGTGAAGTGTGAGTTCTATATTGCTTTGTGACGGAAAATATAAAGGTACTGAAAAAGTAACACTTAAATCTCTTAAAAATTACCTTATAATTTATTTTTAAGTCTTTAAATTCAAAATGTATTGAAAGTGAGCTGATCGAAGAATATATTAACCATATTAAAAGCGGCGAAAGCTTTTTGTACTTATTTTCTTAACCTCAAAATAAGCAATATAACTTTCATATTTTTTAGACACACAGATTAAGTTTAAAAATATTAACTGAAATAAAATAATAAAATGTCACGGACATAGGGCTAGGATTAGCTCGTTGAGTGGTGATGGGCCGGCCATATAGTCTGAAGAACTGATTGTCCAATTAGGTTCTGGAGTGAGAGGTGCGTTTGGGAAGACGAAGCGTTTGTCGGCCCCAACCAGGTGGGATGC
Organism: Lamproptera curius; assembly: GCA_029286875.1. Taxonomy (NCBI): domain Eukaryota; kingdom Metazoa; phylum Arthropoda; class Insecta; order Lepidoptera; family Papilionidae; genus Lamproptera; species Lamproptera curius. Next base: position 10,195 of record JAGSMT010001196.1, on the reverse strand, counting down.
CGACCTTCGTGCTGTGCCGTTCGCTAGCGAGTTAGTAGCAGTACCAAGGGATCGCATGATATCTTAAAAAGCCTATGTCCTGCAGTGGGTCGATAAGGGCTGATTATGATAATGAATGATTAATATGCAAGCCATAAGCGCTTATTACAAAAACAAATTTATTAATTGCAAACATGTAAAGAATTATTACATTTTGTGCCACAAAAAAATTAAAATCAATTGTTATATCACTTTACTCGATAAAACAAAGAAGTCTGTAATATTGTCACGTTTAGCTTTAATAAACTTAACAAAGACGGTGTAATATTTTCTAAAGCAGACACTGTCAACAAGTTCTGTAAAAAAATATTGCGTCCATAAAACTTTGCAGAGACGGGTAAAGTTATTCATGTAAGTGACACCGTCTTATCGTTTCTTTTCTTTTGTAGTTAGTTCGTAATATAAAATACATTCGTCCAGAATTTGTTTGTGAAAATTTGTAAAATGCAGTTTTAATAAACATATTTATTATTATAACCTGGTATAATATGAAATAGAGCCTTGTTTCTTAATTGTGTACTATGCCGTTATTGCTTTACATTAGTAGTTGCAAAAGCACAAATATTGCCATCAAATAGTTGTTTTTTTTTATTTATTATCTTTAGATAATAGTCTTTTATTTTTTAATATATTTTATGCGTTTTTCCTACATTTCAAAGTCAAAGAGTACCCGGAATATGATCCGTCACAACGGGTAAATTTAAATAACAATTTTTTTACATAAACAGCGACTTCAAAAAATGGATTATTCTTTTTTTTCTGTAAAGAAATATATATATATAAATATATATATATATATATATATATAATAAATTGGTTGCATTATTTTTAAATTACCATCTTTAATACACATTAAAGATGGTAATTTAAAAATAATGCAAATCGAATCTTTTACGTAAAAAAAATATACCGTATCTCATGAAATTTAATACCTTTTATCACGTTTTCCTTATTGCATAAAATAACAACAGCATATAATTTGTATAAAGAGGTATGATAACATCTTCAGCAAACTATAAAAAGTACGCTGCTTGATTGTGTAATTTACTTATCTCTATATCTATGCTATCTATGCAGAAAATAAACCAGCCTAATCACAGGGCATCAGAAACATACAAAAGTTTTTGACGTACTTGGCTATGAACCAAATTGACAACAGGTCTTCGATAAGAACCCTTCGGAGAAAGTTCAGTGAATTTAGTATCGAATATTTGTTCACGCCAAATTTCGCTTTCTAACACAAACGAAATTGCTTTGGAAATACTTTACTCGAAGTTAGATAAATCGCAGCGGTTTATCAACAAACATGATGCCATGAATATTAGGTTTGCGCCCTTCAAATAGGTTTTGTTGTGAAAATATTGCGGATATTTTTTTCTTGTGTCATATCTATTAATCAATCAGCTCACATTTGAACTAATTTTGACTAATTCGCGTTATAAAATGTTAATGTCTTACTGGTTACATATCATCACGCAAAAATAAATGTCAGCAGCTCGGAATAAAAATATAAAAAGTGGATATCGACGATTGCATATTATTATATTACCTTTTTATACTAATAAAAAATAGACAAATATATTTCTAGCAGTAATGTTATCATAACATAATGTTACCATATTTAAATAATACAAATATAATTTTAACGTAATTGTAAGACAACATATAATATAATTGTCTTAAATTAGATTTAGAAATAACGTTGAAATAAGGAAAAGTTTGTCGAAAAGTGAAGTCGACTTTTTGAAAGCATTTTTATTATGTCTTTTAATACAGCAAAAAATGATTGCTTATATGTGTACACATTCTAATATTCATTTGAAACTTAAATACATATTCTAATATTCATTTTATTTACCCGAATACTACATTGTTAAACAAACCGAACCTTGTAAATACTTATACAAGTCTTAAAAATACTTGTGATTTCTTTTTCATTATTATTAATTATAAATATTCAAGACGGATTACATTATTTAAATGAAACAACACAAAAATATTTTTAAAAGGTCTTTCAGTGCGAGTAATTCGTAGACACGTTTTAATAACTTTTCATTGTTCTTATTAAAAAAATATTTTGATCATTGACACCCAATAATAAAACGAGTCTTTCGGTAAATTGATTTAACGATATAATTTTATAGATCTCAGTGAGTTTTCTTCTTTGCCTTTGCTTAAATTGCTATAGCTTGGAATTGTTCTTCAAAGCTATTGCAAATCGAAATTACCTCAAAGGAATTTTTCTATAGTATATTTACGTTCCTTGGCTTTAAAGGTAACTTTAAAGATTAAAGAGTACTTCTAAATATCTAGCGAATAAATATTATGTCAATTCTATACATCTATAAAAAAATATCTTGATTGAAATTAGCAAAAAGATTATACTGATTTGAAATTGAGATTAAATTTAAAACATTCATAATAATAGTTTTATAATATAAAAAGCCTTTTTAGATTGCATAGTCGCGGAAGAGACCATAGATCGGCAAAGGATTTGTTTGAGGGTACTCAAAATGTAAAGAAATTTAAATCCGATAAAATTAGTGAAGTTTAGTATTAAATTTTATGTTGTACCTTTTCGCGTAAATGCGACAAACTATACAAATAATAACAATAAGTTATTGATTCTAATTAAAGTTTTAATAAAGATGGTGTGTTATAAATATTTATTTTTTTAATTTGCTGAGTTTTCTTTTAGGATATGATAAAAAAAAAAGATTCATAAAATATTAACATTTTTTCCGAGATAATGTCTATCTCCACATCCCACGGGAAACTTGAATAGGCTATTCCTCAGTTTGACAAATTACTTTGAAAATGTCGCTTTGTCTTCCCTCATCTGCAAAAGAATTTAGAAAAGGGGCAAGGCAAGTCGGAAACACGTTTTTGCTAAGATGAATTTCACGTCATTCGTTATTCACAAGAGCGTTAGACTATTGTAATTTAATAAGCAGGATGTCATGCTCGGGAAGCAAAAGCAATATTTTATTCCTTCAGTTCAGTAAAAGAAATATATTTTTAAGCTTAAAATAACCGCAAAACTGTAAAAATGCGATGTTGAAGTACGTTTGGATATTGTATACGTGTCAGTGAACTATACCATAATTTTCGCACCGATTATTAAATAAAATTACTTTACGGATTTATCGCGTTTATTTTACATTTTAATTCCGACGTTTCGAACACTTTCCAGCGGCCGTGGTCACGGGGTAGACTGAGATGTTATGCGTCTTGTTGCCAGTGATGAAGCGGGGTTTCAGATCTTAGTTTTTATTAATTATATTTAATCTGTCTCCAACCTATGCAAAACGAACTGATTTTATCTTTACAGCCAGCAGTGGTATTATGCTTGGGATTAAATTTTAATTTATTAATTATGGGATCCCAAGCAGGTGGTAGAACCAACCATCTTCTCTATTGAAATTTGGATGTTTTTAATCTCAATAGCCTCACGGATCATCCTTGGTAGGAATCAGTGTTCTTTAGCGAGTTGTGGTCGATCAAATCTGATGTAATGGTTTGGGTGATTTAAGGTATGGTCACACACTGCCGACTTGTTGGGTCTTTTATGTTTAATGTCAGCTATAAGTTTCTTCACGCGGTTCTTATTGCTCGCTTTGTTTGTCCAATATAAGAGAGGCCGCAGTCACAATCTAGCTTGTACACTCCTGGATCTTGTAGAGGAATATTGCACTTGACAGGTGGTAGAATTGACCAATCTTCTTCAGCGGCTTGAAATAAGTTTTGATTGAAGCCCGCCTCAAAATGTAGCCAATCTTGTCAGTTACACCTCTCACAAAGGATAGAACAGCAGGTACTCGCTCCACTGTGACTGCCTTCACTTGGTCACTGTGACGCTGCCGTGGCGCAGCGAGCTTGTTGTGTCGCAGTACTGCTTAACATGTTGTAGCTCAACCACCAGATGTACATCGTCACAGATCCCTCGTGCTCTCTGAAACAAATATTTGCCTACGGTAGCTAGCTGGGATGGATGGTGGTGAATGTGCCATTTAAATATTTATTTGTATGGGTTGGTTTCCTATACACAGTATGGCTCAAGGTGTTATCAGGATTGCGAATAACTAAAACATCAAGAAAAGCTACAGAATTATTATTTTCTAACTCCATAGTAAACAGTATTTTTGAATTAATGGAGTTAAGGTGGTTTAAAATGCATTTATTTTATCATATGGTAAGATGGTAAATGTATCATCCACATAGCGCTTATAAAACAATATATATAGGAATATATTGGGGAAACCAACCCTAAAAATAAATATTTAAATGAAATTCACACCAATCCATCCCAGTTAGCTACCGTGGGCAAATCTTTGTTTCCGAGGCCGAGGGATCTGTGATGAAACCTGGCCTGGCCCAACATGTTAAGCAAGTCTGCGACAAACCAACTCGCCCGCCAGGCAGCACGTGACCAGTAAAACAATGGGAGTACCTCTTTCTACCTTTTGGAGGGCGAACGCAAGATTGGCTACAGAGGCGGGCTTCAATAAAACTTTTTAACCGCCGAAGAAAGTTGGTCAATTCCCACCACCTGTCAATCAATATTCCCTGCCAGGGTGAAACTGAATTGTGCTGCGGCCTCTCTTTTTGGACAAACAAACGACAAAAAACCCCGGTGAAGGAACATATGTGACATCAAACAAGAAAACCCAACAATCGGCAGTTTACCCCAAATCACCCAAACCATTAATCTTTGATCGAACAAATCCTCCAAAAGAAACCCCTACCAAGGATGATCCGTGAGGTATTGAATTAAAAAACATCCAAATTTCAATAAGAAGATGGTTGGGTTCTACCTGCGGGATCCCATAATTAATAAATTAAATTTTCCCAACATAAACCACTGTGGCTGTAAAGATAAAATCAGTTCTTTTATAGGTGGTACAGATTAAATATAATTTAAAAAACAATCTGGAAACCCCTTCATCACGGCAACAAGACCATGACATCTCAGTCTCCCCCGTGACCACGGCCGCGGAAAGGTGTTGAAAGGGGAATTAAAAATTAAAATAAACGCATAAAAATCCAAAAAGTAATTTTATTTAATAATGTATAATATTCGCGCAAGCAATAAAATAATTATGTACCAGTACGGACTGGAAACCGCAAACAAAATTCGCCGGTTGGAAGGTCATGCTAAGCGCGCAAGACTTAACATCTAAATTTCAGGAAATCGGGACAAAACACAGAGCGCCTTCAACCGGGCGCCCTCAAACCATCAACACAGAGCGCCTTCAACACAGGCGCCTCCACGCGGTCCCTCAAACGTGTTCGCCGCAATCTCAAGCTCCTTGGAAGTCTTCCGCCGCCGGAAAAGCTCGCTGCGCCATCTGCGTTTATGGTGCACCTGCGCTCAGGCCTTTGTCGCACCGCTGACTCGCGGTGGAATTTTTCGCTACCTCAAGCGGTCGGCTTGTACGCGCTGTGTTTTGCAACTCGTTTGCATAACACAATTGTGTTCTAGCCGCTTTGTAAGCCATCATCTTGTTTCTTAGGGTTATTTAATTCTGTTTCTTGGCCGAACAAGTCTTTTAACGACTTTACCAAACCCACCGAACTTTTAATATTCTGTTTCCTGTTTAAACTGACCACCTCCTGCCGAGCCGGCAGGGCGTGGGATTTACGCCCGGCAACCGCCGGGGCACAGTTGCGTCCGAAGGCCGGATTCGCCTCAGCTGACAAAGTCAGCCCTCGATGGTCGACCGGGGCTTTCCCCTCGCTTTGGTCTCGCCCAAAGGCGATTGAAAACTCGGTCAAAATTCAAAACCGGACGGTGCTCCGATCGCAGCATTGCCCCCGCTCCAACTCCCAAACCCTGGAAAAGCCTTTCCTGTGATGATGGCACTTTGTCACGTTGCATCTACGGAAAATCGAATATGGAGGTCAACCCCCAAAACCCAAATCCGACGCGGCTTAAAAGTAAATCAAGGGGCGGTCGCCCTCATCACCCACCGTCCCCCGTCAAGGCTCAAAGCCTGGCATTCCCCCAACCTGCCCCACAGGTTTCCCTTCGTCTCCCAGGCGGGCAAAAACCATCCATCCCCCGTCCCAGGCGCCCCCGGCCCTCCCCTTGCCCCGTGGCCTTCCCGGGGCCCGGCGGAAACGTCACCCCGATCTACCCCGCGAGAGGAAAATGGGTTTGATCGGCCCTATCAAATGAATACAAATTTGATGCCTCTGATAACTCGGGGATCTTAACTCAACCCCGATGATTTTGGAGGTGACCTCTTTCCTCCGGGAAAAGAACACCAATACCTAATTCCGCCCCCGGACGAGCGCGTACCCAACATGGTCAAGGGCTGCCCTGGGGAGATCCCCGCGGAATAACTTCCCGGATAAAAATTAAATATTCCGTCCTTGCAACAGATCCCACCCCGCCCAAACCCCTTATGGTATGGTGCTGGTCACCCAGGCGCTCTAAAAGGCCTCGACGTCGAGACTTGTGGGTTGGCCGTCTCACTTTGGGCCTCCTTAACAGTTTGCCAGGGCGGTAAGCTGCCAATTTTGGTCACGCTGGCGAACCTTTGCACCCCGTTGCGTTAAATCCTCGGGACCACGGTCCCCTCCGCCCCGACCCAAGGACAAAAAGGGTCCCGCCCCAGAACCTCCCGCGGCGTTAACCCGCGCTCGGCCACGACCCCTTCCTCCCGGGCCTGGCGCCAAAGCAGAGTTCCGCGATTGGAAGCCTCTTCTGGGCGACCGCAATTCCCATCCAAACCCCACCGCATTTCCCACCTCCGTCCTTCCAACCTTCGCGGTTCCGCCCCGCGGTAACGGGCCAGCGCCGGGCCGGCTCCGGGCAACGGCCCTCAACCGCCTCAAAAAACCAACATCTTAAAGCCATAACAATAGCCGGGCACTGGCAATAACGCCCGTCCTTCGCCGCTGGATTTATTTAATCTAGATGAATTTAATCAGGCCGGCAGTGGGTTCCGCCCCGCCGGCCGGCGACGCGGTGGTTGGGTTTTCCCTTCTTGAAAAATACAAAATTTAATTACCCCTTAAAGGTTGAAACACCCTAACGGTCCAGACCCTTTACACTTAGGTTGGGACATAAAACCTACCCCTGGACTCGGCCCCACCGGTGGGTCATGATTAACACCCTTTGCTTATGACCAACAACACCATAAATTAATGGGGCGTTGCTTTGGGTTTTTGCGCCTTTTCTCTCCCAGCGCCAACCTTTTGAAGGTGGTGTTAACAATTTAGATGAGCTCTTCCTGGCTTTAAATGATCATTGAAAAGCGTCTGAATCGAGCCGAGGCGTCGGCCCCTGGGCGGCCCTCGATTTCAGCCATTTTAACGGGAACCCTGGGTGACAGCCAAGCCTAAATTCCTGGGGGCCTTGGTGAAATTAAGTCCCGGGGAACGCCCGCAACAGGCCCCGAACGGTTGTGTTCTAATGGGTTTACTCCACAGGCCAAGGTCCAGCCAAAAAAAAAAAAAAAAAAGCAGGGGACCGACCGTCCGGTGTCCGGATATTCACCTAAAAAGGACATTCTGGTTGGCCAAAGATCTTCCGGGGTATTATTTGTTGAGAAGGTGGTAACAACCCGATCCGATCTGTGCGTCATAAATACCCATTGAAAATTCGGTGATATTAATCAATTTTAACGCCATTCGATTTTGGTTGCGTTTAAACTTTAAATAAACCTTGAAATAACCGCCAAATAAATCAAAAATAAACCAAAGTAATAAAATTTAAAAATTATTAAACAAATCTAAGCCTAAAGAATCGTTACAACGTTCAAACGGAACGCAACTTTCCCAAAGTGACAGCAGTAATGACGTACGCGCGGTTTGTAATCTATCACAACAATCACTGGATGAATCGACGTTGAAAGTTTTAAATTTCGCAATTGCACCGCGAAAAATCCCGTATGAGCAAATTAGGTGTAGTGGAGGATTGTTTGTTCAAAAATCAATTGCAAAAGGAAGATTTGGAGGCTATCCGACTAGATATTTCGTCAATGTTGCGTCGAAGCAAAGTGCCGTAACCTAATCTTCCTAAGGAACTAACAATTCTCCGAGCGGACAAAGGTATAGTAGGAATTCTACGGTGACTATGGACACGTCAGATTATAATTCTAAATTAGAACAACTGTTATCGGATGAAACTACTTATAGGAAGGTCAAAACTGACCATACTACTAAAACGCTCAAATTAACTAGCGATCTTATTAAAAGCACTCGAAAAACTTAATCTTGACGTAAAATTGATAATACCTTCATGTCCCAAGCCCCAAAATTGTATGGGTTGCCTAAATACACAAATTGAATGCTCCATTGCGCCCTATTGTTAGCCAAATTGACTCACCTACTTATAAATTGGCTCAACATTTAGTAAAAATCCTCTCACCACTCAGAGGACAAACAAGCGCGTTTACAAAGGATTCATACCATTTTGTTAGCGAGGTAAAACATCTACATCTTGCTGACAATGAAACTATGGTTAGTTTTGATGTTCAATCTTTGTTTACATCTATACCTATAGAAGATTGCATCAATATTGTAACAAGAAAGTTAGAGGAAAATAACATCTCAATAGAATATGCATTTTACTAAAACATTGCTTAAAATCTGGCTATTTATTGTAGAAAGATGAGTTCTACATGCAGATGGATGGTGTAGCGATGGGTTGCCCGTGTCTCCTATTGTTGCTGACATTTTTATGGAAGACTTTGAGGAGAAGGCCCTACTCACTGCTCCCATTCATCCAAGATTTTATAAGCGCTATGTGGATGATACATTTACCATCTTACCATATGATAAAATAAATGCATTTTTAAACCACCTTAACTCCATTAATTCAAAATACAGTTTACTATGGAGTTAGAAAATAATAATTCTTCAGCTTTTCTTGATGTTTTTATTATTCCTAATCCTGATAACACCGTGAGCCATACTGTGTATAGGAATCCAGCCCCTACAAATAAATATTTAAACGGTAATTCACACCATCATCCATTCCAGTTAGCAACCGTGGGAAAATCATTGTTTCATAGAGCACGAGGGATCTGCGATAATGAATACCTGACAGCTGAGCTACAACATGTTAAGTAAGTACTGCGAGACAACAAGCTCGCTGCCACGGCAGCGTCACAGTGACCGAGTGAAGGCAGCCACAGTGGGCGAGTACCTGCTGTTCTACCTTTTGTGAGAGGCGTAACTGACAAGATTGGCTACATTTTGAAGCGGGCTTCAATCAAAACTTATTTCAAGCAGCTGAAGAAGATTGGTCAATTCTACCACCTGTCAAGTGCAATATTCCTCTACAAGACCCAGGAGTGTACAAGCTAGATTGTGACTCGGCCTCTCTTATATTGGACAAACAAAGTGAGCAATAAGAACCAGCGTGAAGGAACATATAGCTGACATCAAACATAGAAGACCCAACAAGTGCGGCAGTGTGACCATACCTTAAATCACCCAAACCATTACATCAGATTTGATCGACCACAAATCCTCGCTAAAGAACACCGATTCCTACCAAGGATGATCCGTGAGGCTATTGAGATTAAAAACATCCAAATTTCAATAGAGAAGATGGTTGGGTTCTACCACCTGCTTAGGATCCCATAATTAATAAATTAAAATTTAATCCCAAGCATAATACCACTGCTGGCTGTAAAGATAAAATCAGTTCGTTTTGCATAGGTCGAGTACAGATTAAATATAATTAATAAAACTAAGATCTGGAAACCCCGCTTCATCACTGGCAACAAGACGCATGACATCTCAGTCTACCCGTGACCACGGCCGCTGGAAAGTGTTCGAAACGTCGGGAATTAAAATGTAAAATAAACGCGATAAAATCCGTAAAGTAATTTTATTTAATAATGTATAATATTCGGCAAGCAATAGAAATAATTATTTTCGCACCGATATTATATAACGATATAACATTATGGTAAACATTTACTCGAAATTTAAATGAGAAAAAATTAAAGAGGAAGTAAATTTAATAATACAAAACTGAATAAAGGTTATTTATATCTCAAACTGCCTCCCTGGCCTAGTGGTATGGGCGTGTGCTTTAGAAGCCGGAGATCGTGGGTTCGAATCCTGCGGGGCTCAACAAATTTTCATTGTTGTTTCCTAGTTGGTTAGGGCAGTTTGGGCCCGATCACCCAATAGC
>JAGSMT010001195.1:0-52931 GCA_029286875.1 Lamproptera curius | reverse complement strand
TATAACTACTTTGATACAAGAACATAAATAAGTGTACATATAAAATTTTTATTAATATTAAACACCAGATATGTGCTATTCGGCCTTTCATAAAAGTTTTTGAAAAAAAGTAAATTATTAAATTTAGGCGATACCAGTGGTATCGCCTACGCCTCCTACCGTCAGACATAGGGTGTTAAGTCTAGTTTATCCAGTTAATACGCTGGCTATGGTGCCCTTTAAACCGGAACACAGCAGTGTTTTCATACTACTGCTTCGCGGCAGAAAGAGGCACCGCGGTGGTACCCACCCAGACGGTCTCATGTAAACAGGGGACCTACCACCGGTTAAAACACGGTTTACAAATAGTTTACAAAGAATTTTAAAAACTAGTTCAAAAGAGCCAGGTCCTTAGTAAAGAGATTTGATATAGATTCGCGTAAGAACCTGTGCCACAAGTAACTAGGATCCCCCCACTCCCCGAGGCGACATTGATCTCTTCTTGCTTTTTTAATTAAACCTTATGTCTATTTTGGTGCTTTCACTAATAATTTGTTAGTGATAATATTTGTGTAGTGACTGTGCGTGTAATATCAAGTGTGTGACAACTGTACGAGCAAACAGGTGCACTCCCTATTCCTTATAAGCCCGATGGGACATATAACCGACACTCGGGTTCGGGCAATCGGGTGATCAGCACGCATTGTCTTAACCAACTTGGAAAATATAATAAAAAGTAGTTAAGTCCCCGAAAAATTTGAACTCACCACCTTCGGTTCCTAATGTGCAGCATAAACAAATAGTATAAAAAGCTACTACTAAAGAGTCATAATGTATTAACAAAATATAAAAACACAAGTTACCGCAATATATTATTACATTAAGCCGTCTTTAAATCAATACTTATATGAAATGTTCTGTCAATGCCCTTTAGTAATGACACTGTGTCATATTAAGCGTATTTAGTGATAGAATAACCTAACGTTGGTTATTTATTGTTTAATATAAACCAAAATAGCCGATTTGAGCAAACATAAGTACTCATTAATGTAATAAATTGCGTGACTAAATGTGGTCATGTGCGAATAGTAGTCAATTTATTATTACATTTGCTGAAATTTAAAAATACAAGTTTTAAATTTATTTCTTTAAAAAGAATAAATAGAACAATGTTTTATGCTCTCTCGGAATATCTTTATGATTTTATTATATCGTTGAAGTTGTTTCTCGAAGACACCTGTGACTTTACTCTTTTACACTATAATATCTCATGTGTAAATGGCTGGGATACGCCGGCTGCCATATCAGGAATTGAAACATATACCACTTGGCTTGGGTTTTAGAAACCAGAGTTCATGGATTCGAATCCTACGGAGATGAAAAACTATCTATTGTTGTTTCTTAGTTGGTTAAGACAATCATTCAACTTTCTGCGAAATAGGATAATGCATCGGCTGGAAGGAAAGATTTGATCCTGCGCTTTATCTGTCTTCTTCCCTCTCCGTCCGAATGTAAGTCGCGTCGGCTTACATTCATCCGACTATTGTGTCAAAGCAAGAGATACATATAGCATAACACATTCAACAGACTCATCCAATTAATTTATTCAGGAGGGCAAAATACTACCTTTGCAGGCACAAGAATTTGAGACCCTACCAGTAATCTTAATATTTGGCTACGTGGCGTCGTTCCTTTTGTGGAATCAAGGAAATTATACCCCGTAACTCGTTCCGACATCATAACGACTGGGTCGGTACCAAGCTTCTCCACTATGAGATGGCATTAACGTATCTAATATATTGTTTTTATCCAATATTGACCTGGACTTGAGACATGAGATTAAAGGTCACTGCAATTTATTTACATATTTTTTTTCAATGCAAAAACAATTTCGATGATAAAATTCAAAAGCTTAATTTTAAAGCATAAATTACATCAAAATAAAAAAAATAAGTAGAATTACAATCTATAATTTATTTAAATAGAAATAATATTGATGTTTCTTAGAATATAGTTAAAATCAGTAGTTAAAAGTTTGTAGGGCTAAGCAAGGAAAGACTGCTTGCTTTTAAAGTTACTGAGAACTAACTTAAAGGTTAATTATTCGTGATCATATGATTATACCATACACGATCTTGTTTAGAATGAATGAATACTAAATTAATTTCGATTTAAAAAAAACGTTATTGAGTTTTGAACTTGACGGGAAGGGAAGGGCGCAGGGATGAGATGAAATAATGAGACGATGCAGATGCTAACGTCAACATAATTGTCGTCACCGTCATTTCACAGAATGTGTTGTCGGCTCAAGCGTGCAGGCAGGGGGTACGAGTGGTTTGATACTCCGCAGTCAAAGTATACATCAACGTCTGTGGGTTTCTTATATGCTGGAAACGGCGTAAGTATTCGGCTAAATATACCGATATCATTTCAAGTAATATCGTGAACTAGGGGCAACAACTGTTCTAACTTTGGTTATTATATTTGTTTGCTCCAACAGATATGAGAAATGGCAGAGTTGCTAACATATACATAAATTATGTCAAAGCCCTATTAAGTTTGTATATAAGTGCCCTTAACATTATAGAATATGTTGTTATTTAATGAAACACTTTTACCTTTCCAAGAAGATGTTTTAATTTCAAAGTACGCCAAGTTTTTTATAGTAATATTCTGTTCCGGTTTCTTTTGAAGAATTGCTTATGATATATCTGAAGATTATATTAAATACGGTTATGTTTCCTTTACCTTCAACTTACAAGGTAGCAACCTTTATATTTGTTTTAACAAATTGTTTCACATAAATTGTTCTAAACAATTTTAGTTCTTAAGAAAAATATAATATGGCCTGGTGTAACATAGGTAAAATTAATTTGCAATATAAAAAATTTAAATGTTTTTTAGTAAACTGGTTTAAAATTTAATCGATTTCCGTTAATCGTAAACGATGAAGACATTAATCACGCAACTATATCTGTTCACAAAAAAAAATATACCGTAATAAAACAGTTCAGATGTAAAGTGGTCGGCTCCAAAAATAGTTTTTTATATATTTAATTCGTTTAACATGTTTTACCTCGGATATTTTAATAACGACTAAAGAGTTTTTTGTTATGTTGTGCATATATGAAACTTTGAGTTAAGGACGGCAATATTCCATTTCTTTAATGAATTCATTGCCATAATTTCTTACGTATGTACATTATACGTACATTATCTTTGAATATTTCCTCACGGATAAACGTAGTACTTAGAAAATGGTATCTTCGAAATTTTTTTGTCTAAAAAATATTTTCATTGAGTAGCTCTCAAACTAAATTGTCATAAAGAAAATGCTTTTATATTCGATAAGTTTGCCCTCATTAATAATGTTTTAGCTTCGCGATGTATAGTTCGTTTATGATGTGTATAAATTAATTATAATTAAATAAACAGAACAAACAGCTAACTTCTACCACTCACTTTTAAAGAGTGCACAATTTTATTTATACTACTATTTAATATTTAAGTGCGTCACCTTGGGTAACAAAGGTAACTACATAACTTTAAGAACACATAGCTAATTCTACCCCTGGGCGCGATATTCGTAACTAATTGCATCGCCAGAGAGATTCTAAGTGTACCAAAAAAAACATGAATTAGTTTAAACCATAAGTTGTAAGGTCTCCTGGAGGCTTAAAGGTCTGATGTAACTTCTTGTGATATATTCGACTATTATCTTTCATTAATGCTTCAGTTCTCCTGTTGAAAAAAGAAACATACACAAGCCATTTATCTAGCATAACCTGTTCGGCGTCAAGAGCCTTGTACCATAAATACTTCAGGTGTAACTAAAGCGACAAATTCCAGTCTGCACAAAGGCACCTGATGTCGGTATTAATCCACCAGACCGCCAAAGCCGCAACTGCTTCAAAACACATCCTCGACCAACCACCTGGCGAAATGAAAAAAACTATCAGTGGCCATTGATCGCCTACCAAGGTTTGATAACGTCTTTACTTTCTATTAAATGCATAAAGTAACTTTTATCGCATCTGCTTTGCTAATCCTTTTGGCAACGAGTAATGATTAAATACTCAAGGGGCCAGTGCGGTTTTAAACTTTGCGCTGTGCGACTTTTAATTAATAAAAGTTATACGGTAAATAAGTTTTTAGCTTTGACTTCAGTGCATAATCTCTGAATAGTGTAAATTTATAATTAAGTAACGTAAGTATAAATTACAAAGAAAGAAAAATAATGCTTCTGCTTTTTATTATAACAAATTATTATTTTAAAGATATCAAAACCAGATGACTTTTTTTTACTAGCAAGTACAAATTAAGCCACATTATAATAGCTTACATAAAATAAAAAAAGCTATGACATTGTGATAAAGATAACATTATTCGTATTTCAACGGGTATAAATAAAATAATTAGATGCCACGCATACACGCCCACATCATCAATACCGATAGTCCCCCATGGACATAAACCTCCATCACCCATATCCATTGGATAGGTTTGGACCAAGATCCCACCATGCTGGGTCCAATGCGGGTTGGTGGGTGGACTGACTTTTGCCATCCGACGCGGATCACGCCACTTTTCGAACACAGCTGGGCGTCGGCCCAAATCGTTATCAGGCCAGCGTAACGACATAAACTCTCCAATACGTGGTGACAGGATGCACATTATCAGCAATGTGTGTAATATAAAGCCATGACGGCGGACATTACCTTCATCTTCTCATATACGGAAAACACATTATTCCATATTCTAAAATCTAAGAACAAATCTTTTTATCTAAGAAATGTTCAATATGTATGATTCAGATCTTTTAAGGGATGTTTTAGATTAAAGCAATATGTCACACATAAGAAATAATATGGCTTTTCAGTAAGTACGATAATGTTTTAATGGACTTAACTATAAAGAGATAACTAAGTTATAGTCCGATGGGATGAAAAAACCAGTACGCCTGAATACAAAGAAAGCTATCAAAACCATGAACGACATATTTAGCTTCACAAAAATAAGCGGTTACAATAAAATGAACGTAAAATATAGAGATTGTGAAACTTTGCTTCCTGCTGTTCATATCAATAATAACAAATAGTAAATAGCAGATGCAGTAGCAGTTTATTATGCAATTTGATTAAGGGAGGACGCTCACTAGGCTTCGTGCTGGTCGTAAATAGTTTGAGCTAAGTTTTATTACTATTCGTGGTCTACGTTTTCATATTATAAAAAAATAAATACATGGTTGTCTCTCAATAAATTTCCATTCAATCTACTTTTTAATCTTCGGTGGCTGTTGGGACAGTCTACCTCCAACGCATTTTATATTTTGCCAAATGTGCCATCTATGATTTTGCTAAGTGGTAAGGCGTGGTAAGCTTTAGATACCGGTCAGATCCTGCGGAACTCCACAATTGCACCCTGGTTGGATTTAGATTAAGGTCAAGCCCGCAAAAATAAGAAGGTGCGTATGGTCTGTGTCCAGAGGGTGGACTAGCACCACAGGCAGTGTCAGGTGCCTGGCTTCTTTAGCCTGGAGTGCTTTGAATTTGTTTGCCCTTTTACGTGCAGTTCTTGTTTCCACGGTCGCTAAAATATATTTTCATATATTTTATTATATTTTAACTGTGATTTCATTTCCTGTCATTTGAAACTTGAAGCTGTCAAAAAACCATGCAACGTAAATACTTCACGCTGGCTGCGAATGCTGTATATGTAACCTAATAGACAATCAGCCGGGACAGACATCCGCCTTATAATAGTGTACTAAATTATATATTTACAATTTTGTATTAATTTCAAAACACTTCACTTCTCACCTCAACATTTGAGTATAACATGAGTACTTATGAGCTTCACGATTCAGATACTTCCCTTTACTTGCATTTCAACAATACCTTGTAGTTAAAGACACACAACACATACCTTAATATATTCACCATAAAGGTACAGCTATTTTAATAGGAAAATTTTGTAGGTTGCGCGTTTTAGTATACATGTATTCTAAAGATTATTTTATACCATTAGTATTTCACCTAATAAATGTCCCATAATAAAGTTGACAAACTTCTTTCTTTTATGGTTTTTGTAAATCACATTTTCCGTCATTTATAATCTGTGATCTATTGCATATTTTTATCCGAGACGTTAGATCTTCAAAATGGAACAGTCCATAGAACCTTTATTTTCCTAGGATGACAAATTATTAAATAGTTGAATCTAAAGCAATATATCTTGCTAGAAAAAATTAGGTTTAGATGCGCAACATTACATTGCACATGTTGGACGTGTGGTTTATTTTCAGATCCTAATGCTCTTTTCAATAAAGGAAAAACAACCAATCAATTTTGTTGCTTTAAAATAAAATGTACCCAACATTTTTTAAGTATGGTTGAAATTATGAGTTATTTAACTGCCTCGCTTGTTTTGTCTGAGCTCAATGTGGCTGTAAAGGAAGCACAAGATTTGAGGTAGTAAAACACATTAACACCCTCCACTGTGGTAAGAACAGAGCTACAGAAGACTGGCTGAGCACGATCTGCAACCTCCTGCTACATGGAAGCATATACGTCTCGAGGAGTAAGGGAAGTGTTGTCCTTTATTTAGGAATTAAAAATTACGGTCTAGATGGTCCAACGCATAAGGGCAGATGGGATTTTCAGATACCACATGTTGCGTTTATATGATCTTAAATTACCACGACGTTGAAATACGACTGCTAAAGAACCGTGCGCATGTCTGGTGGTTATCAGCTATTCCATTTCTGACGCATGGGGTGTGCCGGTCTCATCACATCAAATTTTCTTTATTTTAGTAGTTTACGATTGTTTACGCAGAAAAGGACATCAAACAATTTACATATAGATTTTGAAGGTTTTTTTTAAATTGCTATATACGGAAGTAAAAACACATTCTGCTTTTAAGAGTTAAACGCTGAGAGACTTAAACAAAGTGGTTTAAACGTAATTTAACTTATGTTTCACGTTCCTGTAATTACGGAATGTCTTGTATTCTTAAAGGTTGTTGTTTGGACACATAAGCCATCCATAGAATGATATAAAAGTTTGTAAATACTGATAATCAAGATACTCCTTCATTGTTTTGCAGGACATATGACCCTTGCATAATTATCAAAATCTAAAGACGGTAAATCTCTTACCTACTCGCCCAACTTTAACCGGCTCGTGCACAGAGTTCAAGCATCCTGGTCAGGGGCGACTCCGGCTCTATCTTTCTGAACGGCTTTGACGGAACAGCCCAGCCCATCAGCTATCCGTTTCTTCATCCCCATTCTTTGTGTTGTAACAAATGACTCACGGTTACTACATAACACTGTGCGGCATATTATCAAAATATATAATATGTAAAAATATTCCAAAACCTTAACACTATTCATTTCATTTATCTTTTACGGAAGGACGTGATAAGTTATATTTGTTAAATGCTTTAAAAATCGATTTTCAATTAAGATATAATTTTCATAAAAATATCTAATTATTGAAAGTTTAAGAAAATATGGAAGAATGCCTTCCATAGTTAATGTCTTAGGTTACAGATTTAATGTCTTTAAAATAATACCTTATTTTAAAAGAAATAAGTTAACGTATCGCTCCTATTTCGGTTTGTAGACTTTTTAATAAAAGCAACTGTTTTCAACTTCGAGACGTAATGTTGCACACAAAGCGGCGGTAAATTTGAAATAATCTTACCAATGAATTTTTCGTATATTTCGATCATAAGTTAAATTTCTCGTTGTAATACTTCATTATTTCAAGTCCCTTGAGACATAAAAATAAGAATGTTTTATTAAACGATTACCCATACTCTTTAAAAATAGTACACGCGTTTAAAAATAAATAAATTAAAACCATAATTTTTGAGAAAAATACTTATATGTAACACCATTAATTTAAAAGAATGAAAGATTTTGTATTTTGCTATTAAAACCACAAAAAACTGCTGTGCTGGTTGAAAGAAATTCTTACCATTAATCTTCATTTACCAATACAAAATCTTTGCGTGGAGCCGTAATTTAGACTACTGTGCAACTCTAAATTGATAGCAAAGTGCTGCTGAATAATGTCGGCTGCAATCACTTTTCGTCATTTTGTAAAGGTGTCACCAAAAGAACTCCAGGATCTCAAAATTGCTAAATACTTGCATTAGACCTATCTTTGGCAGCTGCTTTGTTTGGATTCAAAATGTTGAGATTAATGAGATTCTTGCTGGGTCTCCATTCTTTCCTAAAAAATCTGCAAAAAGAATTCCTTTATCGTATACAACATGGAAGCATCAATAGTAACTGAAAGAAAAAAAAACTGCTTGCATGCTCAAGTTTTTACCAGTAGCACGCTAAAAAGAATCCCAGTGCAACACTAGATAAAGGGCAATAATAAAAGAAACTCTAGCCCCTAAAAACTAGATCCTTTTTTTAGTTTCCCATTTCAAAGGGTCACAGATGCGAGTTCACGACTAAAGTGGGCCATGGATGGACAGAGACTTTTATGTTGTATTTAAAAAAAATCTAGTACGTAAATTCCTTCATTTAATCTTGATAATGATTTATGATCGTCCTTTATTGAAGTTCAATGTTTATAAAATCAATTCAAAATATACTAAAGGTAAATTCAAAAATTAAAAAAAATTCAATGTTTTTAATTTATCATATACTGATATTGCCTGCTACCTAGCTGTTTCCCCAGATTAACATAGTTGCTTCACTTCTTACACCCAGATTTATATACTATAAAGGCTACACTAAGAGTATCCAGGAATGGAATATTTCCACTATTCCTATCATATTAAAATTTATTTTGATTGAAAACTCCTTGGTTTTGCAGAAGATTGCGCCTGTTTCTTCATTTAAAGAAGATTCTCGTCCTGTCCCAAGGTTTGTCAAACTTAAGCAAGGAATTAACTCGGTAGAAATTCCAGAGGAAGATTTATTATGACTTTCAGAAATGGTTTTAACACAAACAGAGTGTATTAACCGATGATTTCTGTATTTGGTAATGAAACCCCATCAAAACCCCTATTTATAAGCTAAGTTTGCTGAATTTTACCAACTTAGACGTCCAGCCTCAGTGATGATGCCGCTATCAAAGTTCGTCCTAAAACTACGGTCACCACAAGAACTACACGTAGATGCTGTGCGTGAGCTGATTGAGGAAAGATCGACATGTGACATGCTGCAAATTCAAGCTATTGCTGAACATTGGCATGTGATCAAACAATAATCTTGGCATGATTAATTAAATTCTTAAAAAATTTGTTTTCCGGTGGATATCGCATTGGCTCCGTGAACTGCAAAAGCGGCTGCACGTTACTTGAGTGTGTCAGAACTGTCGAAGAAATTTCGCAGGATCCTCAAATGCTGCGTACGGCTCATAGGTGATGAATCCTGGATATACGCATTACGAGAACACGAAACAAAACCAGTCACAGTTTGGGTGTTCAATGAGTTAAACCCATAAAATTGTTTGTTCACGGAGTATTTATAAAATGGTGGCCAAATATCTCCATAAACCGGCCATATTGTGATATTCACTCTTGAAAGATAGCGGACCTCCATCGACAATGCGAGTTCTCATCGCGCCTGGAACAAAGTGTTTTAGGCAAAAGAAAACAGAGATTATTTGACCATCTTATGCAGCTTCGACCTGGCTCTAGCCAGTTTCTATACTACAAAACCACGAGAATATCCTGACCTACTCATACAATAATTTCCGTAAAAATAATTGCGTAGTCCAAGGATTTTCATCACTTGAAAAAAGAAGCTGTAGATGCCTACAAAACAGCCATTTGAGACCAGAAACTTCCGATGGAATAGTTGCTTCAATATTTCGTTCCATCGCATGAAAAATATGTCCAAGTGTGCGGAATTACTACAAACAAACAAATAAATTTTAAATAATATTTGTGTCACTTTCTTAGTTTCCAATGTAGGCTACCTCGTTGTAATAGTTTGACAAATAGTGACCGCATCCCCAGTCTCTAAAACTCAAGGTGCTTTACATTCTATGGATGAATCTATTGACATTTATTTGTAATGACACCAAAATAGTCTTCACAACAGGGACTGACTTTTTACGCAAACCATCAGACGTTTGGAACATTTTCCTTTTAGACCATGGTGATCATAAAAACCTAATTAATCAAAAAAACAACTATAACACAGAGTATTTTACCAAGGTCCGCGCCATTGGGATTCGTCGTCGTAATCCTATAGGTAAATGAATTTACCATCAATTTTAAATGGTAATCATTTTAGTCCGGTTAATACACCGTGCGGAATGGTACCTCGAGGTTCTGTATTTATATCCTATATTAAATGCGTTTGAAATCCGTACAACTGTATTATATTTCATTAGTTATTTTTGCTTATTCAACGAGAAATAAATATTGTAATATTTAGTGTTAAGTTTCCAAAAGTATACAATCTACATTTAATTATTAAATCTTGTTGGTTTTCCGTCCCATCGGACAAGGGGTAAAGAAGATGGAGCGCGCCTGTGTTTTGCGACTACACTTGTGCACTATATTATCGACCGACAAGGCATATGGACCCATAGAAGTGTTTTGTGGCTTATTCCTCACTAGTGTATAATATCATTTAGAAAAAAAATATTCCGCAAAATACTTTTACTTTTTTTAATTTTTTCTCTACACCGCTATCTCGTTGCTACACATATTCACATAATTTCCATTTCAAATTATTGCCTGTTTTTCAGATGAATATATACATTTCAAAATAATTTAAAACCCACATATACACCTTGATGACCTCTTTTGCAAATGGTGGCAAGTAATGGCGTATAATGAACAAAAGGCAACTGGTATAAATATAAAATAAATGTATTTGTTTATATATATATATATATATATATATATACATATGAATATACATATATATATATACGCTCCGAACTACGTATCTTCTTCTTTGCAGAAGTAGATCATAAAAAATATTTTAACACGCAATTTCTGGGTCCTTCAGAGAGTCTTTAGGCAGTGTCAAGCTTAACATCTCGAGAGGACTGCCACCAAAACCACTTGTGGCAGTATTTTATTACAAAATTCATTTCTACCAAACGTGGGATCATCTGAGAGCATTCTGTTATAATCTGGTAACAAGATCATAAAGCAGATGTGAAACAAAATGGTACTATGTGCTTGAGTTACAATTCCCAGTGTTATCCTACTGTGACTCACTTGGATCATGTTTATTAATATGTCAGAATAGGAGGACCTTATTAATTTAAAGAAAGTTGACATTTGGAGTCAACCTTATTTTATATTTTATGATAATTTTCATGCTAACTACGATGATTTTATTTAACACCATTTTGGCATTCTCTTAAGCCTGTCTTTGATTTGTCTATTGTAATATTTGAAACTTATGTTATAATTCTGTAAAATGTTTAATATTATGTAGTTATAGGTAAAATTAAACTATAAAAAGAGAACTTATAATTAATTTACATAAAATGTATACAAGTTTTGCTTCCATCTTTCCATATTTTATTATTATAATAAATTTTAATTTAGGATACTTTCTTGAACTTGTAAAATCGTGCCGTAAAATCTGGCAAATTTTAAATTCAAGTGATACTATGTGGAATCTATCAACATAACACTTATACTCATATCTAGTGGTATGAGCATTGCTTTAGAAACCAGGTCGTGGTTTAAGATCCTGCAGGGACTCATTAAATTTTAATATCAATCAAGTTATCATGAACTTCATCATCAGGCCCAGTGATGAGCTGACATAATCTTTTACTATCTGTAACCTCTTGTTTTTTAAGTCATAATTTAGTTAAAGGAACATAATTCCCGTGATGACACCATAAAAACAAGTAATTGATAGTAAATTACAATGCCTAACAATTGTTATCCTATATACAGTTTCAGCCATACATGGCTGTTATAAAGAAATTTCGCTAAATAAGATTCTCTTTTTGTTTGTCTTTGAGCAGGTTTATTGTCCTTGGTAGCTTTTAAAAATAGATTTCATTGACTCCAAAGAGTGGACAAACTTTTACATTCTATAAGGTTTGTCTTATATCATTGACTCAGAATTTCACTGTGTTTTTTGTTAATGTTGTCTGTCTCAAAGAGCATAATAAGGAAAAACATTTTACTATAAATATTACTAAACTTAACGAAAATAATTTGCTACTTTTTATATAGTTAACGTAATAAAATAAATGCCAAACCAAATATTAAGGACTTAGTGTAACATACTAAGTCCATACACATCTTTGTATAGAAAAATCTTTGAGCGATGAGCAATTACAGGTCTGACATTACGTAGCAAACTAATTTTATATTATCTTCTTTTGAAATAATAAAAAAACAAACTTTATTTCATGTTAAGTTTTGTGGGTGATGCATAAGTCAAATGTAGCAAGACTTATTTGAACCTTTGTTCACGATTAACAAAGTTTAAATGTTGCCGGTCTGAACCATCTGCAATCTTTTTGCTCTCGTTTTGTTATATAATGTTTTGATAACCAGCTGATTTTGAATGATGTTTGGTAGTATAAATCTCAAACACCACACGATAGCTTTTATTCACGTTTACAAAGTAGCCATTTTAGGTAAGTTTGAGAATGGCATGCAATAAAATATGAACTTTTAAGTTATTCAATTAAACATTATAGAAACCTTAAAGTCTTTCTAGTAGAGTTTTTAATGTTTCGTTATTTATAACTCTACTCGTTTAACAGTACTAATATTTTCTCTGAAACAAGCTATATCAGTAAAATAGCGATGGACAATCACGGGTTTTAACACGGCGGACACGATATTCGGACATTATCCATGCTGGGCATTTGTTGGTTGTTTACCGCTCTGGTTTTGTTCTCACGCAGGTAATTCAGCCTTTAATTTATCCATCAAAATAGTGATGATTATTTCTGGTAAAATATTTGGCTTGAAGGGGTATTTTCACACACAGTAACACATTTTGTAACTGATTCTTCCATATCAAATAAGGTGAACACAATTTGGGGTTCTTAAGTAGCTGGCACGTCATAATTAGTAATTTCGAATGAATATTCTGTTTTGATAATTGATATTTTTGACGATAATAAACGCAACTTTGATGTATTTTTTTTATTGTATAACACGTAATACTGTATTTCTATACTATTGTATAATTATACTGTATATGAGATATATTAAACTATTACTCTCAGAAATATGGCCAATAGCACAGTGTGTCTAATTAGTATAGTTTACTGCCAAAAATATCAAGACAGTAAATTACTCAATATTCCTTTTATAACAAGACTCAATAAGTCAATTAAACGTAGTTTCGTTAATATCAATGTTTACATTATAATGAAAATATCTACACACTTACCGATCTAATGAAATTACAATCGTAATTATACATAGTGTTAAATGATACAATATATATGTCTGTTAAAACACAGATAAACAGAAAATATAAATTAAAGACCAGAATAAACATTAATTGGTTCCTTGTACACTTTTGAATTTAAAGACATTCTGGATTTAACTCAAATCACCCAAGTAAGATCTGAAACCTTCACTATTCGACAAGAAATGCTTGAGTAGCACAATGTCTTTATTAAGTTTCCGCGATTGCTGGCCATCTTTAGTAGTAAAATTTTAAGCATCATATCATCATTAACTGCTGATCCATTTACTGGACACAGGCCTCCCCAATGCATACTTCTCCATTAAAGGGCTTTGGACCGTATCCACCACGCTGGTCAATGCCGGTTGGTGGGTGAGACCTATTCATAAATGACCATCGACACTTCTGGGTGTTCACGTGCTCAATTGGTGATCGGCTAATTGTCATAACTGCCGAAAATCAAAAATAACACAAACTCTTCTCGCCGGGTTTCAGACGACCTCCAGTTTATAAAGCAAAATTACCAGCCACCACAAGGCCACGGTTGCGGACAATTTTAAAGCGTCGGTGTAAAACTACTTTGTCAGCAAAATTATTTTCTAGTTCCAAGTTTAGCCGTTAGAACAATTCTTAAAACTTTAAGAGCCCATAAATCATATAGACAGTGTATAATGTCAACTGCTAAACATAGCACGTTTTCAATAAAACACCAAAACGGCCGATCCCTTGTTACTCCCTTTCAATTGGAACCAAAACTAGTAGTCTTAAAGTATAAATAACAAGATGTAGAAAGTTTTGCTGTATATAATCTAAGTAAAAGACGACAAATAAGGTTCATTCGATTTTCTTTAAAAAAAAATGGGACAAACAGACAAGAAACCACCATCAATACATGTCAAAAATATAACTATATTCTTATATTGGTATAAAGCTGAAATCCTCGGCTGAAATAGTATCCTTCATTCTGACCCGCGAGTTTTGCATTAAAATTATCCTCATTTTCTTTAATTTCGAGCGCGTGATTGAACGTTACGAAATCATTCGTGCGTTCGCACGCAGTTCCTAATTTTGATGAGCCTATGTTTAGTATTATTTTACAAGTAGTAACTGACCAGGTGTTTTCAAATTTGTTTTTAAATACAGAGTATCCCAAAAGATTTATAATGATTATACAAGTACCTATTATGTATGATATTAGGTGCCTTATAATCAAATATCTTATCCATCTTCTTGAAACAAAAGATTCGCTTACGCGATGCTAGATTCTATATTATGTCTAGGTCTCCTGTGTATGTCCTTTACATTTTAACAAACAAATACCTTGTAATCATGTTTACTTTGGATAAATACCTGCATTTTACTAGTTCATAACAGAATTTAAGAATATTTATAAATAGTAGCTACTTATGTCATTAACTTTCAAATCATTTATATTTTATAAATTTATTATATAATCAAACTATTATTTTCAATCATGAATAGTTAAAGTATATAGTGGAATATAAATTAAAATTAAAACGTATTTTTTACTTTGTTTATGCATATAACTAATATAACTTATACCAACTTTACAGTTTAACATCGTTTTCATAGGGATCTTAAAAGTAGGGTGGCGCCTATCGGTCTCTTATCAATTGAAATAGCATTGAGACTGAGTACATTATGTCAAAGCTTTCTTTGAGTAATATAATTTCTTTGCAGCCAAAATTATTTTTTATTCTAATGCTTATTATCCAATAAGTGTATATACGCATTTTAGAAAATTAAAGTGGCCTGTAATTAACCTTAATTGAAACCGTATTTCTCAATAAAATAATTCAAATTAACTAGCGTTTCCCAAATATACAACAAAACAAAACAAACTTACTCGCCTTTTGTCAATTAATAAGGGCATATCTACGCCGAGAATTGCCCCCAGGTAAGTTAGGCTTCTCCAAATGGTTTATCCAACTTCACTTGGCCTCAAAGGGCTTCTGGGCAAACTATCGCCCATACTGATGTTAAATGTGGGACGTGTATTTCATCCTATATTTTTCATTTTTTGTGGATAACGGCAAATTGAGCGTGTGGTTCTGGTGGTAGTAAATGAAAGCTAGCCAAACTATTTTGCAGATGGAAAACACTAATGATTATGTAAAATCTTTAAACATTATTAACACCACAATAATGTTGTGTCTTCTCTTAGTTATTAACCAATGGTGTCTGCACGAACAATTCCTATGGCCCTTATTTGAATAGATACAATGTGGTATGTGGTGCGTAAAATAAAGTGTTGACACAAAACATTGGAAAAAGCTTTTGACACTAGGAAAAATTTACTCAACTTATCAGAAACTAATGACAGTATTATTTAAATGTATTATTATTTTGTATGTACTTACCAAGAGCAGACAAGCAGTCAGGGCTACCCTGATGGAAGTGGTCACCGACGCCATGAACGTTAGCCATACTAATTACATGGTTGGTAACGCTGAAACGGAACACGGTAAGGTGTTTTCCCGCTACTGCTGCGGTAGAAATGAGCACCGTGGTGGTACCACCAGACGATTCCCTTATAAAGAGCACCTACCGGTAAATGGTAATAATACCCATTGACCAGTTTCCTTTCTTCATACTCTATTTTTATCTTATCAATAAGAGATAAAATAAGTCGATTTACCGTATATCGTAACTCAAATTTTTTGCAAATCGTAAGAATACAATTTTTAGTAGCTAAAACTTCTTTAATATAAATAATAGTATAATAATGCCGAAATAGATTCCCAGTTTCCGACCCTATAATGATAATAAAAATATTTTAATGCTAGTACCAAAATAAAGCACAAAAATTCTAGCTTTAAAATAGCACACATAGCGAAGACAAACACTACGTTTGTTGACATTACAAGAATTTAAACAAAACGGCAGGCTCCGTATTTAGACTTGTATTTTTTACTTGCACTTTCAAGAAGAGTATAAATACTACCACAAAATTATAAGAAATGATTCATTTGTTTTCATTCAAACCTTCAACTTGATTTAGTAAGTACTGTATTTAAAACACCAATGGATTTAACATACATTTTCTTTCTTAAATAGTTTAGATCTAGAGTATTTAAATATTTCCATAAATTGTGCAGACCAACCGTATTATGTGTATTCCATCCTAGCATTTTACGCTCTCTGATATCTTTTGTAATTCATTTTCAAAAAGGTTGCCACTGTGACACATTGTATGCTTCAAAGAATAAATATTTTTAAATGCAATAACTTGCTTTCCCACCAACTTTACTTACTAGAATGTTTAAGTCTCTATCTTTAACGGTTTCGGCCCAGCATTGCCAGTTAATCGCACAGGTTGTGATCTTTAATGCCAAATATTCTTAACTACTTTAATATATATATTAGGCTACTTATAACAAAATTATTTTTTAAAATGGGACAAAAATGACAGCCTATTATTAAAAAAGAAAAAACAACGTTGGAGCTCTAGATGGCATGTCTATGATGCTCTAGGATCTATGAAATAACATGTTAAAACAAAAAGTACCTCAGATGGACGACTTTTAAAGGGTGTGGTCCTGGTTGTGTCAGCTCTTCTCCGCCATTTTTAAAAATACCATAAATACTGCACGGTAAAGTAAATAAATAATATTATGTTTCAATTTGGTAAAAAAAATATTTCACAAAATATTCCAATGAAATAATTATTTTTTATCAAAACAAAATCCTCTTCAATAAATTATACTTATAAAACATACAGAATTTAACATCCAAGCGTTATAATCATCATACGTTACCGTGACTAACATCTTTAAAATAATGCATAGGGATTAATCAATTGGGATTAAGGTTCAGGTGAACCACCGCCCTCCGAAGAACGATTGTAGCGCCGAGCAATAATTGGATTAACAATTTTGTGCAGAGCCATACGAAGAAACATAAAGGAGATAAAAAAAACACGCCCAAATAAACTTGATTAATCGTAAAAAGAATGGAAATAGTGTAAGTAATATTTTTACTAACTTTCTAAAGGGAATGGGGGTTAATTATGCTCATGTCTCTCGTTTCTCGTTTTTTAACTCTTTTTATATGATGGTTACTTTCATACTCTCCACTCTAATGAATATTTCTTTCAAGATACAAAATTGTTAATATTAAAACGCACAGTACTAACAGTAACTTTTTCATAGTATATATCTATAGAAAAATTACTTTAATGATATAATCTTGCTTAACTCTATCTTCCTTTTTTGTTTGAAGATTAAACTCTACAATACAGTTAATTTCTTACTGTAAGTCAAGATACATTAGATGTGAGCCTGCACCGCAAGAGGACATGGGAAGCGATCTGTCAAAACAGTTTTGCAGTTTGACCTTTTCAATCCTATATCATAACGGTTGATTATTGGTCTTAATAGATATAAGCAGTAACATGGTGCAGATAAAGAAAACTAGATAATAACTTGCGGTTTAACTGATAAAAAGTATTAAGTATTAAAATAGATACAACATGTTTAAGTAATATTTATAATAATAAATGTTATAAATATCAATTCTATACCGAAACAAATATTTATATATCTTGTAATAGAAAATTCTATAACATTTTCAACAATAAGCTGTCAGCTCCGTCTTGAAAAGTATTTTTTGCAGTTCATGTTGTGAGTTTATTATGTTTATGTTATTTAAATTTATTTTGTTTGTTTTGTGTTAAACATCGTTTCGCTGCGTTATTCGTTACCTTCACCTAAATGTTTCTTTATTAACTATTATACCAATGTTTCAGAGAGATATAGCCATTTTCAAACTTTAATGAATTATTCAACCATTTACAGATTTGGCTGCTAGATTGACAAATGTGGACCAATAATAAAACTTTCTTTTAGAATAGTTTTCAAATTTGCTACTAGAAAGAAGTTGGCAATATAAATAGCAAATTCTAATATTTCCAATCTATTCAGGAAATAATGTTTACAAACTATATAAATAATGTGCGATTGACTTCCCATAAGTATTTCTGCTTTATATATAATTTATTTTATCATTGAAATGATATATAAAAACGGACGTGTGTTATAAGGTAATAATACTCAAAACATGAGATTTTTGGTTTTGTTTCAATTTATCATGTCATTAAGAACAGTAACCACCACCGTTGGCGAGGGTTAAGAGAGAGTTAAAATTGTAAAGCCGGCGCCAGGTTTTTTGAACTTGACGGGAAGGGAAGGGCGCAGGGATGAGATGAAATAATGAGACGATGCAGATGCTAACGTCAACATAATTGTCGTCACCGTCATTTCACAGAATGTGTTGTCGGCTCAAGCGTGCAGGCAGGGGGTACGAGTGGTTTGATACTCCGCAGTCAAAGTATACATCAACGTCTGTGGGTTTCTTATATGCTGGAAACGGCGTAAGTATTCGGCTAAATATACCGATATCATTTCAAGTAATATCGTGAACTAGGGGCAACAACTGTTCTAACTTTGGTTATTATATTTGTTTGCTCCAACAGATATGAGAAATGGCAGAGTTGCTAACATATACATAAATTATGTCAAAGCCCTATTAAGTTTGTATATAAGTGCCCTTAACATTATAGAATATGTTGTTATTTAATGAAACACTTTTACCTTTCCAAGAAGATGTTTTAATTTCAAAGTACGCCAAGTTTTTTATAGTAATATTCTGTTCCGGTTTCTTTTGAAGAATTGCTTATGATATATCTGAAGATTATATTAAATACGGTTATGTTTCCTTTACCTTCAACTTACAAGGTAGCAACCTTTATATTTGTTTTAACAAATTGTTTCACATAAATTGTTCTAAACAATTTTAGTTCTTAAGAAAAATATAATATGGCCTGGTGTAACATAGGTAAAATTAATTTGCAATATAAAAAATTTAAATGTTTTTTAGTAAACTGGTTTAAAATTTAATCGATTTCCGTTAATCGTAAACGATGAAGACATTAATCACGCAACTATATCTGTTCACAAAAAAAAATATACCGTAATAAAACAGTTCAGATGTAAAGTGGTCGGCTCCAAAAATAGTTTTTTATATATTTAATTCGTTTAACATGTTTTACCTCGGATATTTTAATAACGACTAAAGAGTTTTTTGTTATGTTGTGCATATATGAAACTTTGAGTTAAGGACGGCAATATTCCATTTCTTTAATGAATTCATTGCCATAATTTCTTACGTATGTACATTATACGTACATTATCTTTGAATATTTCCTCACGGATAAACGTAGTACTTAGAAAATGGTATCTTCGAAATTTTTTTGTCTAAAAAATATTTTCATTGAGTAGCTCTCAAACTAAATTGTCATAAAGAAAATGCTTTTATATTCGATAAGTTTGCCCTCATTAATAATGTTTTAGCTTCGCGATGTATAGTTCGTTTATGATGTGTATAAATTAATTATAATTAAATAAACAGAACAAACAGCTAACTTCTACCACTCACTTTTAAAGAGTGCACAATTTTATTTATACTACTATTTAATATTTAAGTGCGTCACCTTGGGTAACAAAGGTAACTACATAACTTTAAGAACACATAGCTAATTCTACCCCTGGGCGCGATATTCGTAACTAATTGCATCGCCAGAGAGATTCTAAGTGTACCAAAAAAAACATGAATTAGTTTAAACCATAAGTTGTAAGGTCTCCTGGAGGCTTAAAGGTCTGATGTAACTTCTTGTGATATATTCGACTATTATCTTTCATTAATGCTTCAGTTCTCCTGTTGAAAAAAGAAACATACACAAGCCATTTATCTAGCATAACCTGTTCGGCGTCAAGAGCCTTGTACCATAAATACTTCAGGTGTAACTAAAGCGACAAATTCCAGTCTGCACAAAGGCACCTGATGTCGGTATTAATCCACCAGACCGCCAAAGCCGCAACTGCTTCAAAACACATCCTCGACCAACCACCTGGCGAAATGAAAAAAACTATCAGTGGCCATTGATCGCCTACCAAGGTTTGATAACGTCTTTACTTTCTATTAAATGCATAAAGTAACTTTTATCGCATCTGCTTTGCTAATCCTTTTGGCAACGAGTAATGATTAAATACTCAAGGGGCCAGTGCGGTTTTAAACTTTGCGCTGTGCGACTTTTAATTAATAAAAGTTATACGGTAAATAAGTTTTTAGCTTTGACTTCAGTGCATAATCTCTGAATAGTGTAAATTTATAATTAAGTAACGTAAGTATAAATTACAAAGAAAGAAAAATAATGCTTCTGCTTTTTATTATAACAAATTATTATTTTAAAGATATCAAAACCAGATGACTTTTTTTTACTAGCAAGTACAAATTAAGCCACATTATAATAGCTTACATAAAATAAAAAAAGCTATGACATTGTGATAAAGATAACATTATTCGTATTTCAACGGGTATAAATAAAATAATTAGATGCCACGCATACACGCCCACATCATCAATACCGATAGTCCCCCATGGACATAAACCTCCATCACCCATATCCATTGGATAGGTTTGGACCAAGATCCCACCATGCTGGGTCCAATGCGGGTTGGTGGGTGGACTGACTTTTGCCATCCGACGCGGATCACGCCACTTTTCGAACACAGCTGGGCGTCGGCCCAAATCGTTATCAGGCCAGCGTAACGACATAAACTCTCCAATACGTGGTGACAGGATGCACATTATCAGCAATGTGTGTAATATAAAGCCATGACGGCGGACATTACCTTCATCTTCTCATATACGGAAAACACATTATTCCATATTCTAAAATCTAAGAACAAATCTTTTTATCTAAGAAATGTTCAATATGTATGATTCAGATCTTTTAAGGGATGTTTTAGATTAAAGCAATATGTCACACATAAGAAATAATATGGCTTTTCAGTAAGTACGATAATGTTTTAATGGACTTAACTATAAAGAGATAACTAAGTTATAGTCCGATGGGATGAAAAAACCAGTACGCCTGAATACAAAGAAAGCTATCAAAACCATGAACGACATATTTAGCTTCACAAAAATAAGCGGTTACAATAAAATGAACGTAAAATATAGAGATTGTGAAACTTTGCTTCCTGCTGTTCATATCAATAATAACAAATAGTAAATAGCAGATGCAGTAGCAGTTTATTATGCAATTTGATTAAGGGAGGACGCTCACTAGGCTTCGTGCTGGTCGTAAATAGTTTGAGCTAAGTTTTATTACTATTCGTGGTCTACGTTTTCATATTATAAAAAAATAAATACATGGTTGTCTCTCAATAAATTTCCATTCAATCTACTTTTTAATCTTCGGTGGCTGTTGGGACAGTCTACCTCCAACGCATTTTATATTTTGCCAAATGTGCCATCTATGATTTTGCTAAGTGGTAAGGCGTGGTAAGCTTTAGATACCGGTCAGATCCTGCGGAACTCCACAATTGCACCCTGGTTGGATTTAGATTAAGGTCAAGCCCGCAAAAATAAGAAGGTGCGTATGGTCTGTGTCCAGAGGGTGGACTAGCACCACAGGCAGTGTCAGGTGCCTGGCTTCTTTAGCCTGGAGTGCTTTGAATTTGTTTGCCCTTTTACGTGCAGTTCTTGTTTCCACGGTCGCTAAAATATATTTTCATATATTTTATTATATTTTAACTGTGATTTCATTTCCTGTCATTTGAAACTTGAAGCTGTCAAAAAACCATGCAACGTAAATACTTCACGCTGGCTGCGAATGCTGTATATGTAACCTAATAGACAATCAGCCGGGACAGACATCCGCCTTATAATAGTGTACTAAATTATATATTTACAATTTTGTATTAATTTCAAAACACTTCACTTCTCACCTCAACATTTGAGTATAACATGAGTACTTATGAGCTTCACGATTCAGATACTTCCCTTTACTTGCATTTCAACAATACCTTGTAGTTAAAGACACACAACACATACCTTAATATATTCACCATAAAGGTACAGCTATTTTAATAGGAAAATTTTGTAGGTTGCGCGTTTTAGTATACATGTATTCTAAAGATTATTTTATACCATTAGTATTTCACCTAATAAATGTCCCATAATAAAGTTGACAAACTTCTTTCTTTTATGGTTTTTGTAAATCACATTTTCCGTCATTTATAATCTGTGATCTATTGCATATTTTTATCCGAGACGTTAGATCTTCAAAATGGAACAGTCCATAGAACCTTTATTTTCCTAGGATGACAAATTATTAAATAGTTGAATCTAAAGCAATATATCTTGCTAGAAAAAATTAGGTTTAGATGCGCAACATTACATTGCACATGTTGGACGTGTGGTTTATTTTCAGATCCTAATGCTCTTTTCAATAAAGGAAAAACAACCAATCAATTTTGTTGCTTTAAAATAAAATGTACCCAACATTTTTTAAGTATGGTTGAAATTATGAGTTATTTAACTGCCTCGCTTGTTTTGTCTGAGCTCAATGTGGCTGTAAAGGAAGCACAAGATTTGAGGTAGTAAAACACATTAACACCCTCCACTGTGGTAAGAACAGAGCTACAGAAGACTGGCTGAGCACGATCTGCAACCTCCTGCTACATGGAAGCATATACGTCTCGAGGAGTAAGGGAAGTGTTGTCCTTTATTTAGGAATTAAAAATTACGGTCTAGATGGTCCAACGCATAAGGGCAGATGGGATTTTCAGATACCACATGTTGCGTTTATATGATCTTAAATTACCACGACGTTGAAATACGACTGCTAAAGAACCGTGCGCATGTCTGGTGGTTATCAGCTATTCCATTTCTGACGCATGGGGTGTGCCGGTCTCATCACATCAAATTTTCTTTATTTTAGTAGTTTACGATTGTTTACGCAGAAAAGGACATCAAACAATTTACATATAGATTTTGAAGGTTTTTTTTAAATTGCTATATACGGAAGTAAAAACACATTCTGCTTTTAAGAGTTAAACGCTGAGAGACTTAAACAAAGTGGTTTAAACGTAATTTAACTTATGTTTCACGTTCCTGTAATTACGGAATGTCTTGTATTCTTAAAGGTTGTTGTTTGGACACATAAGCCATCCATAGAATGATATAAAAGTTTGTAAATACTGATAATCAAGATACTCCTTCATTGTTTTGCAGGACATATGACCCTTGCATAATTATCAAAATCTAAAGACGGTAAATCTCTTACCTACTCGCCCAACTTTAACCGGCTCGTGCACAGAGTTCAAGCATCCTGGTCAGGGGCGACTCCGGCTCTATCTTTCTGAACGGCTTTGACGGAACAGCCCAGCCCATCAGCTATCCGTTTCTTCATCCCCATTCTTTGTGTTGTAACAAATGACTCACGGTTACTACATAACACTGTGCGGCATATTATCAAAATATATAATATGTAAAAATATTCCAAAACCTTAACACTATTCATTTCATTTATCTTTTACGGAAGGACGTGATAAGTTATATTTGTTAAATGCTTTAAAAATCGATTTTCAATTAAGATATAATTTTCATAAAAATATCTAATTATTGAAAGTTTAAGAAAATATGGAAGAATGCCTTCCATAGTTAATGTCTTAGGTTACAGATTTAATGTCTTTAAAATAATACCTTATTTTAAAAGAAATAAGTTAACGTATCGCTCCTATTTCGGTTTGTAGACTTTTTAATAAAAGCAACTGTTTTCAACTTCGAGACGTAATGTTGCACACAAAGCGGCGGTAAATTTGAAATAATCTTACCAATGAATTTTTCGTATATTTCGATCATAAGTTAAATTTCTCGTTGTAATACTTCATTATTTCAAGTCCCTTGAGACATAAAAATAAGAATGTTTTATTAAACGATTACCCATACTCTTTAAAAATAGTACACGCGTTTAAAAATAAATAAATTAAAACCATAATTTTTGAGAAAAATACTTATATGTAACACCATTAATTTAAAAGAATGAAAGATTTTGTATTTTGCTATTAAAACCACAAAAAACTGCTGTGCTGGTTGAAAGAAATTCTTACCATTAATCTTCATTTACCAATACAAAATCTTTGCGTGGAGCCGTAATTTAGACTACTGTGCAACTCTAAATTGATAGCAAAGTGCTGCTGAATAATGTCGGCTGCAATCACTTTTCGTCATTTTGTAAAGGTGTCACCAAAAGAACTCCAGGATCTCAAAATTGCTAAATACTTGCATTAGACCTATCTTTGGCAGCTGCTTTGTTTGGATTCAAAATGTTGAGATTAATGAGATTCTTGCTGGGTCTCCATTCTTTCCTAAAAAATCTGCAAAAAGAATTCCTTTATCGTATACAACATGGAAGCATCAATAGTAACTGAAAGAAAAAAAAACTGCTTGCATGCTCAAGTTTTTACCAGTAGCACGCTAAAAAGAATCCCAGTGCAACACTAGATAAAGGGCAATAATAAAAGAAACTCTAGCCCCTAAAAACTAGATCCTTTTTTTAGTTTCCCATTTCAAAGGGTCACAGATGCGAGTTCACGACTAAAGTGGGCCATGGATGGACAGAGACTTTTATGTTGTATTTAAAAAAAATCTAGTACGTAAATTCCTTCATTTAATCTTGATAATGATTTATGATCGTCCTTTATTGAAGTTCAATGTTTATAAAATCAATTCAAAATATACTAAAGGTAAATTCAAAAATTAAAAAAAATTCAATGTTTTTAATTTATCATATACTGATATTGCCTGCTACCTAGCTGTTTCCCCAGATTAACATAGTTGCTTCACTTCTTACACCCAGATTTATATACTATAAAGGCTACACTAAGAGTATCCAGGAATGGAATATTTCCACTATTCCTATCATATTAAAATTTATTTTGATTGAAAACTCCTTGGTTTTGCAGAAGATTGCGCCTGTTTCTTCATTTAAAGAAGATTCTCGTCCTGTCCCAAGGTTTGTCAAACTTAAGCAAGGAATTAACTCGGTAGAAATTCCAGAGGAAGATTTATTATGACTTTCAGAAATGGTTTTAACACAAACAGAGTGTATTAACCGATGATTTCTGTATTTGGTAATGAAACCCCATCAAAACCCCTATTTATAAGCTAAGTTTGCTGAATTTTACCAACTTAGACGTCCAGCCTCAGTGATGATGCCGCTATCAAAGTTCGTCCTAAAACTACGGTCACCACAAGAACTACACGTAGATGCTGTGCGTGAGCTGATTGAGGAAAGATCGACATGTGACATGCTGCAAATTCAAGCTATTGCTGAACATTGGCATGTGATCAAACAATAATCTTGGCATGATTAATTAAATTCTTAAAAAATTTGTTTTCCGGTGGATATCGCATTGGCTCCGTGAACTGCAAAAGCGGCTGCACGTTACTTGAGTGTGTCAGAACTGTCGAAGAAATTTCGCAGGATCCTCAAATGCTGCGTACGGCTCATAGGTGATGAATCCTGGATATACGCATTACGAGAACACGAAACAAAACCAGTCACAGTTTGGGTGTTCAATGAGTTAAACCCATAAAATTGTTTGTTCACGGAGTATTTATAAAATGGTGGCCAAATATCTCCATAAACCGGCCATATTGTGATATTCACTCTTGAAAGATAGCGGACCTCCATCGACAATGCGAGTTCTCATCGCGCCTGGAACAAAGTGTTTTAGGCAAAAGAAAACAGAGATTATTTGACCATCTTATGCAGCTTCGACCTGGCTCTAGCCAGTTTCTATACTACAAAACCACGAGAATATCCTGACCTACTCATACAATAATTTCCGTAAAAATAATTGCGTAGTCCAAGGATTTTCATCACTTGAAAAAAGAAGCTGTAGATGCCTACAAAACAGCCATTTGAGACCAGAAACTTCCGATGGAATAGTTGCTTCAATATTTCGTTCCATCGCATGAAAAATATGTCCAAGTGTGCGGAATTACTACAAACAAACAAATAAATTTTAAATAATATTTGTGTCACTTTCTTAGTTTCCAATGTAGGCTACCTCGTTGTAATAGTTTGACAAATAGTGACCGCATCCCCAGTCTCTAAAACTCAAGGTGCTTTACATTCTATGGATGAATCTATTGACATTTATTTGTAATGACACCAAAATAGTCTTCACAACAGGGACTGACTTTTTACGCAAACCATCAGACGTTTGGAACATTTTCCTTTTAGACCATGGTGATCATAAAAACCTAATTAATCAAAAAAACAACTATAACACAGAGTATTTTACCAAGGTCCGCGCCATTGGGATTCGTCGTCGTAATCCTATAGGTAAATGAATTTACCATCAATTTTAAATGGTAATCATTTTAGTCCGGTTAATACACCGTGCGGAATGGTACCTCGAGGTTCTGTATTTATATCCTATATTAAATGCGTTTGAAATCCGTACAACTGTATTATATTTCATTAGTTATTTTTGCTTATTCAACGAGAAATAAATATTGTAATATTTAGTGTTAAGTTTCCAAAAGTATACAATCTACATTTAATTATTAAATCTTGTTGGTTTTCCGTCCCATCGGACAAGGGGTAAAGAAGATGGAGCGCGCCTGTGTTTTGCGACTACACTTGTGCACTATATTATCGACCGACAAGGCATATGGACCCATAGAAGTGTTTTGTGGCTTATTCCTCACTAGTGTATAATATCATTTAGAAAAAAAATATTCCGCAAAATACTTTTACTTTTTTTAATTTTTTCTCTACACCGCTATCTCGTTGCTACACATATTCACATAATTTCCATTTCAAATTATTGCCTGTTTTTCAGATGAATATATACATTTCAAAATAATTTAAAACCCACATATACACCTTGATGACCTCTTTTGCAAATGGTGGCAAGTAATGGCGTATAATGAACAAAAGGCAACTGGTATAAATATAAAATAAATGTATTTGTTTATATATATATATATATATATATATATACATATGAATATACATATATATATATACGCTCCGAACTACGTATCTTCTTCTTTGCAGAAGTAGATCATAAAAAATATTTTAACACGCAATTTCTGGGTCCTTCAGAGAGTCTTTAGGCAGTGTCAAGCTTAACATCTCGAGAGGACTGCCACCAAAACCACTTGTGGCAGTATTTTATTACAAAATTCATTTCTACCAAACGTGGGATCATCTGAGAGCATTCTGTTATAATCTGGTAACAAGATCATAAAGCAGATGTGAAACAAAATGGTACTATGTGCTTGAGTTACAATTCCCAGTGTTATCCTACTGTGACTCACTTGGATCATGTTTATTAATATGTCAGAATAGGAGGACCTTATTAATTTAAAGAAAGTTGACATTTGGAGTCAACCTTATTTTATATTTTATGATAATTTTCATGCTAACTACGATGATTTTATTTAACACCATTTTGGCATTCTCTTAAGCCTGTCTTTGATTTGTCTATTGTAATATTTGAAACTTATGTTATAATTCTGTAAAATGTTTAATATTATGTAGTTATAGGTAAAATTAAACTATAAAAAGAGAACTTATAATTAATTTACATAAAATGTATACAAGTTTTGCTTCCATCTTTCCATATTTTATTATTATAATAAATTTTAATTTAGGATACTTTCTTGAACTTGTAAAATCGTGCCGTAAAATCTGGCAAATTTTAAATTCAAGTGATACTATGTGGAATCTATCAACATAACACTTATACTCATATCTAGTGGTATGAGCATTGCTTTAGAAACCAGGTCGTGGTTTAAGATCCTGCAGGGACTCATTAAATTTTAATATCAATCAAGTTATCATGAACTTCATCATCAGGCCCAGTGATGAGCTGACATAATCTTTTACTATCTGTAACCTCTTGTTTTTTAAGTCATAATTTAGTTAAAGGAACATAATTCCCGTGATGACACCATAAAAACAAGTAATTGATAGTAAATTACAATGCCTAACAATTGTTATCCTATATACAGTTTCAGCCATACATGGCTGTTATAAAGAAATTTCGCTAAATAAGATTCTCTTTTTGTTTGTCTTTGAGCAGGTTTATTGTCCTTGGTAGCTTTTAAAAATAGATTTCATTGACTCCAAAGAGTGGACAAACTTTTACATTCTATAAGGTTTGTCTTATATCATTGACTCAGAATTTCACTGTGTTTTTTGTTAATGTTGTCTGTCTCAAAGAGCATAATAAGGAAAAACATTTTACTATAAATATTACTAAACTTAACGAAAATAATTTGCT
The DNA here is from genome assembly GCA_029286875.1 of Lamproptera curius. NCBI lineage: Eukaryota > Metazoa > Arthropoda > Insecta > Lepidoptera > Papilionidae > Lamproptera > Lamproptera curius. Next base: position 24,389 of record JAGSMT010001195.1, on the reverse strand, counting down.
ACTTTTTATATAGTTAACGTAATAAAATAAATGCCAAACCAAATATTAAGGACTTAGTGTAACATACTAAGTCCATACACATCTTTGTATAGAAAAATCTTTGAGCGATGAGCAATTACAGGTCTGACATTACGTAGCAAACTAATTTTATATTATCTTCTTTTGAAATAATAAAAAAACAAACTTTATTTCATGTTAAGTTTTGTGGGTGATGCATAAGTCAAATGTAGCAAGACTTATTTGAACCTTTGTTCACGATTAACAAAGTTTAAATGTTGCCGGTCTGAACCATCTGCAATCTTTTTGCTCTCGTTTTGTTATATAATGTTTTGATAACCAGCTGATTTTGAATGATGTTTGGTAGTATAAATCTCAAACACCACACGATAGCTTTTATTCACGTTTACAAAGTAGCCATTTTAGGTAAGTTTGAGAATGGCATGCAATAAAATATGAACTTTTAAGTTATTCAATTAAACATTATAGAAACCTTAAAGTCTTTCTAGTAGAGTTTTTAATGTTTCGTTATTTATAACTCTACTCGTTTAACAGTACTAATATTTTCTCTGAAACAAGCTATATCAGTAAAATAGCGATGGACAATCACGGGTTTTAACACGGCGGACACGATATTCGGACATTATCCATGCTGGGCATTTGTTGGTTGTTTACCGCTCTGGTTTTGTTCTCACGCAGGTAATTCAGCCTTTAATTTATCCATCAAAATAGTGATGATTATTTCTGGTAAAATATTTGGCTTGAAGGGGTATTTTCACACACAGTAACACATTTTGTAACTGATTCTTCCATATCAAATAAGGTGAACACAATTTGGGGTTCTTAAGTAGCTGGCACGTCATAATTAGTAATTTCGAATGAATATTCTGTTTTGATAATTGATATTTTTGACGATAATAAACGCAACTTTGATGTATTTTTTTTATTGTATAACACGTAATACTGTATTTCTATACTATTGTATAATTATACTGTATATGAGATATATTAAACTATTACTCTCAGAAATATGGCCAATAGCACAGTGTGTCTAATTAGTATAGTTTACTGCCAAAAATATCAAGACAGTAAATTACTCAATATTCCTTTTATAACAAGACTCAATAAGTCAATTAAACGTAGTTTCGTTAATATCAATGTTTACATTATAATGAAAATATCTACACACTTACCGATCTAATGAAATTACAATCGTAATTATACATAGTGTTAAATGATACAATATATATGTCTGTTAAAACACAGATAAACAGAAAATATAAATTAAAGACCAGAATAAACATTAATTGGTTCCTTGTACACTTTTGAATTTAAAGACATTCTGGATTTAACTCAAATCACCCAAGTAAGATCTGAAACCTTCACTATTCGACAAGAAATGCTTGAGTAGCACAATGTCTTTATTAAGTTTCCGCGATTGCTGGCCATCTTTAGTAGTAAAATTTTAAGCATCATATCATCATTAACTGCTGATCCATTTACTGGACACAGGCCTCCCCAATGCATACTTCTCCATTAAAGGGCTTTGGACCGTATCCACCACGCTGGTCAATGCCGGTTGGTGGGTGAGACCTATTCATAAATGACCATCGACACTTCTGGGTGTTCACGTGCTCAATTGGTGATCGGCTAATTGTCATAACTGCCGAAAATCAAAAATAACACAAACTCTTCTCGCCGGGTTTCAGACGACCTCCAGTTTATAAAGCAAAATTACCAGCCACCACAAGGCCACGGTTGCGGACAATTTTAAAGCGTCGGTGTAAAACTACTTTGTCAGCAAAATTATTTTCTAGTTCCAAGTTTAGCCGTTAGAACAATTCTTAAAACTTTAAGAGCCCATAAATCTTATAGACAGTGTATAATGTCAACTGCTCAACATTGCACGTTTTCAATAAACACCAAAACGGCCGATCCCTTGTTACTCCCTTTCAATTGGAACCAAAACTAGTAGTCTTAAAGTATAAATAACAAGCTGTAGAAGAAAGTTTTTGCTGGTATAATCTAAATAAAGACATTTCAAATAAGGTTCATTCGATTTTCTTAAAAAAAAAATGGGACAAACAGACAAGAAACCACCATCAATACATGTCAAAAATATAACTATATTCGTATATTGGTATAAAGCTGAAATCCTCGGCTGAAATAGTATCCTTCATTCTGACCCGCGTGTTTTGCATTAAAATTATCCTCATTTTCTTTAATTTCGAGCGCGTAGTTAAACGTGCAATCATTCCACGTGCGTTCGCACGCAGTTCTGAATTTTGATGAGCCTATGTTTAGTATTATTTTACAAGTAGTAACTGACCAGGTGTTTTCAAATTTGTTTTTAAATACAGAGTATCCCAAAAGATTTATAATGATTATACAAGTACCTATTATGTATGATATTAGGTGCCTTATAATCAAATATCTTATCCATCTTCTTGAAACAAAAGATTCGCTTACGCGATGCTAGATTCTATATTATGTCTAGGTCTCCTGTGTATGTCCTTTACATTTTAACAAACAAATACCTTGTAATCATGTTTACTTTGGATAAATACCTGCATTTTACTAGTTCATAACAGAATTTAAGAATATTTATAAATAGTAGCTACTTATGTCATTAACTTTCAAATCATTTATATTTTATAAATTTATTATATAATCAAACTATTATTTTCAATCATGAATAGTTAAAGTATATAGTGGAATATAAATTAAAATTAAAACGTATTTTTTACTTTGTTTATGCATATAACTAATATAACTTATACCAACTTTACAGTTTAACATCGTTTTCATAGGGATCTTAAAAGTAGGGTGGCGCCTATCGGTCTCTTATCAATTGAAATAGCATTGAGACTGAGTACATTATGTCAAAGCTTTCTTTGAGTAATATAATTTCTTTGCAGCCAAAATTATTTTTTATTCTAATGCTTATTATCCAATAAGTGTATATACGCATTTTAGAAAATTAAAGTGGCCTGTAATTAACCTTAATTGAAACCGTATTTCTCAATAAAATAATTCAAATTAACTAGCGTTTCCCAAATATACAACAAAACAAAACAAACTTACTCGCCTTTTGTCAATTAATAAGGGCATATCTACGCCGAGAATTGCCCCCAGGTAAGTTAGGCTTCTCCAAATGGTTTATCCAACTTCACTTGGCCTCAAAGGGCTTCTGGGCAAACTATCGCCCATACTGATGTTAAATGTGGGACGTGTATTTCATCCTATATTTTTCATTTTTTGTGGATAACGGCAAATTGAGCGTGTGGTTCTGGTGGTAGTAAATGAAAGCTAGCCAAACTATTTTGCAGATGGAAAACACTAATGATTATGTAAAATCTTTAAACATTATTAACACCACAATAATGTTGTGTCTTCTCTTAGTTATTAACCAATGGTGTCTGCACGAACAATTCCTATGGCCCTTATTTGAATAGATACAATGTGGTATGTGGTGCGTAAAATAAAGTGTTGACACAAAACATTGGAAAAAGCTTTTGACACTAGGAAAAATTTACTCAACTTATCAGAAACTAATGACAGTATTATTTAAATGTATTATTATTTTGTATGTACTTACCAAGAGCAGACAAGCAGTCAGGGCTACCCTGATGGAAGTGGTCACCGACGCCATGAACGTTAGCCATACTAATTACATGGTTGGTAACGCTGAAACGGAACACGGTAAGGTGTTTTCCCGCTACTGCTGCGGTAGAAATGAGCACCGTGGTGGTACCACCAGACGATTCCCTTATAAAGAGCACCTACCGGTAAATGGTAATAATACCCATTGACCAGTTTCCTTTCTTCATACTCTATTTTTATCTTATCAATAAGAGATAAAATAAGTCGATTTACCGTATATCGTAACTCAAATTTTTTGCAAATCGTAAGAATACAATTTTTAGTAGCTAAAACTTCTTTAATATAAATAATAGTATAATAATGCCGAAATAGATTCCCAGTTTCCGACCCTATAATGATAATAAAAATATTTTAATGCTAGTACCAAAATAAAGCACAAAAATTCTAGCTTTAAAATAGCACACATAGCGAAGACAAACACTACGTTTGTTGACATTACAAGAATTTAAACAAAACGGCAGGCTCCGTATTTAGACTTGTATTTTTTACTTGCACTTTCAAGAAGAGTATAAATACTACCACAAAATTATAAGAAATGATTCATTTGTTTTCATTCAAACCTTCAACTTGATTTAGTAAGTACTGTATTTAAAACACCAATGGATTTAACATACATTTTCTTTCTTAAATAGTTTAGATCTAGAGTATTTAAATATTTCCATAAATTGTGCAGACCAACCGTATTATGTGTATTCCATCCTAGCATTTTACGCTCTCTGATATCTTTTGTAATTCATTTTCAAAAAGGTTGCCACTGTGACACATTGTATGCTTCAAAGAATAAATATTTTTAAATGCAATAACTTGCTTTCCCACCAACTTTACTTACTAGAATGTTTAAGTCTCTATCTTTAACGGTTTCGGCCCAGCATTGCCAGTTAATCGCACAGGTTGTGATCTTTAATGCCAAATATTCTTAACTACTTTAATATATATATTAGGCTACTTATAACAAAATTATTTTTTAAAATGGGACAAAAATGACAGCCTATTATTAAAAAAGAAAAAACAACGTTGGAGCTCTAGATGGCATGTCTATGATGCTCTAGGATCTATGAAATAACATGTTAAAACAAAAAGTACCTCAGATGGACGACTTTTAAAGGGTGTGGTCCTGGTTGTGTCAGCTCTTCTCCGCCATTTTTAAAAATACCATAAATACTGCACGGTAAAGTAAATAAATAATATTATGTTTCAATTTGGTAAAAAAAATATTTCACAAAATATTCCAATGAAATAATTATTTTTTATCAAAACAAAATCCTCTTCAATAAATTATACTTATAAAACATACAGAATTTAACATCCAAGCGTTATAATCATCATACGTTACCGTGACTAACATCTTTAAAATAATGCATAGGGATTAATCAATTGGGATTAAGGTTCAGGTGAACCACCGCCCTCCGAAGAACGATTGTAGCGCCGAGCAATAATTGGATTAACAATTTTGTGCAGAGCCATACGAAGAAACATAAAGGAGATAAAAAAAACACGCCCAAATAAACTTGATTAATCGTAAAAAGAATGGAAATAGTGTAAGTAATATTTTTACTAACTTTCTAAAGGGAATGGGGGTTAATTATGCTCATGTCTCTCGTTTCTCGTTTTTTAACTCTTTTTATATGATGGTTACTTTCATACTCTCCACTCTAATGAATATTTCTTTCAAGATACAAAATTGTTAATATTAAAACGCACAGTACTAACAGTAACTTTTTCATAGTATATATCTATAGAAAAATTACTTTAATGATATAATCTTGCTTAACTCTATCTTCCTTTTTTGTTTGAAGATTAAACTCTACAATACAGTTAATTTCTTACTGTAAGTCAAGATACATTAGATGTGAGCCTGCACCGCAAGAGGACATGGGAAGCGATCTGTCAAAACAGTTTTGCAGTTTGACCTTTTCAATCCTATATCATAACGGTTGATTATTGGTCTTAATAGATATAAGCAGTAACATGGTGCAGATAAAGAAAACTAGATAATAACTTGCGGTTTAACTGATAAAAAGTATTAAGTATTAAAATAGATACAACATGTTTAAGTAATATTTATAATAATAAATGTTATAAATATCAATTCTATACCGAAACAAATATTTATATATCTTGTAATAGAAAATTCTATAACATTTTCAACAATAAGCTGTCAGCTCCGTCTTGAAAAGTATTTTTTGCAGTTCATGTTGTGAGTTTATTATGTTTATGTTATTTAAATTTATTTTGTTTGTTTTGTAGTTAAACATCGTTTCGCTGCATTATTCGTTACCTTCACTAAATGTTTCTTTAATAACTATTGTAATGTTTTCAGAATATAGCCATTTCAAAACTTTAATGAATTATTCACCCGTTGCGGATTTGGCTGCTAGATTGACAAAATGTAAGTTAATATTATAACTTTTCTTTTAGAATAGTTGCCTATATTTCCTACTAGAAAGAAGTCTTTATAGATATGGTAATTTATTCTTTCAATCTGTTAAAATAATAGTTACAAAACTATACTAATAATGTGTGATTGTTTATAGTATTCGCTTCATATATAATTTATTTTATCATTGAAATGATATATAAAGCGGACGTGTATTCATAAAGTGTAACATTAAACTAAGATTTTTTTTGGTTTTGTTTCAGTTATCGTGTCGTTAGGACAGAAGTAACCACTGCCGTTACAAACAGAAGAGCCCATTGTCTTCAAAATCAAAATTTCTCAATCATAAGAAAAAAGCTACAAAAGAATAATTGTGTAAGAAATATAGTGTCATACCGTAATTTTACTTAATAGTACGTATTGTATTATCACATACTTTTGAAATTTCAGTGTGAAAAGTTAAAAAACTCTTAAAAGTAATCTCCTCAGAAAAATAAGTAATTCGTGGGGTACCTATATGTTTTTCATTAACAATGTTTTGGAGATTAATTAAATTATAACATGCGTAAATTTAATAATTAACTTAAGGCAGGAGTAATGGGCTTAAGTAGTGTCCGACCGAACTTTCGGTTTCGGTTTCGGTTTCGGCCAAGTTTCGGCCAAAATCAAGTTTCGGCGCAGTTTCGGTTTCAGGCCAAATTTGGCGAAACTTTGCCGAAACCGAAACTGGTTTCAAAGTGTCTTCAATTTCAAAATAGTAGCGAAAGTTAAATGTATCATTGCTACAATCGAGCTCAGATCAGTCGATTTTAGTTCAGACAAACATTCCAAGTTTGACAAAAGAAATAGATGATTCTTCTAGAAAGACGAGGAGGGAACAAATAGTAGTGAGAACAAAATATATGCTCTTTGGTAACCAAAAATAAATACTAATAATACTGGAAAGTGTAGCTCAGATATTTGTTGTGTTAATAAAAAAATCTTCTAGTCTCTTTACTCTTTTTCTGAATGTAGTCATTTGTTTGCTATGTGTGGCGAAATGTTCTCTTAGAAAGAGAAAACCCAAGTGCGACCTTGTCATTAAAAACCACTGTTATAAAAAGTTGACAATGCAAGAGATTTACTGCAACTCAAAGGCAACATGAGAAGAGATTGCTCTGTCATAATCAATTGTCCCAAAGTAGGCTTCTTAATTTCGAGTAGGGAGAACGTACACGGAAAACGAAAATGGTTGCAGACGTCCATCGAAGCCAGTAATCAACAAGAAACAATAAGAATATGCTGCCATATTCGAAAAAACTGTTTTTAGCGATCAAAGGAATTACCATCTGATACCTAATCCAAGGAACGAGCATTTCATATAGAGGTACTCAACGCATATTGACACAAATTTTGAATATGAGAAAAGTCTCCGCAAGATGGGTGCTGAGAATCAGAAACAAAATCGACTTCGAAGATATCGTTGGACAAGTTTTAAGAAGATTCTAAAAACTTTAGATCTAATTTTGTGGCAGTGGACGAAACACGGGTTTATCCCGAAGGATCTTCATGCCGTGGCCGTGGTATATGGCCTGGCTGGGGTATGGCCTCAATATTTTGGGACTCAGAAGTGATATTGTCGTTTGATTACCATTTCCATTTGGTTCCATGCTCCAGGAACCATCATTATCGTTTATCGTTTATTTGATGGCTTCCGTTGGTGGAATTAACCATTACAACCCGGCGGAGTCGAGGGGCTGTGCAACTTTAAGCGTGCACATTCTTCACCTCTTAATTTGTTGGCTTAGCTCCGAGGGTCCCCAGAGGGGAGACCTCGGCTCGGGCTGCCACTATTTTTAAACCGTCAGCGATCTAATCGAGGGTGCCCAGGAGGGCCGAACCTCGGCTCGGTTAGTCGCTTTTTGATCCTTTGCTAACCCGTTAGCAACATGTATCGAGGGCGCCCCGGTGGGCCGAACCTCGGCTCGATCAGTTGCTTTAGGACATGTTAATTTTAGCTAAAACCGCTCTATCTAGTAGGTGAAAATCGGCCTGGTACGTGCCGATATCTAGCGTACGGAGTGTGTGTTTGCCTTCGACGGCGAGGGCAAAAAAGTGTTTCGAATGTACGATTTAACACGCGCTTGCACGATCGTTATATCGTCGTCCGGATCTGTTAGAATATGGCGCGGTCGCCTATATCGGGCGTGTTTCCTATGCTTAGGATGAATTAGTTTGCGTGGTACGTAAGCGGCGGCGCTACGTACCAGTTCGTTTGGATGTTGCAAAGCCGAGTCGAAAAATCGGATAGATGCTTGTTTCAAAAATTGATGTATGGAGGGCAATTCCAGGTCCACATGCAGGTCAAGGTTGCGCACGCACCAGTGCACACCCGTGGCCCTGCGTATGAACCTGTTTTGCAGGGCTTGGAAGTTTGTGGATATTGGAAGGAGATGCATGAGCGAACACCGGACTGGCGTAAGTGCATTTGGGATTAATTAAAGGAAACAGGTGACCTAGGACGTAGGCCGCTCTGTTTTTGACCTGCTTGATGTGCGGGCCGAAGCTAAGGGGTTTTGTCGAGGGTTACCCCGAGGTGTTTGATTTTATCTACCCGTGGAATTGGGTAGTCTAGGAGTCGGGTCATGAGAGGGATCGTCGGCACTCTGTGTGTAAACAAGACTGCCGCGCTTTTGGAGGGGTTTATTTCGATTCTCCAACGTCGAAACCAGTCACCGAAGCACTTGGCTGCGATTTGGAGACGTCGTTGGATAACAAAAGAACATGTGCTGGATGAGAAAATGCAAGTATCGTCTGCGAACAAGGCGGTGCTTATTTAATGGTTATGAGGGATGTCATTGGTGTAGAGGGTGAAAAGGACAGGACCTAATACGGAGCCTTGTGGAACTCCGGCTAGTAGCGGGTGTGGTTGGGATTTCGATCCCTCGACGCGGTATCGGAACGTTCGCTTCCAGAGAAAGTCTCGTATGATGAGTACGAGACGGTCTGGCACGCCGAGCTTATATAACTTGTATATAAGCCCGTCGTGCCATACTTTGTCGAACGCCTTCGCCACGTCGAGGAAAAGCGCTCCTGTGTGTTGGCTCCGTAACATGCGGGATTTAATGTGCTCCGTGATGCGGTGCACCTGATGTGTACAGGAATGTTTGGCCCGAAAGCCGAACTGGACTGTATTGGGAAGCCCTTTAGCCTGCATAAAGTCTTGTAGGCGGGTCAAAACTAGTCTTTCATAGATTTTCCCGAAGCCTTTAAGGAGGCGAATGGGACGATAGGAGGTTGGTTGGTTCGGAGGTTTTCCCGGTTTGAGGAAGCCTATAACTTCAGCGTCCTTCCAAGTGTTTGGAAAAATACTCTTGGAAAGAGCTGCGTTATAGATTAGGACTAGGAGGTTAATGAGGTGAGTCGGAAGAATCTTTATGACGCGGTTTGATATGCCATCGGTGCCCGGGGCTTTCCGTGCTTTTTGATGATCGATTCGACTTTGCTTTCCGTTACGGGTGTGAGTACGTCGCGTGGGGGTAGGTGTGTCAACCGGTCAACCTCGCTCTCTACCTTGCGGAGATGAGCGGCGCTCACCGGTTGCGAGCTGGGCGAGCATTGAGCCTCGAGACTGTCGGCCAGACATTCGGCTTTTTTCTTCATCGAGAAACGCTGTGGGCTTGTCGGGTTAGTTGAGTGGCGGCATAGGTGGATGGCTGCCGCTGCCTTTGAGGCTTTTGGGAATGCGCCAGAAGGCCACATGGGAGGGATGTAGGTTGCTCAGATCGTTATCCCGGAACCATCATCACAGATTATGCAGCTTTAATACCGAGGCTGAGAAATGCCGTCAATGATAAAAAGAGGCAAACTTTGAACGGGCGAGCTGTTTCATCTTGACAACGTACCGGCGCATAGGTTGGCATTAGCGATGGCCACCATTCAGCATGCTAGCGTACAATTGGTTGAGGATCCTCCTATTCACCAGATCTGGCGCCTAGCTAATTTTCATCTTGTCTCCAAATTGATACGATACTTAAGAGGAAACATGTGTTAAAACTATATATAACAAGTAAACGATGCCGTGGTGACCTTTTTGCAGGACCAAGACAATCCTTTTTTTAAAAGGAATTGAAGCATTGGAAAATTGGAACGCTGGACTTGGTGTGTAGGTGGACTCGGAGATTATGTAGAAAAATAAATAATTAAGCTATCATAGTCATTATATTCTATCTCATTTTACTTTTTGATCCCCCTCGAACTACAAATACAAACCAAAGTATTAATTAGTAAGGTTTCAAAATACCAATACTTAGTCTTTAATGCAACAATCACAATTAGTAATTTGTTTATTAATAATTCATATTTCTATAAGAAATTTATTTGAAAAAAATAAACTATATATTATTAATATTTTGTTACATAAAAATATTATTAGCAACTGAAATAAACGATTACCACACGTTTAATATACTGTCTCCATTCCATGACAACATACGTACATATAACAATTCAACGGAAATATTATCCTTCTTATGATTTTTATTTAGGTGTTTTAAATAAAATCTATTTTACTTTAAGCGAATTAACACGCGTTAGTCTCACATTCATTTAATACGAAATGCAATTTAGAGCTATTACACTCATATTTAATAATAAAAATTATGAAGATATGGTGACGCAATATTTTTTACCTTTTTTTAATGATGATTATAAATATGAAATAATCAAAAAGTTGAATAAGCTGTTTTATTTTATTGATATAAATTCAAAGTAAATATCTTGGACGGTCAGCTAAAGGCAACAGTTCTTTTAATGAAACATTATAATTTAAAATTTACTAATACATTATACAATTATGTTATTAATATTATTTTGACATAAGAAGTCCTCTAAGAAACAAAACGAGTTCGTTTTACAAATTTCTGCAAAATTTAATATTTTAATTGTTGAACCATAGTTATATTTATTATGATAATCAATTATAATTTAATTTAATAATTTTATTAAAAGTTTAATAACTTAATCATGTTAATTTGTGTCAAGACGTGCAATCATATTAAAATTAATATGTTTGACTAAAATTTTGTTATTCAATGTAGTAATATTGTGTTTGTTATATATTTATTGTGTTAATTAGTAAAATAGTTTAAACGATAAATAATAAAAACATATATTTGTTTACGACGCATTTCATTTTTACCTCAAATTTCAGTCCTTTCATTCAAATATTCAAAACAAAACAGAAAGTAACGGTGAAGACTATGCACACATATATGCAAGTACATACACACGCACACTAATAAAATTGCAACTGTGTGTGTTTGTAGGTTACTCGCCTCTAAAATACAGAGTGCGATTTCAATGTAATCAAAAAAACGGGTCGAGTGTCCACTCTTATTCTACACTATGAGTATACTCTTTGGTACTGCGCAAGAGATAATGTGCATCTGTTTACAAATGGGTGTACAGATGCACTTCCCATTCCATCACTCTCATAGTCCGATCGAAAGGATAACTTACACGATCGGTGGAAGATCAGTTGCAGGACAGACTTTTTTACAGGCCTTACATTAAAAATAAACTGGGTGATTATCCTGGGTGGTTTTACCCGATCCGACTAGGAAAAGTTGTTCAGTCCACGCAGGATTGTTATCTACGACCGATCCATAAGTTTCTACATCGCACTCCCATACTATCAGGGTTCGGAGAAAGTCACAAACCTTTAAATAAATAAATGGTATAAAGCAAAGTTGTTTCACTTTCTGTCCGTCCCTATGTATTCTTAACTCTATAAAACAGAATATGAAAGCGGATATATAAAGAATGATACAAAAGAAAGTAAAACACATGTTAAACTGTATATACATATAAAAGTTTCGAATGTGATGTCTTAAATAAACAAATTTTTTGCGCTTCAATTGCAAAATTATGCCTGAACCGCACTAGACAAATATAAATGATGTGCACATAATTTTTATTGTATTAGTTTACAGGATTGTATACCCTTAAAAGTTAACAGTTAGTCAGCAATAGGAGTGACTTTGTCAAAACCATAGTTAAATGCTTCGTGATAACCTAAACTAGATGATCGATGCAATGAGCAGAATACTCTTCTTTTTATATAATGACCCGGAATTTTATTTTTCGGAACATTTCCCTCTTCTTTCTAACGGAATTTTGATATGCCTATATTTTAATGTGTACAAGTAATCGCTTTATTAATTATTTTAAAATTTGTTTTTAAATGTAGGTATCCCAAAAGATTTATAATGATTATACAAATACCTAATATGATACTCCATCTATTCTTAAAACAAAGATTCGCTTGCGATGCTAGATTCTATATTCTATGTCTAGGTCATCATTTATATGTCCTTTACATTTTTTTAACCGACAAATACCTTGTAATCGTATTTACTTTGGATAAATACCTGCATTTACTGGTTCATAACAAATTTAAGAATATTTATAAATGGTAACTTTATGTCATTAGCTTTCAAATCCATTTATAATTTATAAATTTTTATACAATCAAAACTATTATTTTCAATCATTGAATAGTTAAAAGTATATAGTGGAATATAAATTAAAATTAAAACGTATTTTGCTATTTATATATAACTAATATAATTTATACCAGCTTTACAGTTTTTATGACATCGTTTTCATAGGGATCTTAAAAAGTAGGGTAGCGCCTATCGATACTCGCATCAATTGCAATGGCATTGAGACTAGGTTCATTATGTCAGCTTTCTTTGAGTAATATAATTTCTTGCAGCCAAAATTATTTTTATTCTATGCTTAATATCCAATAAATGTGTCTACGCATTTTTAGAAAATTAAAGTAGCCTGTAATTAACATAATTAAAACCATGTTCTCAATAAAATAATTCAAATTAACCTAGCGTTTAAATATACAGAAAAGGAAACAAACTTATTCGCCTATCAACAATTAATAAGGACATATCTACGCCGAGAAGCTTTAATTAAGTTAAGCTTCTCCAAATTAGTTTGTCAACTACGCGAGCGCCAAAGGTAACTTCTATGAGGCAAACTATCATATCACCTGATTTTAAATTGGTAGGATGTGTATTTCATCGTATACTTTTCAATTTGTGGATAACGACAGAACTGAGCGTGTGGTTCTGGTGGTAGTAAATGGAGAAAGCTAGCCAAAACTATTTGCGAATTAGCCTTGCTAATGATAATGTAGGTCTTTAAAACATTATTAACGAAATAATGTTGTATCTTTCTACTTGGTTGTTAATAATGGTGTCTGCACGAACAATTCCTGTGGCCTTTGACTGAATGAATACAATGTGGTATGTGGTGCGTAAAATAAAGTGTTTGATACAAAAACATTGGAAAAAAAGAAGCTTTTGACACTGGAAAAAATTTACTCAACTTATCAAAAACTAATGATGGTATTATTTAAATGTATTATTATTTTTATTGCTTACGCAGGCAGACGAGCAGTCAGGGCTACCTGATGGAAAGTGGTCACCGTCGCCCATAGACATTGGCCATACTAAATACGCTGGCTACGGTGGCCTTCAAACCGGAACACAGTAATATTTTCACACTACTACTTTGCGGTAGAAATAGTCACCGTGGTGGTACCCACCCTGACGGTCCCTTGTAAAAAAAGGATCTACCACCGGTAAATAGTAAATAATACCATCATTGATTTCAACTTTCTTCGCCTCCTACTTTATCTTTCCTCAATAAGAAATAAAATAGGTCGATTTTACACCATTATATCGTAACTCAGTTTTTGCAAATCGTAAGAATATTCTCTTTAGATATATAGATCTATCGATTTCGTATTAAAACTTCTTGAATATAAAAATAATGCCGAAATAGTTATAGTTTCCCAGCCCTATAATGATAATAAAAATATTTTAATGCTAGTATTTCAAAATAAAACGTACAAAAATTCTAACCCTAAAGAATAGCACATAGCATGAACAAACACTGCGTGTGTTGACATTACAATTTAAACAAAAAAACGGCAGGCTCCGTGACCGAGACTTGTAATTTTTTTTGCTGCACTTTCGAAGAAATGTAAATGCTATGATTCGTTTTGTTCTTTATTCAAACCTTCGCTTGATTTAGTAAAGTACTGTGTTTAAAATCCAATGGTTAACAGACATTTTCTTCATCATCTTTCCTAATTAGTTTAGAACTGCAGCATTTAAATATTTCACACAAATTGTGTGCAGACAGCAAATATTATTATGTATTCATGTAGCATTTTAAATCTCTGATATCTTTAAGGTATTCATTTAAAAAAGTTGTCTGTGACACGTTTTATGTACAAAGAATAAATATTTTATGTAAATATAACCTCTTTTTATCTAAATGTGGTTTGAATATGCTTGATTGCAGTTTTGGAAATATTTGTTATTCTGGGTTATTCTCAAAACATAGATATATGCTTCCACCGACTTCATTATAGAATGTTTAAGTCTATCTAAAACGGTTTTGGCAGCGTTCGCAATTTAATCGCACAAGGTTGTGATTTTAATGCCAAATTTTCTTAACTTCTTTAATATCTACTAAACTGCTTATAACAAAATCATTTTTTAAAAATGGGACAAATGACAGCCTATTATTTAAAAAGAAAAAACAACATTAGAGCTCTAGATGTGGATCTATGAAATAACATATTTAAAAACAAAAAATGCCTCAGATAGGCATTTAAAAAGTTGGTCCATTTTTAAAAATCTAAAAAGATAAATACTTCGAGGTAAAGTAACATAGTAATATTATTTGTTTTAATTTAGTAAAAAAATAAGCCTTAAATATTTAATGAAATACTTATTTTTCTATCAAAACCGAAATCCTCTTGAATAAATTATGCTTATAAAAACATACATAATAGCTGATTATATATAGTGTAATATATCGATTTGTTAAAATTGTGATATTAATAGATAACAAATAAATATTAATCAATACTTCACATTTATATAGTAATTAATCGTAATGCTGTTGTTAATCTAATCGTTTATATACTTTTGTTTCATCATCATCAACAGCCTGTGATATTCCACTGCTGGACATAGGCCTCCCTAATACACCTCTATCCTTTAGGGGTCAATATAAAGTATAAAGTATAAAGTATAAAGTATAAAGTATAAAGTATAAAGTATAAGTATAAATTCCTCTGATCACTTTCATGATTTTATTCAACAGCCGTAACCGCTCTAAGCCACGTTGCGTATTTAAAAATGACTAAGCGAAAAATTTAAGATTATAAAGTTCTTTTAAATACATTTTATATTTGTAAAATAAGCATAGCACTTTTTTAATACTGTTATATAACAGCATGGATTTTTTTATTGTATGAAATGGAATACTAGAATAGTTTTTTATGTGTTACTTTTTCTATCCAAGATGTATTGCTTCAGAATAAACCATTTGTCAGTCCTGTCACAGCTCACAAAATATAAATAGTTTGTAGGACTCTTCTATTTTGACGACTTTTACGTTTCTCGAATAAAATATCTAATGCCATATACTATGTACCACTCTGGTATAAACAGTTTTAGGACGTGAAAATAATATAAGGAATTTGTTTTAACAATAAATGTGTACGCAACGGCTCTCAAGTTTGAATGAAAGAAAACTTATTTTTCTTATGTAAGGAAAAGCTTTCGCAAATCTATCGCGAGGACATGGACGAGTTGTATCGTACTTCTAAAAGCACCAAACAAATATTTTGTCTGAAATAACAATGAAATTTAATAACTTCATAGATAATGGAGTAACAATTATTGGAGAAATAAAAGACGTTGTTTAATAAACTGGATTTAAGGAGCGGTGACAAATAAGTATTTATAAGTTTTTAACTTAGATTAAATAATATTGTTATAGGAAATTAATATTAATTTAACAGTCATTTGCTCATGTTTTTAGGTAGCACACTTTTAAACACATTAAAGAAGGTAGATTATATTTAATGAATAAAGGGTACCTTAAAAACCTTAAAGTATTTTTAATGCTTCTGTTTACAATCGGCAATTATTTTAATATTATGACGCATCAGAAAATTATGGCATTTGCGTATTCTTAGCAAAAACTTAAAATCGAATCATTTTTTAATAATACAATTTCATTTAACTAATTATTGGTCTGTTAACTTATAAAACAAAGTATATTTTTTCTAATCATTCGATGAGAATGACCGAAGTTAACGCGGGCTACACTGACATTGGACATTGGATTTGACAAAGTCCGAGCAGAATCCTTTTAATTATTCACCTTATGAAGATAACACAAAGGCTTGCTTTCCCCTGTTAAATAACAATTTCCGCTTACTGTTAAAGAATTAAGCTGAATAAAATAACTTAAAATTTCTTAAAGAAGCAAAATTAAGAAAATAGTTTTGACTAAAATTAATGAACTTAAAAATTTTATTTCTGGCATTTTAAATGTCTGATATGTTTAGTTTAAACATTTTGTCAAAGTTTCGTCTAAGACACGTATAAAAATTTGATATGAAAACTATTTTTGAATTTTGTAATGTAAAGGACTTTAAATGTATTGCCATAATTTAACGGGGTACTATTATTTCCATCTGACCTGCTAAGGTTTAGCCAGCGTTGTCGATTTAATCGAACAGGTTTATGATATTCAACGACATCATTTCGCGAAAAAATTACACTTGACAATTCTGATAAAGATTGAGAATTTCCTTGTTATAATATATTAATACATAACTAGATTTTTATTACCTTAAATAACCTTTAAGCCAAATAAAATTCAGTACCATTTTAATTAAATTTCATAAAAACGAAACAAGCACAGTAAAATTTAAATATAAGATCTTACATCATCGTGATGCAGTAAT
The DNA here is from genome assembly GCA_029286875.1 of Lamproptera curius. NCBI lineage: Eukaryota > Metazoa > Arthropoda > Insecta > Lepidoptera > Papilionidae > Lamproptera > Lamproptera curius. The sequence goes on along the minus strand of JAGSMT010001195.1, from coordinate 7,518 downwards.
CAAAATTAACACTATTTAAAGTTTATACGACTAATAAAGAACTTGTTTATTGTCAAATCATTAATAAAAAGTCTTCTGATGTAAAAACAAAATTTGCCATAGCTCTAGCTTGAGTGCTTTAATAATAAGTCGTTACGTCGTTAAAAAGGTTATCAAACTTATATCATAAACATTACTTTGGGCATATGAAATTAATGACACGACTAAGTTCACAAACTATGATACACCCACATTTACTACAACGTATACTTGTTACTGTGTATGTATCAAATCTTTCATTTAAATTTTACTGTGTATTGTGTGGATAAAAGTATTAAGAAATATTGTTATTTCAATTTATTTAATTTATTGCATTTTAAGAATTTTTTTGTCATCGCGCCTCCTCGCCGTGCGGAAAAGAATTTTATCTTGAACTCAATTTTAAGTAATGGCTCATGCTTTGAATATTTTGGCCATGAACGTATAAAACCTGAATTCTCCAGGGCGCCTTATACTTTATAAAGGTGATTAGTAGGCTGACTTAATTGGTTTCTTAGAAAGAGCCAGAAGAAGTACTGCAAACTCAGCCAAGTCGTTCATGTTCATGTCATTCTTGTACGAGCTTTATGCCTAGAAAAACATCATCATTATCGATATATCATTTTTAAAAACCTTAAATAGTTAAAACGCTGTAAAGTTTACGCTGTATATTTTATATGATAATAAATTATGAGGTATATAATGTTACATAACATGTATGTTATGGCGGTAAAAATACGAATGACTCTTGAATTATTAAGTGTTTAATAAAACATAGGGTTTTCACGTTGTTAACGAATTAAAATTCTAAAACTAGCAAAAATATTAGTATATGCTATATTACTATTCTTCTACTGAGATTATTAAAGTAAAACATATTTGAGCTAGTAGATACCTAGTGGTGTCATAGCTGGTTAGGCGTAATTTTGCGGCCTATTCCTCATAGTGATACAACACCTACTAGACTATATTTTCATAATAATAGCATAATAACTAACTGTTTTCTTCGTAGCTCCAGAATTCTTAAGGTCGTGGACATTCTTTTATGATTATGAAACCACGTTATACCACAACTTTGTGACTTGGAATACATTATAAACGTGTTTTTATTTGAGTTTTTAACATCTACAAAATTAAATTATTCACAGATTGTAATAAAGAAACCAAACTGAGTGCCGATATACAGTATACGCAATTAAAACTTCGATTCAATGATATTTAAATTAATGTTAAGCATGACGAGCAATGACGGCTTATTTTTCTTTATTTTAATGAATTAATACTTAATTTCAAATATTTTGTTCTTTTTCATGTAAATGAAATGTTTTTACCACGTGAGGCATGCCAGTAAAAAATTTATATAATTTAAGTCAAAACTTAATTTATTTTTTGCGTAAAAGTACATTACTGCCGAAGAGATAAAAATGGTATAAAAAGTATTTTTCAAGCTAAACGTATAGGCATGTAAACTGTTATACTGTATTGTCCAAATAAAATACATCAAAATAAATTTTTTTGTTAGTATAATTCTTATACACTTCCTGGGCTATAAAACCAATTAAAATTTTCCATCGTAATGACCTGATAAGCCTGCTGAGAAATGTGTAGGATAAGAAAAGTTTAAACGATACATTAATCTGATTACTTTTAAAGAAACCGAAATAAAAATTACAAGAAATAATTATTTCTATTGTTTACTGAATATTATATATTATTAAATAAAATGACGTTATGGATTTTATCGCGTTTATTTTACATTTTTAAATTCCCGACGTTTCGAACACTTTCCAGCGGCCGTGGTCACGGGGTAGACAGAGATGTCATGCGTCTTGTCGCCAGTCTCAGAAACAAAGCTCTTTGTTTCAGAGCAGAGAACACTTGGCGGCTAAACTACACCACGTTAAGCAAGTGCTGCGAGACAACAAGCTTCATGCGCCACGGCAGCGTCCAAGTGACCTGAGTGAAGGCAGCCACAGTGGAGCGAGTACCTGCTGTTCTACCTTTTGAGTGGCGTAACTGACAAGATTGGCTACGTTTTGACGCGGGCTTCAATCAAAAATTTATTTTAAGCCGCTCAAGAAGATTGGTCAATTCCTACCACCTGTCAAGTACAATATTCCTCTACAAGATCCAGGAGTTTTATTTAATAATAACAAGAAAATTCGTATTTTTTGGGCATGATTGTATATTTTATTTTTGCCTATCAATTAAAATTACCCAATTTTATTAAAAAGACAAATGCATAAAATGCATTTTTATTTAACACTAAAACTTTTGTTAATAAATCTTTTAAGCTTTTATTTTAAGAATGTTAAAAAACTTTTAAATACGACCATCCTTAGAGAACTTAAGACTAGTTAACAGTCACCTCATGAAAATATTAAAAAAAGCTAGAAAAGCTTGCTATTAATCGATGTTTTAAAATTGGCTCAGAGACTCTAATAACCGTTGGCTAGACTCCAATTCGATATTAGTTTTAGTTTTAAATTTAAAATTGATTTAAACTATGCCTCAAACTTTTAAAATATTCTTAAATGCTATAATTTATTTTTTTCTATTTGAATATTATTACCAAATTTACTACCTTATCAAGGTCGATTATGCTATATATAAAAATATATCTACTATATAAAAATAAGTTGACTCCAAAACCCACGGACCGATTTCCACAGTTTTGCATTCGTTGGAAAGGTCTCGGGCTCCGTAAGGTTCGTAGCAAAAAAAATTCAGGAAAATTCTATCAGAAAAGCGGGAAAATCAATTTTACATACAGTGCTATTTCTGATGCATAACATGGACTACAAACTAATATTTTAAGTAGATGGCGCCGGTTTGTGATACATTGATATATCAATTAATTTTATGTGTCAAACCGATATTGTGTTCACTGTAAAATTGTGAAAAAAAGTAAAAATATAAGTTATTCGTTTCCTAATATTTCAATTGGAAACCATCAGATCAATCACGTGTGTTGTGCAAATTTTTATTCAATTTACAGTAGGCATTTGTCTTTAAGGCGGTAAGTTGAACTGTTTAAATTATGTGGATCGTGCGTTTGAGGTTAAGTTTGCCACTCTGTCCATAGTTCAAAATGCCTAGAGGACGACGTACGAACATCCGCCGCCGCACAAGACATGCAAGCAAGTATTCACAGGACTTAAGCGAAGAAAGACAAAATATAATAGGAGAAAATGCTCGATTGTGACAACGCGTGAGCACACGAAGATCATTGGCATCATACAATCGCTTGGCTTTCCAATATGATCCCACTGCGAACTACAGCGAAGATGAAAATTCAGATATTGGACTAATAACGACTATATGCCGATATTGCAATGCGTTAAAGTTCAAAAGAGAAACGGCAGGATTGTGCTGCGCAAGTGGAAAAGTCAAACTGGATCCATTACTTACACCACCACAGCCACTGAAATTGTTGTACGATGGAAGTGATCCCGATTCAATACATCCTTAAATACTGCTTTCGCATGACTTCCTTTGGAGCTAATATCATTCTAGAAGGCGAATTCATGCCGACTTGCAAGGTAAAAGATAGGACACACAACCAATCACTCACACCAACATAATGAATTGCGACACACAACATATTCATATTCACCATACACTACACCATCACACGATCAGAAGTTACACCGTACTCTTTAACAAATGATTGTTTGCAATTAAGGATACAAGGACAAATATATCATTTTTATGGTTCAATGGTGCCAACACCAGATGAATCTCATCAATTTCTGCAAATATATTTCATTTCGTCGATGGTGGATCAGCTAAATATGCGGTGTAATATACACGGGAATATGCGGGAACACAATAGTTATAGGGACGAATTATTGAACAATTGCAAGCATTTTTACACGCTAATAATGCTGCGGTTAATATTTTTAAAACAGCATTAGAACAAATGCCATCGGATACGCTCAAATTTCTAATAAGAGCGAGCACCCAACAGGTGAGCATGTGCGAAGATTTAATGCACCCACCGTGAATGATGTTGCTGCAATTATTGTCGACGATCCAACTAAATCGCGAGACATTGTCGTTTACCGAAGAAGCAATATCATTCTCGTGTAAACAAGACACATCGTCTGTACGATGCGTTACTATATCCAATAATTTATTGGCAAGGGCAAGACGGATACGTCATCACGTTGAAGATGATCGACCCAATTACAGGTACAATATTCACACTAATTATTGCTATTATTCCAACAATTGATTAAACTAAATTTATTTAATTTTGCCTTTTAAGGCGTATCAAAAATGAAAATCTAAGCGCAATGAATTACTATGAGTTTCTGTATGATGATTCGAACACATGAGGTGAATGTCATACTGAAGTGCCGTCAGTTATTTAAGCAATTCGAAGAAGCGTTACTACCGCATGCTCATATCCTAATTTGGTTGCTGAACAAATTACATTCAAATAAAGTAAATGACATCATATCAGCTGAAATTCCTGATCCAGTCACTGATCCCTATCTAAAGGACATTGTGACGACACAGATGGTGCATGGACCGTGCCGTGCATTAAATCCATTATCGCGTTGCATGGCTGATGCAAAGTGCACTAAATGATATCCGCGACCGTTACTTGCCGAAACAGTCACAGGGAACGATGGATATCCAGTTTATCGTCGGCGTTCAAAAGAAGATGATGGTCGAACTATCAAAATTAAAGTTCAAAATCCAGAGATTGAGATTGCCTGCTGCTATCACGAATTTTCGAAACACATGCGAACGTTGAGAGTTCGGCCAAATCAATCAAATATTTGCGCAAGTACGTGACAAAAAGCAGCGACATGACTGTGTTTGTTATTACGTCGGAAAATGCGAATGACGAAATCAGCAACTTCAAAATAGGAAGATACGTCATTACTAATGAAGCGCTGCGGCGATTATTGTCATTTCAAATTCATGAAAGATATCCCACAGTTGTACATTTAGCAGTGCATTTGGAAAATGGCCAAAGCGTTTACTTCACAGAGGGAGAGTTTAGGTTTACTGGAGAACGATTCTAATTGGGAACACTTGAACACTTGCGGATTTAGTTATTTTATCAAATGCGCAGTAAATACGAACGCTGTTTGCAATTATCATCACCACATGTTTTCCTTCACAACCAATTCAGTTATGAAACAAATACAAAGACGACATATGTAAAGATATCTTGCATCACTTGCACATTCAAACGAATTATCCTGTCATCCAAATAACTGATGAAATCTACAATGAAGGATTGATTCTCATTGAGGATCAATGCTTGACTATTGCAAGCAAGCTACTCATTGAAGTAGGAATGATTGCGCCAAATCGATCGGTGCACGATGCATTCAACCAAGAGTTAAACTGAGAGATGCAATACAATGTTAATACATTGCATCGTTCAAAATAATGTGCCATTGCTGAATGAACAGCAAAAACAAGGAAACGAAACATTAATGCAAGGGATGGTACTAATACTGAGGGTCTATTCTTCCTGGAAGCCCCTGCAGGAACAGGAAAACATTTGTCATTTCAATGATTTTGGCCACTATCTGATCAAGATGTGACATAGCTCAGGCGTTAGCATCATCTGGAACCGCGGCAACTCTTCTACATAGCGGTCGTACTGCACATTCTGCGCTAAAATTGCCACTCAATTAAAACACAATTGATACTCCAACATGCAATATTTCCCGATCCAGTGATATGGGAAAATTTTGATGCAATGCAAGCATTGTTTGGGATGAGTGCACAATGGCACATAAGAAATCACTTGAAGTGTTTAACTTCACACTGAAGGATCTTCGGAGAAATAACAGCATCTCTGGCGGCTTGATGCTATTATTGGTAGGCTTTTTAGGCAGACGTTGCCAGTAACTCCCCATGGAACGCCTACAAGTGAATTGAATGCTTACCTGAAGGCATCACCTTTTTAGAATACCGTAAAAACATTATCACTAACCACTAATATGAGATTTCAACCTCAAAATAATCAAAGTGCTGCACAATTTACCAAGCAATTGTTAGCTGTTGGAAATAGAAAAGTCCCAGTTGATGCGATATCTGGATTAATTACCCTTACCAACGACTATTGTCGATTTGTAGACTCTCAATTAGCTCTCACTAATGTTTTCCCAATAACATTAGTGAGAATTATCAGAATTATGCTTCGTCAAGTCAACGAGCAATTCTTGCCGCAAAGAATAATGATGTACACGCACTGAATTACACCATGCAATCAAAAATTGCTTGCGATTTGGTGACATACAAATCCGTTGATTCCATAACAAATCCCGATGATGTAGTTAATTATCCAAAGGAGTTTTTGAACTCTCTGGAGTTACCAGGATTTCCACCACATAACTTGCAACTGAAAGTTGGTACAGTTATTATGATATTGCGTAATTTGAATCCACCGCGACTTTGCAACGGTACTCGACTTTCGGTAAAAAGACTTATGCCGAATTTGATTGAGGCAACTATTATTAAGGGAAAGTACGCAGGGGGAAATTTATGTATTCCTCGAATACCAATGATTCCGACTGGTCTTCCGTTTGACTTCAAACGATTGCAATCTCCAGTTCGCCTTGCGTTCGCAATGACAATTAATAAGTCACAAGGCCAATCGCTTAGTGTTTGCAGGATATTTTTAGAAAATCATTGTTTTTCACATGGGCAGTTATACGTTGCGTGTTCAGGAGTTGGGAAACCATCCGCTTTGTTTATGTTAACGTCAGACCAGTACTTTTTCAATTACTCTAACGAATATCTTCTAATAAAGTTTCAATCTTTGCAACGAAATAAGTTATGATTATTTTATTAACAAATCAAATAACAAACTGTCTATTCTTTTTACCGACCTCTCAAGCATCTGAATTTTAAGGGTTATTTATTGTTCAATTCTTTTATTTACGCAAATACTTGTTGCTGGACATAGGCCCCCCCATAAGGGGGTTTTTGGACCGTATCCCACCACACTGGTCCAATGCGGGTTGGTGGGTGGACCGACTTTTTACATGCCCATCCGACGCATGAATCATCTTACTTTTAGACATATGGGTGAACGGCCCAAATTTCCCTAACCGTCTAGGAAACAACAATGAAACTTTGTTGAGTCCCCGCAGGATTCAAACCTACGACCTTCGGTTTCAAATTACGCCCTTACCATTAGGCTACGGAAGCAGTCAGTTAACAACATATTATTTTATTTTCTCTTGATAGTTTTTATTTTTGTACGGCCGATGGAAAGTGTTCGCAGCGTCACGAATTATAAATGTTAATAAACGCAATAAAATCCGTTACAATTCCATTTATTAAATAATGTGTTGTATTCGCGTAAACAAAACAATTAATTAGGCGTTAGTTTGTTTACTAACAATAGACCACTGAACTATCAAACCGATTGAAAGTATTATTTCACTACTAGAAAGCTTTACCGCTTTGCAGTGGTAGAGTCCCCTGTCTACAGGAGACCGTCTGGGGTACCGCCGTTGTGCC
>JAGSMT010001194.1:0-17920 GCA_029286875.1 Lamproptera curius | reverse complement strand
GTCATTTCTTGCTATTTAAATATAGTTGGCCCATAAGCCTTCAAAACGGCATGCATTATTGGTTCAATACTTTGTGTTCTTCGGAAATTAACCAGGTACTTGCGATTTTTTTGATCAAGATTCATATCTGGTTGTTTAAATATATCCCTGAATAACTGGTTTTAAATGGACATACCCAGGATTTAAAAAACCTGTTATCGGGGACACCGTCTACCAAACATGCCGGATTTGTTTGGATTAGAGCGTTTTGCTATTTATATATAACGCTACTTTATGCCCATATTTAATATGCCCTTGGACCGTTTTGTTAATTGGATTTGGGTAAATTTATAATTTGTTAATTTTAAGGATTTGTTTTGATTCGGGATTCATACCTGTTCTTTAATATATCCCTCGATATAACTTTCATAAAATGGACATCCCAGGATTTTAAATTTACGTTTGGCACACTGTCTACTAAAAGCCATTTGTTTCAAAAGAGGTTGTTTTGCTATTTAAAATATTAAGACAAAAATTACAATTTAACTTATGCCAAAGGCTGGAAGCCCTGACCTTTTCGGATGCGAGAAATGGAAATGACCGAGCCACATTGAAATTATCGTAACATAGTAATTTCACACCGATGGAAATTTCCGAAAGGCAGCGTCGGATGGCAAAGCGGGCCCTTTGGGTTCGTTTCGAAAACCGTTCCCGTTGATGAAGGGTTATTTGCCTTAAAACCCGCTTTTGACGCCAAGTTTAAACCGTTTCCGTTGATGAAGCATTATTTTCGTGTCAATTTGCCGGACGGCAACAAAGGGTGTAACGATGTTGCAAGAAAGATGACGCTATTTGCAATTTTCAAGGGCTTGACATAAAATCCTCCCCTGGAGAACAAAAAATACTGAGACTTGGAGATGAGGGAGGTCTTTTGTGGTCCAGGGTTTTGCAGGCTGGAAAGAATCCCTTGGGCTTGGCACCTCAGAGGGTTTTAACCGCAAACATCCCAAAATGTCTTAGTGTTGCTACGATCAGGATTTGGTGTTTATGGACAAAATAAAAGGGTAATCGTCGGGGTAGTTTCTGAGATTTGTTCGGACTTAGAGCCGGGTACCAGGATGGATGTTGGAGTTTCCCGAAACCTCTTGAGATCAATTGATTTGGGTAACATGAAAGGATGTGGCCAACGTAGCCTCCGGGTCATCTGGATTCCCAGATCTTCAAAGGCCCTTCCAACCCTTGTTCGTTGCTGTTGGTGATGGTAAATTCCGGCCGATGGGTAGGTGGGCCGGTTTAGCCGGGATGGGTGACCAGGTAACCGATGACGGGCAAGTTCCTCACGGTGAGCCAGGATACGGCCTTCGCTTTTAGGAATGAATTGACGTAATGCTTCTGATCGAGGTTCCTCCAAAGGGATCCTTGAAGGGTTCGGTGGTCATTCCCGCAGCCGCCAAAAGATTGGTTAATTATGAGCGGGTGGACAGGTCCGCTTGATGCCCGGGGTTGATGGTTCCATCTTATTCCGCAGAGGTACCGCCACCGTTTTTGGGCATTCCAGCCCAATAACCATCCCTGTTTGTTGCCAATAAATGGAAAGGGGATGAGGGCCTCCATAAAATTGGCGGGACGGACAGTTTATATGTCGAAGTGCTGCGGGAAAAATATAGGTTATTTTTAAAAAATTAAATTTTCTTTCCCCGGAAAAATAATACCCTTCTTAATTTATTTTGAATATTCTTTAGTTCTAAAGTTAACATATGTTGGCTTTTTTATATATTGATTTAATTTCAACCAAAACCCAAAAACCCTCAAACTTATAATAGAATGATGTGGCTTGATGCAGAAAAACGCCTTAAAATATTCTTCCTTGTTAACTCGGCTAATATATCATCTACATTTTCGTAATTATACTTATTGTTGAGCAAATCTCATGTATTTTTTATAAGACCTTGAATCCTGTTGAGTTTGGGTATTTAGGATGAGCTGAAATTACATTAATTTTGGATTGATTTTCAACAATTTAAGTTATAATTTCGAATGCTGGAGGCCATCCATTCGGTGTTTAGACTTACGGTTTTTACTTGATTGGAATTTTATTGTTTTATTCTGAAGAATTTTGATAGCATTGTCATATCAAAATGCATCTGAATAACCAAGGTTCCGTGATAGTCTTAATTAATGAGCCCAAACCATCAATGAGACCTCTTTTGTTCGATTGGTTCTAATGTTTTTAAATGAGATAAACTTTTTATTTAATTTTGATAAATATTCTGGTTTGGGTTCTTATAGCAATGTAGTTATGCAACTGACTTTTGAAACCGATAAGGAAATTTTGCAACATATGAGCTTTATCGGGTTATCTTTAAGTTCAATATAATAAAAAATGATGGTGGTGAGGAATTAGCCTGGTTGTTCTTTTGAAAAAGGAAGATCCCGGGGATCACCGAGACTCCGCTATCCTTGATTGATATCCAGAGCCGCTTCGAATGAAATCAGGACCAGGGCACCCCGCAAACAATTGGGCACTTTAGGGCCCGTTTTAATCGATTTTCCTACGGGGCCCGTTTTTTTGGATGAAAATTGTATAGGTAGATTCCAAGAATTTATCCTGACTATTCGCGGCGTTAATTTTTACGGTGGCCAAAGGATTGCTGATAAGACGCGCTGATCAGGTTGGATTCCGATTTCTGGTTTGCGGTCCTTATTTAAATTTTCTAATATTAAAGGGATTATTAAAAAGGATGACCATTAATAGTATTGTATATAATTTTTCAACTATCTCGGGATTTTAATGTAATTGTTAAATTAAATGTTTAGACATATCAATATCGGATTCGCGGATCAAAGTGGGGGTTATTATAATTTGAACGGTCACAATTTAAAACGAGGATGAATTTGTAAGAAGATTCCGTAAGGGACTAGATTAAATATTCCATCTTTGTGAGTTAATTTTAGGATACAAGATGTTCCAGCAATGTTAGAGGAAACCCCACGATCCCGTTATCGTTTGACCATGGAAAATTTTTATGTTTTATTTTATGAGAATTAAAATTCCTAAACAAGGGTTCCGGTAAATTCAAAGGCCGTTATTCGATACCATTGTTAGCAAACCGGATTAAAAAAATTTAATGGCGGTTAAAGGTAATTGATTGTTGATTGTCGCGAATGGGAAAGTTTGAGCATACTTTAGAAATACGTCGACAATAGTTATTTCCTTTCCTTTTGAAATTGAAAAAAACCATGTGGAAAAATTTGAATGGTTTTGAGCTGGGAAATGTTGAACTGTTGTTCAATGGGATTTACGGTTATTTTGGGTTTTTACCGCACACCGGAAACTTTAATTAAATTTTGGATATCGTCCCTTCATCTTAGGGCCAATAATTATCGCGGGATAAGGAGATGACATTCGTTTATTCCGGGGTGGTTGGTTTAATTCCGGTAATGCTTTAATTTTTTGTTGCCCGAAGGTATTTTTTTTATATTTTCCCACTTGAATTTTAATAACACCAAACTATAGGGAGTTTTTAAATTTATTTTGAATAAAGGTATGATATCAAAATGCAAGGGTGGATTAATGGCAAAAGCGGTTTTACCTTGGATTGACATATTTCTTTAATTAAAATTCCACTACATCTGATTCTGTTGACCGGACACCCATGGATGTCCTAGTATGGTACCGAAGGGTTAAGCCGTCGGTCCTTTTTGATATCGCCGACAACTGTAAAACATTGCCTTAAGGAAATTTATTTAATGGTTCAAGGACGATTGGGACTTCTAAAATTGGATTTTCTAAACTGGTATGAAGCTGAGGTTGAGAGAATTTTCCCCTGAAGGTGGGCATTCTACGGGTTTAAATTAACTGAACCGATTTTCAAATTTGATGGGATGTTCTGCATTACAATTACTACCTTTTTTTATATACCACAGAGAAATCGTATTCCGGAGAGTTTAAGTTTCCAACGAGTTAAACGAATATTAGGTTTTTAGGTTCATAACCCACTGGAGTGGGGGGTCCGTTACGATTTTAAATTTCGTCCAAATAAAGGGTTTGGAAATATTTAGTCGCCCATACGATAGCAAGAAGTTCCTTTTCGATATAATTTGGGTTTTCGCTATTGTTCTGGTACGCGACGGAGAGGGCTTATCCGCACCCTAGGAGGCCTTTGTGGATAAATACCCGGTTTAGCCCGGGATGCCAAAGTTGTTGGGATGAAATCTTTTAGAAAAATCTTGGGTATTGGAAGAATTTCAATTAATTGGTCGCCTTTTCAAAACAACTTTAACTTTTATGTTAATTACGATTTTCCCACCTTTTTAAACATTGGTTTAATGGTTAACGTGTAAAATCAGAAAAATTTTCTGGTAAAACCTTACCAAAAACTGAGAAAACTGTTTTTTTTTTGTAGAATGGATACTTTTGAATCGGAAATTTTATCCGGGAAGGGTTTGATAAATCTTTTTAATTATATGCCCAAGATAGGTTGTTTCGTCAAAATTAGATACCCATTTGTATCTTAAAGTTAGAATTTTAGGCTTTTGGAACACTCTTTCCGGTTAACCATATTTCCCGAAGAGAAGTACTGAAAACTCAAATCATCCAAAAAACCAGACAAATAGTGTTTTGTAGGTCTTTGAGAAATTGTCCATTACGTTGAAAGGTACGGAGAGTTTTTAACCCCATTGGCATGGTAAAAATTGTAGTGACCCATTCTCGACATTGAATGGCTGTCTGGGAAGGTCGTCGGGATTCATTCAACCTGATAGAACCCAAAAGCCAGGCCAGTCCAAAAATACCTACAGTTACCGTTTAATTCAGGACGTCCGTTTATGTTAGGAATGATAACTTATCGTCACAAAAGTTTTCCTTGTTTTGGAAAACCAAGACGACACGCCATTTAGTTTTAACCTGGATGCGTTTGATTTTTTTGGAACCACCCATAGGGGTGAGCTCCACGGGATTCCATGGTCGGAAATGCCTTGATTCAAAGATCTTGCTTATTCGGTCCCCAACTTCATCTCTTATGTATATAGGGTACCGATAACTTTTTGTGGTTTCGTATTCAATCAGTTGTCTTAATGTTATGCTTAAGTTGCCAAATTTTCACCCATCGATATAGAATAATCAGCAAACTTGTAAATTAATGTTTTGTTAGGCGCCCTCGTTCAAATGATCCGGGGAAGGAGATAGGAATCGGCTGGCGCGGCGACGAGTCTGAGGATTTAGGTACTTAACGTTGTAGGACCCCTTTTGAATTGGTTGGTTAGGGAAACAAAATCGTGCCGCGTCGGTTAGTAATTTAAAAAATCCGCGATTATTGCATTCGGTGGTTAGAACCCTTTAATACAATTAGAAATATTTGTTGTTAATTTACCCACCGTCATGAAATTTATCGGAATTTAAACCATTTTAGATGAGTTGGCCGGGATAATTTTCTTCGGCTAATTCACTTGATGGTTTAATGCAAAAGAATTTATCGGTTCGTGATAACACTTTGTCCTTTGTCGATTTTAGCTTCAAATTTTTCTAATTAAATTAAACCCTGGATAATGTCGAAATAATTATGGAAATTTATAAATTATTTAATGTCGCCCGTTCTATTGAATTTGGCAAGGAATAAACAGGTAATTATTCCGAGGTGGCAATAACATTGGTTACTTGAACGGCCAAAATTGCGGCAAATTTGAATAGAACATTTCTGATAGCAACCAGGGCAAGATAAATGATTGGTTTGCGGCCTGTATCTATAAGTAGTTTTTTAAGGTGGATCCAAAATTTCCAAATGTTGGAAGCTTTCCGAGTTTGAAATTAATTCTATTTAATTTTGAATTTGAATGGATTCCGAAATTCCCTCCCGAACTACTAGAGGGCTGAGGTTCACCTGGAGTTACCCGGAAGGGACCGTCAATCCGCCGTCAAACCGCCTTCGATATAATTACCCGAGGTTGCACAATCATTAAAATCACTCCTGTGGGATAAACCATTGGGGATCAACAAAAATAAACCATGGGGGGTCTACATAATAATAAGGGAAAATAGGAAATCAAAAGATCAACTTCATTAATATTATTTCTTTCTGTTTTAAAAATAGTTAGAAGGGGGGATTGCCATATTTTGGCCAATTCATGACCGGTGTTGGTTACCCGGTCTTTTCTCGGGTAACGTAGTCGACACCACCTGGTATTAGGGCCCGATTTTGTGGTATATACCCAGGGGCCGGAATTTGTTTTGGCAGCGCATTATAAAAGGGCGGTGGCGAAAATTTGTTGCGTGCGGAGGCATATTTATTTCCCAGATGGCAGAGGCTGCCGTTGGGCTTCCCACGTCTTTGAGGGGCCGCCAATTGGGAATTGGGTGGTCGAGCAACGGAATTGAATGGTTTAAACCGCGGGAAGGAAGGGAACCATTTAACTTTGTTTGTAATTGAAAACCTTTGTGACTTTTTTCCGAAATTGAATCAATTAGGTTTTTAAAGTAAGACATTCAATCTCCCTGCACGAACCCTCTAAGGTTTTTCAGTTCATTGGACGCAAAATATCTGATACGGGAGCCCAAGGGCTCTTTTAAACCCTCCCTCCGCATTGTTAACTTTTTATCCAAAGGCCAACGTTTAGTTCAAAGTGGTATCGACACCTCATGTAGGGCTGACAATGTCATAATGGTAATTGAATAAATTCTAAACATTTATCAAAATTTTCGGGAACTATTCCCCGAGCCAACATAAGGTCGTTAATAAAGGGTCTCATCTCTGGGTCCGAAAAAAATTAGAGTATTCTTTATTATCCCAACTTTCAGAAATGCTATTTTGAGAACATCCGGCAGCTGACCCGGTAATTTTATTCCATAATGTTTACCAGGTAAATTTAGCCAATGGTTGCCGGGAGGCCAAAATATTCCGCTACTTTTTACAAAGTGGATAAACCCAGGTAATTATATGGGGTTCCCGTCAAAAATCGGCACCAGGCGTAGGGTTTAAAACGCTACGTCGGCCATCCGAGGGGACTGAAATATCGAGCCCAACGAGGAATCTTAGGTCTTATCCAAACCTACACCAATTATTTCTATATATTCGGGTTGAGCCTACGAGACCCTAGACGGCAGGCCTTCTTTAGGGTAGGGTTTTAGGATGAAAAATCTGGAAACCAAAAGGAACTTTTATATGATATTAGGAGAAAAACAAAAGGATAACCTTTAATCCACAGGATTTCATTCTGGTTCTTTCGACCGATTTTTATTTTTCCCTCCAAAGACGGGACTCCAGGTTCCAGGATACTGGGGCGTTGAGTATCTATTCTAGATCCCTTTGGGTTACCCAATCCCAATGATTGCCAATTATAGGTGGCCGTTTGGAGGACCCAAAAAATCAAAATTATTGATATAAATTTAATTAAGACAAAATTCCAATTTAACTTATCAAAGCTGGCCTAGTCTGACCTTTCAGGAGGAAAAAATTCCGGAACTTGAAATTATCGTAAATAGTAATTCAACACCGATGGAAATTTGGAAAGTGAAAGCGTCGGATGGCAGCGGCCCTTTGGGTTCGTCGAAACCGTTCCGTTGATGAAGTATTTTGCCCCGGTCGACCTTGTTTGACGCCTCCGAAACCGTTCCCGTTGATGGGAACATTTGTTTCTGCCGACCCCTGCTTGACGGCGCAATTCGTACCCGTGTGAATATTGTTTTGAAAATGACGCTGCATTAGTTGCAATTTTAAAGGGCCTTGCAATAAATACTTCGAAAATCGTTCATAAAGGACATCCCAGGATTTTAATAATTGCGTTATCGCGGCACACCCCACTCCAAACACCGATTTGTTTCCGATTAATAAATTTCCTATTTTATATATAACGCCAAGGATAAGCCCATATTACGATAAGGCCTTGACCATTTAATGCCTGGTGATCGCGGGTAACAATCAACCTTGTATTTCCTGGGATTTGTTGGATCAAGATTCATTCCTGTTGTTTAAAATATCCCGATATAAATGTTCATAAATGGACATCCCAGGATTTTAATAATTTGGTTTCCGGGGTACACCGTTCACTAAAACATGCCCGGATTTTTTATTTATGAAGTCATTTCCTTATTTAAATATAAATTGTATAAGCCCATACAACCCAAATGATTGACGGTTCAATATTTGTGTTCTTTTCGGTAAATTATTAACAGGTTTGGATTTTTTTTGATCAAGATTCATATTCGTTGTTTAAATATATCCCCGATATAATGTTTTAAAAGGAATACCAGGATTTAAAAACTGTTACCGGGTACACTGTCTTACTCCCAAACATGCCATTTGGGTTTCGATTACGAGTCGTTTCGCTATTTTATATATAACGCCACTTAAGGCAGTATGCCTTGACCGTTTGTTCCTGTGGATTGCGGAAATTATCAATTTGTTTCGTTGATTTGTTTTGGATCAAGATTCATACCTGTTCTTTTAATATATCCTCGATATAATCTTTCATAAATGGACATCCCAGGATTTTAATAATTACGTTATCGTGGCACACCGTTCACTCAAACATGCCGATTTGTTTCGAATAAGAGTTGTTTCTGCTATTTAAATATTGCGACCTGTATTGGCTTATATAACTGTATGCCTTAACATTTCATACTTGTCTTTTTGCGGTAAATTATCAACTTGTTCTTGCCGATTGGTTTCCATCAAGATGCATTTCTGTTGTTTAAATGTATCCCTCGATATAATCGTTCATAAATGGACATCCCAGGATTTTATTAATTGCGTTATCGCGGTACACTGTCTACTAAAACATGCCGATTTGTTTCGATTGCGAGTCATTTCTGTTATTTAAATATAGCGCTCCGTGGAAGCCCATCTAACTGTTCGTCTTGACCGTTCAATTATTGTGTTATCGCGGTAAATTATCAACTTGTACTTGCTGATTCGTTTTTCAAGATTCATTTCGTTGTAAAATGTATCCCCGACATAATCGTTTATAAATGGACATCCTAGGATTTTAATAATTGCGTTATCGCGGTACACCATCTATTCAACTATGCCGATTTTTTGCGATACCGAGTCGTTTCTGCTATTAAAATATAGCGCTCCGTATAAGCCCATATAACTGTATGTCTTGACCGTTCAATACTTGTGTTATCGCGGTAAATTATCAACTTGTACTTGTTGATTTGTTTTGGTCACGATTCATTTCTATTGTTTAAATGTATCCCTCGATATAATCGTTCATAAATGGACATCCCAGGATTTTAATAATTGCGTTATCGCGGTACACTGTCTACTCAAACATGCCGAATTGTTTCGATTACGAGTCTTTTCTGCAATTTAAATATAGCGCTCCGTATAAGCCCAAATAACGGAATGCATTGACGGTTCATTACTTGTGTTCTTGCGGTAAATTTTTAACCTATACTTGTACATTTCTTTTGATCAAGATTCATATCTGTTGTTTAAATATCTCCCTCGATATAATCGTTCATAAATGGACATCCCAAGATTTTAAAAACTGCGTTGTCGCGGTACACTGTCTACTTAAACATGCCGAATTGTTTCGATTACGAGTCATTTCTGCTATTTAAATATAGCGCTCCGTATAAGCCCATATAACAGTATGCATTGACGGTTCAATACTTGTGTTCTTTCGATGAATTATCAACATGTACTTGCCGACTTCTTTTGATCAAGATTCATATCTGTTGTTTAAATATATCCATCGATATAATCGTTCATAAATGGACAACCCAGGATTTAAAAAACTGCGTTATCGCGGTACCCTGTCTACTCAAACATGCCGATTTGTTTCGATTATGAGACATTTCTGCTATTTGAATATAGCGCTTCGTATAAGCCCATATAACTGTATGCATTGACGGTTCAATACGTGTGTTCTTCCGGTGAATTATCAACATGTACTTGCCGATTTCTTTTGATCAAGATTCATATCTGTTGTTTAAATATATCCATCGATATAATCGTTCATAAATGGACATCCCAAGATTTTAAAAACTGCGTTGTCGCGGTACACTGTCTACTCAAACATGCCGATTTGTTTCGATTACGAGTAATTTCTGCTATTTAAATATAGCGCTACGTATAAGCCCGTATTACGGTATGCAATGACGGTTCAATATTAGTGTTCTTGCGGTAAATTATCAACCTATACTTGCCGATTTCTTTTGATCAAGATTCATATCTGTTGTTAAAATATATCCCTCGATATAATCGTTTATAAATGGACATCCCAGGATTTAAAAAACTGCGTTATCGCGGTACACTGTCTACTCAAACATGTCGATTGGTTTCGATTACGAGTCGTTTCTGCTATTTAAATATAGCGCTTCGTATAAGCCCAAATAACGGAATGCATTGACGGTTCATTACTTGTCTTCTTGCGGTAAATTTTCAACCTATACTTGTAGATTTCTTTTGCTCAAGATTCATATCTGTTGTTTAAATATATCCCTCGATATAATCGTTCATAAATGGGCATCCCAGGATTTTCATTATTGAATTATCGCGGTACGCTGTCTACTCAAACATGCCGATTTGTTTCGATTACGAGTCATTTCTGCTATTTAAATATAGCGCTCCGTATAAGGCCTTATAACTGTATGCAGTGACGGTTCAATACGTGTGTTCTTTCGGTTAATTATCAACATGTACTTGCCGAATTCTTTTGATCAAGATTCATATCTGTTGTTTAAATATATTCCTCGATGTAATCAATCATAAATGGATATGCCAGGATTTAAAAACTGCGTTATCGCGGTACACTGTCTACTCAAACATGCCGATTTGTTTCGATTACGAGTCGTTTCTGCTATTTAAATATAACGCTCCGTATAAGCCCATATAACTGAAAGCCTTGACCGTTCTATGCTTGTGTTCTTTCGGTAAATTATCAACCTATACTTGCCGATTTCTTTTGATCAAGATTCATATCTGTTGTTTAAATATATCCCTCGATATAATCGTTCATAGATGGACATCCCAAGATTTTAAACACTGCGTTATCGCGGAACACTGTCGACTCAAAATGCCGATTTGTTTCTGATTACAAGTCGTTTCTGCTATTTCAATATGGTGCTCCTATAGCTCCATATAACGGTATGCATTGATTGTATTTTAAAACTGCGAGTCGCGGTACACTGTCTACTCAAACATGCGGATTTGTTTCGATTACGAGTCGTTTTATTTATTTAAAATAACGCTCCGTATAAGCCCATAACTGAAAGCCTTGACCATTCTATGCTTGTGTTCTTTCGGTAAATTATCAACATGTACTTGCCGATTTCTTTTGATCAAGATTCATATCTGTTTTTTAAATATATTCCTCGATATAATCGATCATAGATGGACATCCCAGAATTTTAAAAACTGCGTTATCGCGGTACAATGTCTACTCAAAGATGCCGATTTGTTTCGATTACGAGTCGTTTCTTTTATTTAAATATAGCGCTCCGTATAAGCCCATATAACGGTATGCCTTGACCATTTAATGCTTGTGTTATTGCGGTAAATTATCAATTTGTACTTGCCGATTTGTTTTGATCAAGATTCATACCTGTTCTTTTAATATATCGCTCGATATAATCGTTCATAAATGGACATCCCAGGATTTTAAAAATAGCGTCATCGCTGTACACTGTCTACTCAACCATGCCGATTTGTTTCGATTACGAGTCATTTCTGCTATTTAAATAAAGCGCTCTGTATAGCTTCCATATAACTGTATGTTCTTGGACCGTCTAATACTTGTGTTTTGCGGTAATTAATCAACTTGAACTTAGCGATTTGTTTTGATCAAGATACATATCTGATATTTAAATACATCTCTCCATATATTCGTTCATAAATGGACATCCCAGTATTTTAATAATTGCGTTATCGCGGTACACTGTCTACTCAAACATGCCGATTTGTTTCGATTACGAGTCATTTCTGCTATTTAAATATAGCGCTCCGTATAAACCCATATAACTGTATGCCTAGACCGTTCAGTACTTGGGTTATTGCGGTATATTATCAACTTGTACTTGCCGATTGGTTTCGATCAAGATTCATTTCTGTTGTTTAAATGTATCCCTCGATATAATCGTTCATAAATGGACATCCCAGGATTTTAATAATTGCGTTATCGCGGTACACTGTCTACTCAAACATGCCGATTTGTTTCGATTACGAGTCATTTCTGCTATTTATATATAACGCTACGTATAAGCCCATATTACTATATGCCTTGATCATTTAATGCTTGTGTTATTGCGGTAAATTATCAATTTGTACTTGCCGATTTGTTTTGATCAATATTCATTTTTTTTATTTTTTTATCCTTGAAGTTATGCTTCCAGACTCATGTCTTTAGTAAGCTTCATCTAACACAGAGTTCGCGAGAAGCTCCCGTCCCCGCGAACTAGGTGGCCCGCATTTTTTGCTAAAAATGGAGGCCACACGTACAGAAGGTACGTCAGTTAGGTATAAGTTTATGTCTCCTAAAGATCGTCGACGATCGGTTTACGGACCGGGACGCCGACGGTCTGGCGACTGTATTAATCGATTGCTGGGGGCGGTGAGAACCGCCCTGGAACGCGGGTGTATCTAGTATACGCGGTGTGTATCAAGATTCATACCTGTTCTTTTAATATATCCCTCGATATAATCTTTCATAAATGGAAATCCCAGGATTTTAATAATTGCGTTATCGCGGTACACTGTCTACTCAAACATGCCGATTTGTTTCGATTACGAGTCATTTCTGCTATTAATATATAACGCTACGTATAAGCCCATATTACTATATGCCTTGACCATTTAATACTTGTGTTATCGCGGTAAATTATCAACTTGTACTTGTTGATTTGTTTTGGTCACGATTCATTTCTATTGTTTAAATGTATCCCTCGATATAATCGTTCATAAATGGACATCCCAGGATTTTAATAATTGCGTTATCGCGGCACACTGTCTACTCAAACAGGCCGATTTAATTCGATTACGAGTCATTTCTGCTATTTAAATATAGCGCTCCTTATAAGTCCATATTACTATATGCCTTGACCGTTTAATACTTGTATTATTGCGGTAAATTATCAACTTGTACTTGCCGATTTGTTTTGATCAAAATTCATACCTGTTCTTTTAATATATCCCTCGATATAATCGTTCATAAATGGACATCCCTGAATTTTATTAATTGCGTTTACGCGGTACACTGTCTACTCAAACATGCCGATTTGTGTCGATTACGAGTCTTTTCTGCTATTTAAATATAGCGCTCCGTATAAGCCCATATATCGGTATGCATTGACGGTTCAATACTTGTGTTCTTGCGGTAAATTATAAACCTATACTTGCCGATTTCTTTTGATCAAGATTCATATCTGTTGTTAAAATATATCCTCGATATAATCAGTTCAAAATGACATCCCAAGATTTTCATAATTGCGTTTACGCGGTTCACTGTCTACTCAAACATGCCGATTTGTTTCGATTACGAGTCATTTCGGCTATTTAAATATAGCGCTCCGTATAAGCCCATACAACGGCATGCATTGACGGTTCAATACTTGTGTTCTTTCGGTAAATTATTAACAGGTACTTGCCGATTTCTTTTGATCAAGATTCATATCTGTTGTTTAAATATATCCCTCGATATAATCGTTTATAAATGGACATACCGGGATTTAAAAAACTGCGTTATCGCGGTACACTGTCTACTCAAACATGCCGATTGGTTTTGATTACGAGTCGTTTCTGCTATTTGAATATAGCGCTTCGTATAAGCCCATATAACTGTATGCATTGACGGTTCAATACGTGTGTTCTTTCGATGAATTATCAACATGTACTTGCCGACTTCTTTTGATCAAGATTCATATCTGTTGTTTACATATATCCCTCGATATAATCGATCATAAATGGACAACCCAGGATTTAAAAACTGCGTTATCGCGGTAACTCTGTCTACCTCAAACATGCCGATTTGTTTCGATTATGAGACATTTCGTATTTGAATATAGCGCTTCGTATAAGCCTCATATAACTGTATGCATATGACGGTATTGAAAGGAAAAGGAAAAAGGGAAAAGGAAAAGGAAAAGGAAAAGGAAAAGGAAAAGGAAAAGGAAAGGAAAAGGAAACAGAAAGTCCCACTGAGTTTCTTACGCCGGTTCTTCTTAGGTCAGCGGCTTCCATTTCCGAACCGTTGGTAGATTATTTGACAATTAATAAAAAAGTGTAATATTTCCATATTGAATAAAGATATTTGACTTTGACTTGACTTTGAAACGGAATGCATTGACGGTTCATTACTTGTGTTCTTGCGGTAAATTATCAACCCATATCAGCGATTCTTTGATCAAGATTCATATCGTTGTTTAAATATATCCCTCGATATAATCGTTCATAAAATGGACATCCCAGGATTTCAAAAACTGCGTTATCGCGGTACACTAACTACTCAAACATGTCGATTGGTTTCGATTACGAGTCGTTTCTCTATTTAAATATAGCGCTTCGTATAAGCTTCCAAATAAGGGAATGCATTGACGGTTCATTACTTGTTTTCTTCGGTAAATTTTAAACCTATACTTGTAGATTTCTTTTGATCAAGATTCATATCTGTTGTTTAAATATATCCCTCGATATAATTGTTCATAAATGGGCATCCCAGGATTTTCATTAATGACTTATTGCGGTACACTGTCTACTCAAACATGCCGATTTGTTTCGATTACGAGTCGTTTCTGCTATTTAAATATAGCGCTACGTATTAGGCCTTATAACTGTATGCAGACGGTTCAATACGTGTTTCTTTCGGTTAATTATCAACATGTACTCAGCGAATTCTTTGATCAAGATTCATGTCTGTTGTTTAAATATATTCCTCGATGTAATCAATCATAAATGGATATGCCAGGATTTTAAAACTGCGTTATCGCGGTACACTGTCTACTCAAACATGCCGATTTGTTTCGATTACGAGTCATTTCTGCTATTTAAATATAACGCTCCGTATAAGCCCATATAACTGAAAGCCTTGACCGTTCTATGCTTGTGTTCTTTCGGTAAATTATCAACCTGTACTTGCCGATTTCTTTTGATCAAGATTCATATCTGTTGTTTAAATATATCCCTCGATATAATCGTTCATAGATGGACATCCCAAGATTTTAAACACTGCGTTATCGCGGAACACTGTCGACTCAAAAATGCCGATTTGTTTCGATTACGAGTCGTTTCTGCTATTTCAATATGGCGCTCCGTATGTTCATATAACGGTATGCATTGACGGTATTTTAAAAACTGCGTAGTCGCGGTACACTGTCTACTCAAACATGCCGATTTGTTTCGATTACGAGTCGTTTCTGCTATTTAAATATAGCGCTCCGTATAAGCCCATACAACGGTATGCAATGACCGTTCAATACTTGTGTTCTTTCGGTAAATTATCAACATGTACTTGCCGATTTCTTTTGATCAAGATTCATATCTGTTTTTTAAATATATTCCTCGATATAATCGATCATAGATGGACATCCCAGAATTTTAAAAACTGCGTTATCGCGGTACAATGTCTACTCAAAGATGCCGATTTGTTTCGATTACGAGTCGTTTCTTTTATTTAAATATAGCGCTCCGTATATGCTTCCATATAACGGTATGCCTTGACCATTTAATGCTTGTGTTATTGCGGTAAATTATCAATTTGTACTCTGCGATTTGTTTTGATCAAGATTCATATCTGTTGTTTAAATATATCCCTCGATATAATCGTTCATAAATGGACATCCCAGGATTTAAAACTGCGTTATCGCGGTACACTAACTACTCAAACATGTCGATTGGTTTCTGATTACGAGTCGTTTCTGCTATTTAAATATAGCGCTCGTAAGGCTCCAAATAACGGAATGCATTGACGGTTCAATTCTTGTGTTTTGCGGTAATCAATCAACTTGTACTTGCCGATTTGTTTCTGATCAAGATTCATACTTACATATCAAACATTATTTACGGATTTTTTCGCGTTTTTAAATATATTTATTCCGACGTTTCGGACTCTTTCCAGCATCCATGATCATGGGAGACTAGTTGGTATCCGAAACGTCGGGAATAAATATATTTTTAAGTAACGCGAAAAATCCGTAAATTAGTGGATTTGATATGTATAATAATCGCGTAAATAAAAGAAATAATTTCATACCTGTTGTTTAAATATATCCCTCGATATAATCGTTCATAAATGGACATCCCAGTATTTTAACAATTGCGTTATCGCGTTACACTTTCTACTCAATTATGCCGATTGGTTTCGATTACGAGTCATTTCTGCTATTTAAATATAGCGCTCCATATAAACCTATATAGCTGTATGCCTCGACTGTTCAGTACTTAGGTTATTGCGGTATTTTATAAACTCGTACTTGCCGATTGGTTTCGATCAAGATTCATTTCTGTTGTTTAAATATATCCCTCGATATAATCGTTCATAAATGGACATCCCAGGATTTTAATAATTGCGTTTTCAGGCACAGTTCATTAAACATCCGATTTGTTTCGATTACGAGTCATTTCTGCTTTTATATAACGCTCCGTATACTATATTACTATATGCCTTGGATCATTTAATGCTTGTGTTATGCGGTAAATTATCAATTTGTACTCGGTTTGTTTTGGATCAATATTCATTTTTTTTTTTTTTATCCTAAGTTATGCATCCAGACTCATGTCTTTAGTAAGCTTCATCTAACACAGAGTTCGCGAGAAGCTCCGTCCCAAGAACTAGGTGGCCCGATTTTTTGCTAAAATGAGGCCACACGTGCAAAGGTACGTCAGTTAGGTATGTTTATGTTCCTAAAGATCGTCGACGATCGGTTTACGGACCGGACGCCGACGGTCTGGCGACTGTATTAATCGATTGCTGGGCGGTGAGAACTGCCCTGGAACGCGGGTGTATCTAGTATACGCGGGTGTATCAAGATTCATACTGTTCTTTTTATATCCTCGATATAATCGTTCATAAATGGACATCCCAGGATTTTAATAATTGCGTTATCGCGGCACACTGTCTACTCAAACATGCCGATTTGTTTCGATTACGAGTCATTACTGCTATTTATATATAAAGCTCCGTATAAGCCCATATTACTATATGCCTTGAACGTTTAATACTTGTGTTATCGCGGTAAATTATCAACTTGTCGTGATTTGTTTTGGCACGATTCATTTCTTTATTGTTTAAATGTTTCGATATAATCGTTCATAAATGGACATCCAGATTTTAATAATTGGTTATCACGTCACTGTCTCCTCAATCATACCGATTTGTTTCGATTACGAGTCGTTTCTGCTTTTTAATTATAACGCTCCGTATCAGCCTATATAATATTTTGCGTTGACCGTTCATCACTTGGTTATTGGTAAATTATCAACCTGTACTTCCGATTTGTTTTAATCAAGATTCATTTCTATTGTTTAAATGTATCCTTCGATATAATCGTTCATGAATGACATCCCAGGATTTTAATAATGGTTATCGCGGTTCACTGTCTACTCAAACATGCTGAATTGTTTCACGTTGAGTCATTTCTGCTATTTAAATATAGGTCCGTAAGCCTTATAACTATATGTCTGATCGATCAATACTTGTGTTATTGCGGTAAATTATCAACTTGTACTTGTTGATTTGTTTTTGTCACGATTCATTTCTATTGTTTAAATGTATCCCTCGATAAAATCGTTCATAAATGGACATCCCAGGATTTTAATAATTGCGTTATCGCGGTACACTGTCTACTCAAACATGCCGATTTGTTTCGATTACGAGTCATTTCTGCTATTTAAATATAGCGCTCGTGGAGCCAATATAATTGTATGTCTTGACCGTTCAATACTTGTGTTATCGCGGTAAATTATCAATTGTACTTACGAGTTTTGATCAAGATTCATATGTTGTTTAAAAT
>JAGSMT010001193.1:0-15686 GCA_029286875.1 Lamproptera curius | reverse complement strand
ACCTTTCAAAAAAAATTTGGTAGTAAAATTTAGTAATGGGTGGTGGATAACACAATCTTTAAAAACCAAAGATAGTAAAATCATGTATAAAAGGTCCAAAAGGCATTGAATTGATGGCGAGATTTTCCGCCTTTAAATGTTGATTTTGTTAAATGGACTAGACAAGTATGAATTATTATATTGAACTTTAAAAAGGCATTGTTTGAACCAAAGGGCTGAAAACCAAGCCTTCCAATAGAACCGGGTTTTCATGCCCTTTTAGGGCCATGTGTTATCCATACCCACCTGTTTTTTTTAATTAACGTAGGTTGAGGGCCGCTCAATTTTAAAGAAATTGGTACCTGATGCGAAATGGATAGATTATGTAACTCCGGGTTTACCTTTGACCATGGCCGTTAAAAATGCACAATTTAATTCAGTGCCCGCAATTTTCTTTTTGAAAATCATGGTATTATAGGTGCAGCAACCCCGATGAAGCGGAAAAAATTCATGAGGTTCAAATCAGGCGATTGTAGATTGCTTTGACAGTTTACCAGCTTTCCAAGATGATCTCATGGTTAAGTTTGAAGACCATGGGATACTTTTTCCCGACCAAGTTATATATCAAACTAATCCGCAGCTTGCTTCATCAAGAGCAGGGGTCGAAACCGGGAAGGCCTATGATTATCTTGTCAAGACAATTCCACAATTAGGATTGACTTTAAACTTTTAATGAGATGAAAACATATTCTTCTTTTGGAATCCGAAAAAACGTCAACAAAGAAATAAGAAGCCTGATAATTCCCATGTCCGGTCTTGGTTCCCGCTTTGCAAAAATTGGATATAAAGATCCCAAACCACTCATTCCAGTCGATGGACACCCAATGATTGCGTGGGTTTTAAAAATGTTTCCTGGTGAAGATAGGCCAGTTTTCATTTGCCGGGGAACATATTGAACAAACGCCAATGGGCGATATTTTAAAAAACTAAGTCCCAATCAAAAGTAATTGTAATTGAGGGGCTAAGTTTGGGCCAGTTGCGGCTTTTGGGGTTCAAAGGAAATTGATGATGAACGTCCTGTTTTTTGGTGTTATTGTGATTATTATATGCACTGGAATTAAAGATTGTTAAACAGATGCAAGAAGCCAATGGGATGGGTGCGTTATAGTGGATTTATCCCACCATACCGCAAAAACTTTACCCGTTTGCTGCCGCGTTGATAGCGATAATAATCTTTTGAAATTCGTGAAAAAAAGGGTTTTGAAGCGATAAGACTAAGGCGTTCATTCTGGTGTCTATTATTTCAACCGGCAATCTGAAACATTATTGCAAGCGTTTGATGGAGAATGACGATTCTTCAATGGTGAATTTAGAGATTTTTACAATCGGTGAAGATGGGCTAAAAATTGCGGTTCCAGTCAATGTCGAGCAATTTTGCCAATGGGGTACACCAGAAGATCTTGATGACTATAAATATTGGACCAACATTGTAAGAAAGCGTGGTTGATGAATATACTGATCCCCATGGCAGGCGCTGGATGCGCCCAAAGGCTTTAAGCTCCAAAGAACTCCAATTTCGTCGTTATTGTAAATTAAAGTACCAATGGTGGTGGCAGCGGTTGATGATTTGCCGATTGATCAAGCTTCATCAACTGATGAACTTATTTTTGTGGTGCGTGATTTTCACCATGATGATGGTGTATGTGCGACCATTCTTGAGCGATTTCCTAAAGCACATCTTATTACCATTGATAGATTAACGAGGGCGCAAGACCCGCCTTTTGCACGCGAACTTATCGATAATGAAAAACCATTGCTTATCGCTGCTTGCGATAATGGCATGGATTTCAACCATGAATTATTCGAGCAGATGGCCAAGAAAGCAGATGCTATTATCTTTACCTTTCGCCGCAATGAAGCTGTTGTTGAAAAGCCGCATGCCTATGGCTGGATAAAAACCGGGCGAAGGGCCAATTGGGTTTACAAAAAAGCCAATTAGCGAACACCCATGGAAGATCAGCGGTTTTGGGCACCTTCGGTTCAAACATGGCTATGATTTTGTTGGGGCGAAAGATGATTGAAAATGACCGCGTTAATGGCGAGTTCTATGTTGATGATGCTAATATTTGATCGATGACGGGGCTGATGTCCGTGTGTTAGAGATTGATCGCTACCTATGCTGGGGAACACCTGAAGATTATGAAAATTATGAAAAATACCCTAAAATATTGACACGAGTTAAAAATGAAGAGGGCTATCATGAAATTATCCTTGTCATTCCTTGCTATAAGAAGGCTTGAAATTGAAAGATTTTAACCGGGTTTGCGAAACCGCGCAAGATAGGGGCGATGTTGAGGTTATATTGGCGATAATGGGTCGGGATAATCGAATTGATAAAAATTTTGCATGGGCGATTTTATCAACCAGTTTTGCCGTAATCAAGGCTTGGCAGGTATTGAAGGATTAAATGCGCAGGGGGATGTTCTTAGCTGACCCATGCGGATATGGTGATCCCAAAGATGTTTGACCGCCTTTGATCTTTATAAACAGCATCAGGGTGAAAAAATATTAAAGGGCCAAAACCGCAAATTTGAAGCATTTTTATTTTGAAGCAAGTTTTTGCCCAATAGCGCTTAAGGGTCTTGATGATTAAATGCCGCCAAAGGTGACGTGCATTTTACAGCCAATATGTTGAAAAAAACGCGCCCTATGATTTTTCGCTGGATTTATATCTCCTTTATCAAGCACGCAAACAAAATTACACTATTGTTGAAATTCGTTTTTTCAAAAATCAAAGGGGAGGCTAAAGGTGGTTATGAAAACACGGATAAAACTTATCCGCCGAACTTTTGCTTATATCTGGAAATTACGTGACGATTTAAAAAAACAACGTTAAAAAATTATAAGGGAAATAATGATGATCATCATACATCATCGCAGAAACCATTGGAATTCAACAAAGCCCAGTTGAGTTTGGGATTGAAATTGATCTCGCAATCATGGTGGATATTATTGTCACCATGATCCATTTAAAAGATGGATCACAATCGAGGAATGGCTAAAGAATTCAAAACATCAGTTTTTGATTGCCAATGTCAAAGGAGAAGGCATGGAGCCAAAACTACTCGAGTTGTTTAACACACAAAACAAGACTTTTTATTCAGATGAGAGCATTCCCTATTCGCAAATTGCAACTGGTATCAAATTGCTATTCCTTTCTGAAGTAGAAAGTATTGAAACCGCTTTTATTAATGGGGCCCCATCTAAAATAAAACAAAAATAGATTGATATGGGTGATAGCTTTATGGAGGGTATTGTCGCCAGAGAGAACCGCCTACGGGCAGGTTATTATTTGTTTGGTGTGCCCGAACCCACCGTGAATATCCATCGTCATGGCAGCAGCGGAGGATTAATTAAAAATTTTAAAACGCCCTGAAATGCGCCGCGATCCCGATATGGTATGACCAAATGCGTCGGGATTTATGGAAAAACCATTTTTAAAATACGCTATTAACGCAAAAAAGTCATTAAATTAATGGGTCCTATTTCTAAAGTATTTTGATAGGTACCATGTGTTAGCAAACAAAGGGGAGTTGGAACATAAAACATGATGATCCAGCTTTTGAAAGCGCATTTTTTTTTTTATTGTTTTATCAAAGATTTCAAAATGGCGATTTTCGTTGGGGGTAGATTCACCGCGAAGTGAACACGGAGCAATGGTATTGCCATTTTGTTAACCGTGGAGGTTGCCGGGTCATATTATTCGATTTGAGTTTTGAAGAAAGAGAAGAAATCTACCAACTTCGTGGTTGTGAATTCCAAGACTTCATAGCCGCCATCTTGGACGCAAACTGTTCGACCATCAGCCGCGAGCTGCGCAAACCGCTTTGTCTGGGGTTATTCGCCTTTTGTCGCGGTCTTATTGCAAAGACGCCGCGTAGGGAGCTTAAAGAATGAAGTCGTTGAGGTTAATCGTCGATTGAGGGCTGGTCGCCCGAGGCAATCACCGGCTGGCTGAAAAGGAAGAAACAGGTATTGGAGCCCTTGAGAGATTTATCGTTTTATCCCCGCGCCTCGCAGAGGCGGAAACCTGGAAAATCTGGCTTCACCATAAGCGCGCGGGCGCGAGTCCCGGATAGGATTGAGCGCATTGATCTAGAATCAGATCGGCGCCTAACATTGTTTGAGCGGGTTTTTATCCGGAAACCGCTTCAACTTTTCGGAAAACGTTTAAAATCGTCAGTCCATTCCGACCGCCCCAAGTCCAATGAAGGTCGAAAGCTTTACTGGAAGGAGATCTGGCGGCGCGTGTCCCGCTTCTGGTTATCCATGAACGAAAAGCCGTGGGACATTCACCGGGTATGGCCAAGACAGCGGATGAAACCCTTTGTTGCATACGCCCATCAGGGGGGTTAAACCCGCCCCCAATCCATGACCTTTGATAATGATAGGACCTTTGCCAAACATGATCAACTGGGGTTTTAAACCAAAAAGTTCGGATGCTTTGCCCTTTGGCAAAAGGCGGAAGAAATGCCAAGGACGTTTAGAGATGGTGCCAAGAAAGACGACCTTTGACGCTGTATCCGATGGGAATCAAGATATCATGATCAAAAACAAACCCCGGAAAACCCCAAAACCCCAAAAAACGCCGCCCGAAATGGCCTTGGGGCCCTTTTTTTAAAGGCAACCGCCAAATTTTTTAGCCTTTTTATGAAAACCGGTTCACCTTTTGGAAAACGTCATTTTCTGATTTCCCAGTTGACAGACAGATGTTTAAGAAGGCAAATTTTTTTATTGGGGCAATGGGAGAAATAATTTAGGGTTACCATTAACACCCTTTCATTTAGACATCAACAGTGGCGAGGTCGGCCGCCCATGCGGAAACCCGCTTATTATCTTAGCAGTTGTACCGATAGGCGTAGAAACCCGGCCTATTTTCGTTTTGGGATTACCTAACCGCTTTGCGTCACCGTTTGCAATCGCAAACAGCTTTAATATCAAACATTCCCCAACGCGGATCATCGCCGGGGAATTGGATTGGGGAGCGCGTATTTCAAAATACCAAACTTCCAACCCCAAGGGGTAGAAACGCCCTTTTCGCCGGATGGCGCATATTACGGGGCAAGATAATTCGACGCGTCCCATTGTTTCGCCTTGCCTTTTTGTTTTATTCCCAAGACCATTTGAATGGTTCTGATTTGCCAATGCCATATGCCTGCCTTTAGAAAAATAAATAGGGAAAAAAAAGCCGCATTTTGTTCCATTAATTGCCGTTTATTTTAACAAAATAGGCAGGTTCGCCTTAACTATTTTCAGGATTAATTTCCAGCGCTAAGGGGAACCCGGCATCTGCAAAAAACCAATGCATAAGGATCATTTTTATGATTTCAGCCTCAGCTATATAGGCCCACCACCACAAGGCTACCAACGCCATTGTTTTTATGATTAAAAGGCCGAAATTTTAGTGCGTCACCAACTCGCGATATTCAAGATGTTTTTTGGGAACCCTTGAGCCAAATGGCAGGCTTTTCTTGCAATAATTGCAAAAAGCATTTTATTAATCCTCAAAAAGGGCCGGAATTAAACCATCCAGTTCATCAATACTAATGCGCACAATTAAGGGGCTATTGCATCAATAATTCGCGCAAATCATTGTCCACATAGCCAGCAGCAAACCCGGGGGCAACCCTTTCGGTTAAAATGATTAAGGCTTACCCCCTGCCCCATCGCAAACCCATATGAATAATTGCGCGATTGTGGGCTTTACTGCTTAAATCGCCCGGGACCCATTGGTTTGCCTGCCGCCCAATTTTGTTGCAATGCGCCGCATTTCGGCAAAGCCACGCGTTACCAATGCAGCTTGCGCACTTGCGCCAAGACCGCGCCCCAGGAACCCCCGTCCGGCAATTTTTAACGCGCCACCACCAACGCCGAAAACCGCGGGGCAACAGCGAAAACGCGCCCCAGAAAAAACATGCCTAAAATGTTTGCAAGGTCGGCAAGGGGGTTGGTAACGGCGGTTGGTAAACCTTTTGGCAACATCGGCGGCAAAATTCCAATAAGGCAATAGGATGGTCTTTGCCCAAAAATCACCGCAACATCGGGACAAGGCGCCGTTCCCGCTCATACCCTTGGCCATAAAACCATGGGTATATTTTTTGATGTCGCTTACAAAATCGCTTAAAAATGCACCAAAGGCTTGTGCTGGTATAACCCCTAATAAAATTTCGCCATGGGCAACTGCTGCTTTAACATCTGATGTGGCAATAATTGTTTTTGGTAATTTTATATCGGGCAAATATTCACTATTTTTTTGGTTAAGATTTATATCATCAACCATTGCTGTTGAGCGCGCATAAAGGCGCACATCATGACCTTGATTTGCCGCCAAGTGGCGGGGCCCCACACCCCACCCAAAACAGTAATTTTTTTGATCGCCATTGCTTAAATCACTTTTTTTGGATTTAACATCCATATTAATGCCCCTTATGCTTTTTGAACTTGCTTTTTGCGCCCCGCCTACCAGCACCAAAATGGTTCTTTTTCCAAGGGCAACGGAACGCGGCAGCCCAACGGATCAAACAGCTTTTGGTACGCCCGCCCCGCCCATGCTATCATTGCAGCATTATCGGTGCAAAGACTAATTGGCGGCGCAATAAATTCAAAGCCTTTGGCGGCGCAGGTTTTTTCTAGAATGGTGCGGATAGCCTTATTCCGCAACACCGCCGCAATCAATTTGGGGTTCCAACCTGGATACCCAAAACCAGGGCGCGGCCAACACGGTTGCAAAGACGGTGACGGCAAGCTGGAATGCTGCACAAATATCAGCAACATCCTTAACACTTAACGGCGCCATTTGCGTTGCGGTTTCGACCGCGTTTTTGCCGAAAAAGAAAATCAAGGTTTTCACCTTTTTTAAGGCGCGGGGTTTAAGCGCGCTTATCGCCCAAAAGCGGCTTTTTCAACGGCTGGCCCACCAGGAAACGACCCAAATTTTGCAGTTTTATCGTTCACCGAGCGCATCATCAATCAAAGGCCGGCGCCAAATCACTAAGACCTTTAACCAAAATCATTTTGGGGCCACCGAAACAAAGAAAAGTGGGAAAGAAATTATTGGTGGCGCGCAGTCGGAGCCCTCGGTGGTTAACCGCAAAAATGGTTTATTGCGGGCAATTTTGGATTAACCCGACAATCAAACCACCAATCAAACCCGCCCAGATGTTGGCCAGGTAATATCCCAAACGAAGGCCGTTATCAAGCGCCTTTTGACTAAACCATCCAAAACCCTCCACATGGGCGCGTGTTATTTCAGGCACCACACCACCATAGGGGGCATGTTCCTCAATTTTTTGAAAACGATGTTTGAATTTCACCACTGCCATCTTCATTTCTTAAAACAACCGCAGCAGAGTTTCACCCAAAACTGGAATCCAACCTGCAAAGGATTAACCTTTCAAAAAATAAAAATGGTAAGATTTTGTTATTTATGCAATAAGTTTAAAATAGCCAATGAGCGACCAACATTATTTGCTAAATATTTAATTTATCAATATTTGACCGCTTGATAAAATGCGCTAACTGTTTAATTTTATGCATTTTTATGTAAAACTAATTATTAGTTCTGCTAAAATATGCTATATCACGGATAAAATAAGATGCAAACACCTCTTCTAAAAATAGGCAAAGAAAGGAATTAGCACGGCCGCCCTGGAGGTGCGCGATCGTTTAGTGCTTGCCCAACAACCAGCAAGAAATTGAAAAGGCCGATGTCCACCACGGGCGACCGGCAAAACCGCGCTTTATCGGAAATTGGCGGCAAGGGGCTTTTTACTGAGGAAATTGAAACCGCCCTAACCAACAAAGAAATTGACCTTGCGGTGCATTCGACCAAGGACATGCCCACCATTTTGCCTGATGGTATTTATCTTTCCGCCATTTAAAGGTGAAGATCCGCGCATTTTATCAGCCGGTTAAAATTTTAGGACCAGCCAAAGGCAATTGTTGGCTCATCTTCGCCGCCGCCGCAATGATCTGGTCGTTTGCCCCAGATCTTGGGGAAGAGTATGCCGCGGCAATGGCAAACAGGCAAAAAATTAGATGGCGTTGCCGTCCTTTTTAGCTGTTGCTGGCCTTAATTTTGGGGTTTCCCTTTGATTATGGGAAATTGTTGATGAGCGTTATTTTGGCCCGCCCGCCGGGCCAGTTATTGAAAGCGGGCAAGTGACATAAAAACCGATCAACTTGTTGCACCGCTACGTGATGAAACCACCCATTTAGAACTTGCGGCAGAACGGCAATTTTTAAAAAGTCTTGATGGTTGGGCGCAGCCACTTTGGGGCCTTTGCTCGTTAAAGATGGGTTTTTACCCTTTCATGGATGGTGGCAAACCGATAAAGAATTTTTGGTTACAATTGCTGGGAATCCCCAAGATGGCCAATTAATTGGTGAAGAAGCCGCAATGGAACTTAAAAAAAATGCAGGCAAAAAGTTTTTTAGTAGCTGGTAGGAATGGGATAGCAAAATATGGTGCAATGGAAAAGCAAGATATTCTAGTAACGCGCCCCATCGAAAACAGCCCAAAAACGCAAGAATATATTTTAGCAAAAGGTTCAACACGTTTATTTGCCTTTATCCGGCTTGAGGGCAATTTTAACCGCCAGATGATTTATCAAATTTATTTTTATGCGAAAAGGGCGCGGCATTTTAGCCCGATCAAAATGATCCCAAATGCAAAAAAAAATTACGTTTTTGGTTGGCAGAAACGGCAAAGCTGCGCAAAATGCGGTTTTCGCCATATGCCAGCCCAAGGGATCAGTTGTTTCTTCCAAAATCTAGCAATTATCAGATTTTTTTCTTGCCAGAAACAACGTGCCCGGTTTTGGAAGATGGCTTAACCCGCAAGGCCGGGTTTGTTACCGATTGAAACCCCTGGAAGTTTGAATGACAAACAAATAAAGAAAAAATCGCAAAATCAAGCAATTTGATGGGTTTTTTTTCCCAACCCTTGGATTAAATTTGGTCATTGATAGCCATTTTAGTCATGGAAAATTTTTGTTTATCAAAGCGCATTGCAGAGCCGCCGAAAAATATCAACCACAAGAATTTTGCCAGTGAGCCAACGGGAAAACCTTATTAAAGCTTTTTAAAAAGCCCTAATTTAACCCAATAGAGAGTTTTTCCAAAAGTGGCGGTTTTCGGCAAAAACGCGGTGTAAATAGGATTAGAGCGCATATCTGATCCAATCAGACGAAATGGCTTTAATCAAAAAAGCTCAAAGGATTTAAACTTTTTTTCATTTTGCCTGAATAAATGTTATGGTACAAAATAAGAATGTTTAATCAACCATAGTTTGTTAAAAGTTGATGAAAGATGTGATTGATGATTTCGATCTTGTGGAAAAAGCCGTTGATATATTTTAAAATGAGTTCGATATTTTAAATTTTGTTACTTGAACCAAAGGCCCAAGGCAAAAAAGTGAGGAATTTGGCGGGAGAAAAAACGCATTCAGGCACAACCCGAAACCGCCGCAAAGATCATGATCCTTGCCAAAGGTTCCCAAAAATGGCCTGATGCCGGAGCCGCTTTGGCAAATTCAGCCAAAAAGCGCGAAATAATCCCCAGAAGATGACCGCAAAAAACAACCTATAAAGCAAGATAGTGGCAAAAAGTGACCCGCAAATGAAAAAAGGGCAAGGCAAAGATAACAACTGATAAAGATGATATGACGTCAAACAAAATTGACATCCAAAGACTTCAACACCGAAGCAGCAAAAAGCTGGCAGGGGCTTTAGCCGGGCGTTGGGGCGGTGTTATCGCTATTGTATTGGCAGGGGCATTACAATTTAGCGGTGTTATTCCCCGCCCAACCCGGTCAAGCAGTGACAACGGCAAAATGTTGCAACCGCGCTTGATAGGTACAAAAAGAATTGCCAGAAAAAGCGAACTTTCCAAATTAAAACAAGGCCAACAACAACTTAGCAAGAAAGCAATACAGGGCCGTTGATAAAACCTTATTGAAAAGGCAACAAAAGCGGATGATGCGCGCGCTACGCTGATCGCGCAGTAACCCTGGAATTCGTCGCCGGTTTTGGGCAATTTGATGGTCTTAAAACGAAATGCATCATTGAAAGAAAATTTAGCACAAAATACACAAGCAACCATCAGTGCTGATGACCCGCAAATCCGCTTGCTCGATGGTAAATTAAATGCGCTTGATGAAAACCTTGCAAGCTTTAAAATGCGACTGAACAACGGTTTACTGGATTCAAAGCAACCTTGATAGGTAAAACAGCTTGAAAGCGCAGTGAGCCAAAAACCGCTAATACAAAATCAACGCAACTCTCGATAGCCTGGTTGTTGAAGTTAAAAAGATTCCTGACCCCTTGGCAGAGCGAGCAAAAAAGCATGACCACCCTTATTGCGGCCAATGCGCTAAAATCTGCGGCGGATCGCGTGGTTCTTATGTCGTGAATTGGCAACCTTTGAAAGCCTTGCGCTGGAAGGTATTGCCCTGATGAATTGAAAAATATTCAACAACCGCATTGCCAGCAATGCAGCTTTTGCGAAGAATTTAGTTGTTGCCGATGCCATTGCTGCCACTGGAAAGCGTTGGCAGTGACGCTAATTTTGCAAAGCATGGAGCTATGCCAAGGGATTTGTCGCTATTCGACCTGTTGGCAATGTGAAGGCGATAATGCTGGGCAATTGCCGCCTGTATGGAAGCGTATATAAGCTGATTATAACCGTGCTTTAAGTGAATGGCAAAACCTGTCGCAGTCAGCTAAGGATGTTTCAGCAAATTTTATCAGCAAATTAAAAGTGCGCAATGATATTGATCAACTGCTCGCCCAATTGGTCAATTTAACCATTAACTTAATGCAAATAACACGCAAGCGCCCGCGCAGTTAATACCGGCTACGCCGGATACTGCCCTGAACCATGGGGAGATACAACCATGATCCGCGCTTTAGTCTATTTTTTAGTGCTGCTAGCGGCCGGCGCAGGTCTTGCATGGTTTGCCAATTATCACGGTGATGTGGTGATGGTCATAGCTGGCCAACGCATTGTGATGAGCGTATTTCATGCAACATGCGCATTAATTGCTGCGCTTATTATTTTATTGTTCATTTGGTGGATTATTAAATCAATCATAACCGCGCCTTTTGCCTTTAATCGCCACTTAAAAAACCGCAAGCGTGACCGTGGCTATCAAGCTCTTTCACAAGGCTTAATTGCGGTTATGTCGGGTGATATTGCCAATGCACGCAAAATGCTAAAGCAAGGCAATAAGCTAATTGACGAAAATAAAGAACCGCTTATTCTTTTGCTTGATGCACAAACCAAACAACTTGGGCGACAATAAGGGCGCAATTGAAGTTTACGCCAAAATGCGCGAAAATCCCCATATGCGCTTGCTTGGCCTTAAAGGTCTTTATGCTGAAGCACTTAAAAGCAAAGCCTTTGTTAGCCCACAATATGCGGGAAAGTGCCCGTTAAATGCCCTCAAATGGGCAAACCGCGCACCGTTGAGCAATTGGTAAAGGGACTGGAAAGAAGCACTTAGTCTATTTAACACTTATGAAAAAGCCGCCAAGAAAAATAAAACAGCTGACAATGATCAAGACTTGCAAATATGGGGGATGATGGGCGCCGAAGGTTTTTGAAACCTATCCTGATGAAGCCAAGCGCAATGCCTTAAAGGCAGTTAAACTTGAGCCTAATTTTGTGCCAGCCGTTAATATTGCCACGACCATTTTATTCAAACTAAATGAAGTGCGCAAAGGCAGCAAGATGATTGAAAAATTATGGTCATCAACGCCTCATCCAGATCTTGCCTGACCTATTTGTTACCCGGCAAGTGCCTTGATCGCAGCGAGCGCAAAATCTTGCCCGTTTCAACCCCAAAAATCATGCGTCGCTAATGATTGTTGCACGCACGGCTTTAGAAGGGCGATTTGTTTGGCCCAAAAATGCTTTAATCAGCCCGGAAGCACCAACAGAAAGCACTTATCTCTTGCTTGCGGACATTGGAAGGGCGCAAAGGGCAATAAGAAAGCGGAGTGGTTGCAAATGGCCCTGCATGCCGAGCCTGATCCCGTATGGATTGTTGATGGCATGATGGTGCCGCAATGGGTTGCTGTTTCACCGATAAGCGGTCAAATCGGCACTTGTGTTTGGACGCAACCAACCAAAAACACTCATCAAAATGCACTTGATCTAGACCTATCGAACGATAGCACTATTTTGCAACTTGAAGCGGTGGCACAAATGAGCGCGCCAAAGACTGACGCCAAGTTGAACGCCGATAAAGACGAAAACAAAGAGGTTATTCAAATTCAGTGCGATCGTCACCGCCGCCAACAAAGCTGAAACCCGCCGCAAAATCAAGAAACCAATACTGGAAAACCAATGGCGGAAGAAAGGAAAGTTGATACGCGCCAGCCGTTAATAGATGCCGAGCCAATGGAGAAAAAATTTGAAGAAAAAGCCATCTAACTTCAACCCAATGTTGATGATCCGGGTTGACCTATAAAAAAATAAGACCCGCTTGCAATTAAGGGGTTTATTTTTGGAAAAGAAGATTGTCCCAATATTTTTTCGATTGATCCCATCAGATGAAATGCGCCAAAAAAAGGATTTTGGGGATGGACTACACTAGAGCAAAACCAATTACACCATAATTTTGGAATTATAGACGTTAAAAACAAAAAACTAGGTATCGGCAAAATGTAATTTAAACTTGGAAAGGCCCTAAAACCTCACAACCGCCTTATGAAATTTGGTCCACCGCATTGCGCTTAGAATCTTCCCAAAAACCTTGGCAAGTGTTTTTATTTTCAGAAACCGACATTCAATCCTCCAAGTTTTTTAATTGGGCGCTTAATGCCGCCCGTATTAATAAGATTATAGGAAAAAACAGTAATTTATATAGGCATTCCATTGTAATCGCGATAATTTTACTCTTTACCGCCAATTGTCTTCAAATGAAATTTACAGATCAAAAATAAGATAAAAGCTATAAACGACATTTAATTCTGTCATTATGCTAAATACTATTCTTTAATTATCAAGTTTTAAAATTGAATTTTCCAATTTATTAATAATTTAAACTAAAAATGGCGTAAAAACAATATAATAAATTATAATTTAAAGTGGCGGTATTGGTTTTGGGTTACCATTTAAAAGAAATGGGTTGGAAGACATGACAACTATCCGGGGATATATTTGATCCAATTTAAAGTCATTTATTTGGGATGCAAAGGAAAAACAGGCAAAAGGCAGGTTTATCCGATTTTTAATAAGTTTTATTGTCTAATAATTCAATAAACCAAAGATTTAATCTGACTTTGAAAACGATTAGAAGGGGTATCAAATGTCGCAAAATAACGATTTCCCGTTTGGCCCACCGCCATTGCTTTATTTGGCGGGAACATTTTTTGGAAAACCTTGATGCGACCATCATCACACCAACCATACCTGATATGGCCATTGGGACAAGATGATTAATTATATTGGTGTTAGCGCCTATATGCTAACTTTTTGGGATTTTTTATTCCGCAAGTCTGTTGGAGCGGGAAGATTTTACTTTTTGCTTTCGCCATTGCACTTTTTACCTTTGCTTCGCTTTTATGTGGCTTTGCACAAAATTTGCCGCAATTTGTTATATTCCGCATATTACAAGGTATCGGCGGCGCGATGATGGTTCCGGTTGGACGCTTTGTTGTTTTGGGCTTTACACCTAAAGAAAAGCTTATTCAAACCATTATATTAAAGGCCCATTGGTACAGTATTAGAAAATTGGCGGTTTATTTCCGAGATGTCGATTGGGGATTTTTATAAATATTCCCTTTTAATAGCTTTATTATGGCTTTTATGGCTTATTCCGCCGCAAAACCAGTCAAATTCCCCGTTTTGATTGGCTTCTTTTATACCTAAGCTTTATTTTTGCATTTTATTAATGGAATTTACGGATTGGAAACGTGTTTCATTTATTGGGGATTGTTTTATTTGTGATAATGCTTTTAAAATTTTCAAGAAGCCCAAAACCCAATGATAAATCTTGCCACCTTAAAAAATAAAACTTTTGCCGTTGCTATTTATGGCGGATCACTGTTTCGCATTGGGGTAAGCGCAGTACCATTTTTGGTGCCACTGATGTTTCAAATTCTTTCTATGACCTTTTTATGGGGCATGATGCTGAATTTTTTGCCGAACCCCTGATTAAACCTTTACACCCAATTTTTGCGGTTTGGTCCCCGTTTTGATTTTTCTTTTAAATGCGCTGTCGCTTTTTCTTTGTATTTTTATCGATCAACATACGCCTTTTATCATCACCGCTTTTATTCTATTTGCTGGCGGTGTCACCAGATCAATTCAAACGCCTTAAAACAGTAGCCTTTGCCGATACCCCAACCAGTACATGGCCAGCAAATACGCTTTTTTCAACAGCCAATCAATTAAGCGTTGGCCTTGGCGTTGCCATTGGTAATTTCTGGCGCTTGGCATATGTTCACCAGAAAACGCCTTCCAGCATGCATCATATTGCTTTTGTTTATCGCCCATTATCAAATGGCCTTTGGGAAAGCGTGCCTTTCCAAAAGCGGGCCCATGTCACTAAAAAAATAAAATAAAATTTTATTTTTAATATGCATCGCCTATATCGTTTAAAAAATAGTTTCTAAAACAGACTAATGCAGAAAGGAGGGTTTCGCAAATGTCCTGGATTGCAGGCATGACCCGGGTGGCGCAGGCCTTCATGCAGATTTGAAAACATTTTCAGCTCTTGGTAGCTATGGCATGGCGCCGTCACCGCAGTTGTTGCCCAAAATACACGCGGCGTTAAATCTTTCATTGCTCTAGAGCCGCAATTTGTGGCCGATCAAATTGATGCGGTTTTTGAAGATATTAATGTTGACGCGTTAAAAATTGGAATGATTGCCGATATAAAAATTGGGGAAGCAATGGATCGTTAAATTATCAAGGGTTAAAAAATATTGTTTTAGATCCGATGGTGTCAAAAGCGGGATTTGTTAATGAATGGGATGAGTTAATTTTATCCGTGGTCATGGGCCCAAAGAACCATTTAAACCCCCAACTTATTAAAGGCGGAGTTTTTGTCGAAGCCTGATTGAGGTTGAAAAAATGGGCGTTCCCGCCTTGATGGAGTTGCCGGCCGTTATTAAAGGCGGCGCGTTGAAAGGCGCGAAGGCGATTTCTATTGTGCCTTGGTAATGAGAGATTTGGCTGGAAAAAATCGGTAAAACCAAAATGACCGGCACCCGGGCCGCAATATCGGCAGCATTAAGCTTTACTCAACCACGTTAAAACGGGGGGGTGGCAAAGGCCATGGACCTGTCCCCACCCATAATATATGGAGCGAATAATCTTTGGGCAGGTGGCCTGCCATTCTTTA
The DNA here is from genome assembly GCA_029286875.1 of Lamproptera curius. Classification (NCBI taxonomy): domain Eukaryota; kingdom Metazoa; phylum Arthropoda; class Insecta; order Lepidoptera; family Papilionidae; genus Lamproptera; species Lamproptera curius. Next base: position 295 of record JAGSMT010001193.1, on the reverse strand, counting down.
AAGAAAAAAAATTGAAAATTTCTTATTTTAAGTTTTGAGGCTAAAAATTAATTTTACCCCTTTTTTCCCAAAATTTTTTATTGGGCTTTTTTTTAGTTAAACATAAGAAAAAAAAAAAAACCACCCAAATTTTGCGTTTCATGGGGTATTTTGGGTTGCGATAAAGCCTTTGGCCCACCCAAAACCCTCAAACACAAATCCGGAACCAAAATGAATTGGTTATTTACCCTTTCTGGTTTTTTTGGCAATTGATTTCAACGCAATGGAAAAAAAAAATAAGTTTTATTTGACTTTA
>JAGSMT010001192.1:0-19359 GCA_029286875.1 Lamproptera curius | reverse complement strand
TTAATGAAATTATAAAAAGATAATATATTTACGCATTCCAATCCGGGAGAGAGATTGATAACAGACCGAATTCATAACGCAAAATATTAATATATGTATACACAAGGGTAAAATATAAAATATATATGGCCTACCAAAAATATGGTGACGTAGCAAAACACATTTCATCAATAGAAATATTTATGTCCCAAGCAACACAGCAGAACGCCGTAAAACTTTATTACCTTGTAATTGCGCAGTAAAACATCATTTATTGCAATTATTTCGTGGCACATCTCGCCTAATAACTGATTTTGTTATTTTCCCCTGAACATGTACTTATAGTGTGCTTAGGAAAATAAAATAATTTTTGTTTTCCGTAGAGATCGGAATGCACGATATTTAGACTATCTACTGTTTTTCTAAAGAGCAATCTATACCACGACACTGTAAGCTTTGAACTTGGACAAAAAAACTTTCATAAATGTTATTCTATATAATTGTCGATCACGTAGCCCAGCCGGCCTTATATTTTGCCACGGTTTCGCAAATAACATTTGAGTTCAGAGTATATATTATAATTGTATCCACAAATTAAACACATTTTATTTTTATCTTCAAGAAATTTTACTTTGGCCTTGACATAATCGAAAAGCTAAAGATCCTTCTATTCAAATATCTTAAGTATTGTGCAAATCTTATTTGCGTTAATAAAAATCACAAAGAATATAGTACAAATATAAATTATAGTGTAAATAAAATTTACACAATATTATAGATACGACTATGCTTTATTATTTATCCTTAAATTGCTGTCAATGCACACTTTATTATTACTAACCACCAGTAAACTGAAGTAGTTGAATAATAACCTATCACGTTCAATTCGGTCTGAACAAGGGAATGGCAGCCGGCAAAACTAATTTCAACGGCGGCCAACTCAGCTAATTGCTATCACCGACGCTGAATAAAAGCGTAGAGAAAGAAATTTAATGTCTCTTCGGATGATGTCTCTTAGTTTACTAGTGTTTGCCTGTAGTTTTGTTTTTGTTATTAAATAAAAGAGGATAAAAATCAATTAAACTATGTTTTTATGTTATATTTTTAAATAAAATTCAACGTTATGTAACTTTATTTGCTAAACTAAAATTAAGGTTAGGAGAATGCCACTGGCATTAAGGCCGCCTTTGTATCTTTCTTGTATGTGAAGTGTTAATAAATAAATAAAATGTAATTATTTGCAAATGTAACTCGTCCCTAAGCTCCTGAACACCTTTAGTAAAATAATGTCTGTAACTTTTTAATGCATATTAAAAAATTATTCGAATGTTCTTATCAAAATCTTGTTTGATTTTTGATAAGAACTATAATTTTTATACTTCATATTTTTTATATTTCATAGAACAATAAGACTTAATGACAATTTGTGTAAAAAATCGTAGTTTATTACCACGAGTAAACATACATACATAACATACATAATCAGCCTTTGTTAGTCCACTGCTGGACATAGGCCTCCCCCAATACACCCCTATCCATAAGGGGTTTGGACCGTATCCCACGAGTAAAGAGAATGAAAAAATATGTTTGCAAACCTCTCCGCCATTAGTGCGTTATTTTGATGATAGTATTACAGGCTTGCGCTTAATGAAGTTTCAGGGGTTAGATAAAGCTTCTATCGAATTCCTGAAGCTTCATAACGGAGAGCCGTGCCTCTAAACAAGTTTCAGAATTTGATGATAATTTTTGACATTACCTACATATTTTTTTTTAATACTTTTTGTTGTAGATACGTTACATAATTGAAAAAAATATCTTTAACCGAGTTTTAGCTCCCATTCTTTTCACTCGCACTGCATCAGCATTACTTTTACGTTGCTTAGTTTATTTATATTAATATTATCAGCAGGAAAAAGTTATATTTTTGTACGAAACGAATAAATTCCAAGTTTTCATGGGGTCGGCTTCTGATCCATGCAAATAACCAGTATAAAAATATTTAAGCATATTGATTGGAAACTGATTTTCACAACCCAAAATATTAACTGCATTCTATGGAAAAATTAGGTATTTGACACAAAGATACAAAATGTGTTGTTTATTTAATCCTCGTTCATTTAAGCGAAAACTGTCAATTGAACGAACAACTCTATTTTCAAATAGACAGTAAATTTATATTTTTAATAGACATAAGCGTAATATCGAATTCACATGTGTTCAGGGTTATGTTAAAGTAACTCTCTAATGTACTATTCAAAATCTATGTTAATTGCTTACAGCGTTTTTATCCAAATCAATGGTATAATTTTATTGTAACTAACCTATTTTAATAATAAAGAAGAGTACGTTATATTCATTTATAATATATCCGTAATGCTAATGCAACACAGATGTTAGATGAATATCTTTCAATTATGAAAGGTATCGGTAGACAAACACTAACTTCTGTGCTTAAGCTTCTGGGAGCTTAGTTTAATTGTTTGTTTTCGCTCGTCGTATGTCGCACCTTATAATTTATTTTAAAATGAGGCTCACAGATCTATTTTCATATATTGACTAGTTAGAAGGTGCCTATTTCTGTCGCAAAAGCAGTAGTGTAAAATACTACTTTGTCCCGTTAGAACAGGCACCTAGCCAGCGTAATTAATGGGTAAACGAGACATATGTCTCTACAGGTAGGAGCAGCGTTTGTGATACCACCGTTAGTTCAAGGTCTATAAGCTTTGGTGATCACTTTTATCAGGTGGCCTGGTTGTTCGTCTGTCTGCGCACCCAATATAAAAATAAAGACGTACAGGGAAATAATAAATGCTAATGTCCTATTTTAATGATTAAAACTAATGGCGTAATTCAGGTATAAATTTCTATGACAGATTTAACATAAATAATATTTGTTGGTACATATTCCATCGTCAAATTATACGTTTTACGTTTATGATTGAATCACGTTGGTGGAGTGAACTGACTACAACCCAACGGAGTCCAGGGCTGTGCAACTTTAAGTGTGCCAGACTTCACCTCTTATTTTGCTTAGCTCGAGTGACCCTGAAGGGGACCCGGCTCGGGCTGCTCATTTAATTTCACAGTACGCGTGCTTGATCGAGGGCCCACGAGGGCTCGAGCCCGGCTCGATCAGCCGCTGATCTAGTCCTTTCCTAACCCGTTAGCCACATGTATCGAGGGCGCTCCGTGGGCCGAACCTAGGCTCGATCAGTTGCCTTTAGGACTTACTGATGGTGAGTTTACCTGACCTATCTATTTGGTGAAACCGGCCGGCACGTGCCGGTACCATGTACAGGAGTGAATAGTTGCCTCGTCGGCGAGGGCGTGTGTTTTGTAGCGTGTTTTCGCACGAGTTTGCATGAGGTGATTTCGTCATCCTGTTCTAAAATGGCATGGCGCGCTCGCCTGAACAGTTTGTGATTTCTGAGATTTATACTTGGTACGTAGTCGGCGGCGCTACGTACCAATTCATTCGGATGCTGCGAAGCCGAGTCGAAGTATCGGATTGACGCTTGTTTTAGATATTGCTTAATGGTAAGTAATTCCAGATCCATGTGCAGGTTTTCATTGCGCAGATAGTAGCGCGCCCGTGAATGAATGACTTGAATCGCATGAATCTGTTTTGAATGACTTGTAATTTGTGTATGTGTTTTTTGTGAGCGTGAGCAAATACAGGACCGGAGTAGGTCATGATTGGGCGGATTACAGTTTTGTAAAGCAGTACCTTGTTACGCAGGGATAGCTTGCTTCTAGGATTGATGAGAGGAAATAGGCGGCCTCAAGACAAATGCCGCTGTATTTTTGACTTTGGTAAAGTGAGTCCTCACCTTGAAGGAAGGTTCTGTCAGTGTTACCCCGAGGTATTTGGTTTTATCTACCCAGGGATTGGGCAGTCAAGGAGGCGGATTTTGATGGAAGTGGCAGGCGCTTCCGTAACGAAAACAGAATCGCTGCGCTTTTGGGTGGATTAATCTCCATCCTCCATTTCCGCAACCATTCCTAGGGTCTTGGCCGCAGCTTGGAGTCTTTGAGCTATGAGGATGACACATTCCGGATATGTGATGAAAGTATCGTCTGCGAACAAGGCGGTGCTTATGTCGGTGGAGTGGGATATCTGTGGTGTACAGGTAAATATATAGGACCCAATACGGAGCCTTGTGGTACGCCAGGCTAGGACCGGTGTGGTTGAGATTTTGTACCCTCAACGGAACTAGGAAATAGAACGTTCGTTTCGAAGAAAGTCTCGTATGATGAGTACGAGACGGTTGGGCACGCCGAGCTTATATACACTGTATGAGCCCTTCGTGCCACACTTTGTCGAACGCCTTCGCCACGTCGAAGAAAAGTACTCCCGTATGTAAGCTATATATCATTTTGGATTTGATATGTTCCGTGATACGATGTACTTGATTGGTGCATGAGTGTTTGGCTCCAAAGCCGAATTGCACTGGAACTGAATCCTCTCGATTTCATAAACTCGAGTTTACGGTTAGGATGAGGCGTTCATAATTTTCCCAAAACCCTTGAGGAGGCTAATGGGCGATATGAGGTAGGTTAGGATGGTGGTTTACCAGGTTTGAGGAATCCTATAACTACAGCTTCTTTCCAAGTGTTTGGAAAAATGGAGCCCTTGGACAGTGCTGCGTTATAGATAGGACAAGGAGGCTAATCAGGTGTGTTGGCAGATTTTAATGACGTGGTTAGAAATTCCATCGGTGCCCGGACTTTCCGTGGTTTAAGGTCTTTGATTATCGACTCGACTTTTATCTCCGTAATCGGTGAAGTTAAATCGCGCGGTGGTAATTTAATCAATCGGTCGACCTCGCTCTATACCTTTGCGGAGATGAGCGGCGTCCACCGGTTGAGTGCTGGGTGTGCATTGGGCCTCTTAATGTCTGCTTGGTAAGGTCCAGCGGGGTTGTCCTCCACTGGGACCTGCCTCGAGGAGGCCTCGACGACTCTTTGGACGTGCATTGAGAGCGCGTGAGCGGCAAGATTTGTGTCATTAGCGCTGTGCAGGACTTGAGGTATGGTATCAAGGTGGGGTGAGTTAGTGCAGTCTAGCTGAGACTTGAGCTTACACCAGTCGACAATGGTGTTATTAATGATATTCGCTGAGTATTACGGGGCGGTGATCTGAGGTGAGGTCCTGGAGGACCTCTATGCCTCTGAAAGTGAGGTTGATGTTTCTAAACAGTGAAATATCATCCGAGTTTTGATGCACTTAGGTTGGAAAATGAGTGTGGTTCATAGGTGCCACGACACTGAAGTTAAGTAAGTCGATGAGAGCATCGAGCTCTCTACCGCGTCTGTTAGTCCTAATGCTGTTCCATCGGATGTGCTTGCTATTGAAATCGTCAGACAAATGACGGCGTCTCCTAGTGTCCTAGTGTCCTAGGTAGAAAAGCGCGTTGAAGTCTGATTCTAAAGCGTGACTGTTGTTATACGACACGACAAATAGACCGAAGCTATTGTTATTGGCGCTTGTTCTGTCATGGCTTGACGACAGACCGAGGCTTCTAAATGCACAAGAGTCGACGGCGGTCGAATGCTAGGCAGTGCAGTGACCTTTTGTAGTAGATGAGAGTGCCGCCGTTTTAGCGCCAGGCCTGTCATTATTGATGATGTCGTAATTCGCGATTTTAGGATCGTTTCTGCCAGGTTTAAGGAAGGTCTCCTGCACTAGTAGAATGTCTACGTCGTTTTCTCGTAGGAAGTTTGAGATTTCGGTCTTTTTATCAGCTAGACCGTTCGCGTTGAAAAAGACGATGTTAATTGCGCGTGGCTTTAGACGGCTGTAGTTGTAACAACGGCCCGGTTGTTACATATCGTTATGCGGTGTACTATCCATGTTGTCCCTGATATTAATGCTACTAGATGCCTATACTTCCGGAGTATGGCCAATCGCGCCTGAAGTTTCGACGACGGCGTCCAATTCTTCGGTTAATCGATCGAGCTCTGCAAGTCCATCTGTCCGGCTACTTGTTCGAGATTGTCCCAGCGCTGCCATTGCTATGGCTAGCGTACTATATATACCATAGCGTACGCGCTACGCGGAAGCGCTTGTTGGTGGTGCCGGTGCGGTGCGCTGCGCGGGGCGCTTGGCGCGGTTTGACACGCCGAGTAGTCTGAAGTGGTGGGAAGGCGGAGGGTGTGAAGGAAGGCACTGGTGGCGCCTGGGAGCGGATAAGGGTGGTAGTGGCTTACGCTTGGGGCTTTTGGGCACCCCAACTAGTTAGCCGTGACCGTTGCTTTGGCAGTTGGCGCATGCTGGCGGCTCGAATGTGAGCGGCGTCTTTGTCGCGAGGACGGGGCAGTCAGGCGTGCCATGGTCGCCAACGCACTTCACGCATCGAGGACGCGCGTGACAATTGCTGGCCGAGTGCCCAAATATTTGACAGTTGTGAGACTATCCTAAGATTCCGTTTAAGCGAGGTGCTTTAAAGGTTATGCGACCATGTCATAGATGTGCTTTAGGTCGTAGACCTTTTTTCTGGGGATACGATCAAGGGTCAGAAGGACCACGTTGAAGGGTTTTTCATTTGCGGGTGCGTAAGGCATATCGCTGAATATATCGGAATATTGGCCGATTTGATGATGTTATGGATCTCCGCGGTGGGATCTCCTTCGGCTGTCCCTTGACTACTGTCCGAAGTACGCGCTTATCCGGGAGCGCGTATGTGTGATAGTAATAGAAATTTTAATTGAATTTTTATCAAATTATATGAACAAAAGAATTATTATTCAATCGTTAGTACCTGATGTTGCTTAGGCGAATACCATACATCATGACTAATTGTTTTTTTGTACTATTTACCAGATAAAATATTTTTTTAAATTCTAAACGTACAAATGTTACAAGAGGGTACCTAATGCTTCAGTTTGGCACTCTGCCAAGTGACGGCAATACGGGTGCGGGTTATAATCGATGAGTTACGCCTCATTATTGGGAGGCGTGCGTCATTCTTGTTGCAATCGTGGTATTGCCATATTGAACGCTTATGTTGCATATTCTTTTTAAAAAATTACTGAACAACCGAACTTTTAATTCTTTTTTCGCAATGTAGTAACCGACCAACTAAAGATGTCGTTGGTGTCATTGGAATTTTATGTTACAGAAACACTTTTGCATTAAAATTTATCGTGTCATTTGTTGGTTCCGTAACAAATAATCATTACCGTAATGGTCGAGAGCTCGATGATGTACTCTGTAGGATAAATGGGCATAGATTTTTAACGAACAATCGCAATATCGACATTATAATTCAGTTAACACCGCCATAACACAAAGGCTCCAGGTAGAAAATTATGTTGTTCATATCTATTCATCAATTAAAATATCAATTAATGCTCTAACACACATTAAAACTCAATACGGATACCTTAAACTTATATTAATTTGACAATATTAAATTAAACTAATGCGATAATTGGTTTCGTTTGCACAACCTTTGTTAGCATCAAACACTAAGAGTAACTATGATTTACTTGTGGATACAGTTTTGCGGAAGTATCGGCATGTATTTATCTCACTTGTCTAGGTGGGTAAATAGATGTGACGATACAAAAACTATAGACCACAAAATTATAAAGATTCTAAAGGCTATATATTCGGAAAATCCTACAAAATTCCACGCATGTATACATATTTGCTGTTCATTTCTTATACATGGAGACGGTCGTATCGTAGTGAGCTGTTTATTTATGACATTTTTATACGATGAAACGAATGCAATTCTTACGACATGCGTTAAATAAAATGTGATCGTTGTTATTCGTTTACCTTAAACGCCTTGCAACAAAATACGAAGGAAACTGGGAAATATATAAGAAATATATTTATTATTCCTATTATAAAGTTTATCTATAGTTATGCAAACTTGAATAATGCATTCGAATATTTAACAAGAGCATAACTAGTCATTCAAGTAGCTGTTGAGAATATTAAATTGCATATTACTAGATTATAACACAGGGTAAGTCATTTTTTAAAAATAGAAATAAACTTACATTTAATATTCCCATCGTGGATATAGGCACAACTATTGAAATTCTCGAGTTCGCCTACTCATCCGCATTTAATCAGTATGCACTGGGCCTGCATGCAATAAAATTTGTTGCGAATTTTTCCGAATCAAACCATATTTCAATTTAAAAAACTGCCATCGTACGAGATAAAGAATATAATTAATAAGAAATTCCAAAAACGAATTTTACTTGTAAAATGTTTGATTGTTAAAGTAATACTAAATTAGTAACAAGTAATTAAATAGTAAGTAACGAACTTTATTAAATCCACCCCAATATTTATTTATTTTTGTGAAATTGACAAAAGATATTAAAAATATTTACGTTGTTTATGTGTTGAAAGAAACCTTTCAAACGACATATAATATTCTGAACTTTGAAATAATATACACCGTATTATTTCACATGATTATTAAGCACATGAGTGTATTCGCAAAGCTATTATAGTTATTCGAAAGTTTTGATTAAACAATATGCCTTTTGAATCGTGGACAATGAGAAAAAACAAATACAAAATGTTTGCTTAAACCGAAGCAAACAGCGGGCGGTCCGTCAAATCTAAGTGCGTCGGCCAACTCGGTTAATTGAAATCCGGTCTACTGAAGGAAATTCAGATATGAGAGAGTTGTATATTTTTCTGATAGATCGTAATGTTTTTAAGTATTTCAATAATACTTTTCATATGGTTGTAGACTGCAACTCATTCAAATTATATTATAAATGCGAAAGTTGTGAAGATTCGTCTTTATTATTATTTCACTTAAAACCACTTAATGGATTTTAATGAGATGCATATATATATATATATATATATATATATATATATATATATATATATATATATATATATATCATAAATATCTTTATTAGCGTCATGTATGTAGAAAAAACTCTGCCTTCGGCGAGCGTCTTTGGCACAAACTGAAAAAAATTAAGGCTTATAAATGTATAATAATTATTAACTTAAATCACCGCAGATCAATGATACAATCTGAAACACTTTTTAAATGGCAACCTATATTTTATATTTATTTATTTATTTACATAATGCACATATTATACAAATGGGGACTTAATGCTAAAAGCATTTTCTGCCAGTCAACCTTAGGGTGGTGCAAGGGATAATAGTTGGGAGGTGCACAAACAGTAGGCGAAAGAAAGGAAAAAGAAATATATATACATGTATGCATAATTACAAATATTAATATAAGATTACATATATCCGTATATAAATATACATATTCATTTACATATACACGTACACACACACACATATTTTATATATTTAAACATAGATTACAAGTAATAATTATTAAATGTCTAAACATATACATAATATAATGTATAAATACTATTTATTTACGATGATGACTACTAATCCCTAAATCTTAAACAAGTGTTTTTAAGTTTATTCTTGAAAATATACATTTTAATGTAATTAATACGTATTATTTTTATAAAAATACATTTATGTAGAAGGTACCATAACTGTTTATTGATATTAGTATTTTTTATTACATGTTAGCTTTTTACTTAGTAATTGTTTTTTTTAAATTATACAATCGGCGCAATGTCATAGATCATATCATTAAGATAGTTGCTACATTTGGAAATTTATATAAAAGAGTCGTTCAAATAACGAAAAATATTTGATAATTTCATTTCCCATCGTCCATTGTGAAATTATTTTTTTGAGGGCAAAAAGAGCTCTTTTGATCTCTGACAAACAGTTCAATTGTGGGAATGCCTTTAAAAGTAGAGCCGAGAAAATGTTTTGTTGGCCCGAAAATTAAATAATAAAAAACTAATATCATCTGGTTCTAAAAGTATATCTGTTAGGCAAAGCGCGTCTATAACTTATTCATTCCTAGTGTGAGCGTTTACTGGCGCTCGCTCGTAATTTGCATGACTACGACTTACTTCCGGTATTAATTATAATTAAACAATCTCTCTCTCTCTCTCTCTCTCTCTCTCTTATCAGCCTGTAACAGTCCACTGCTGGACAAAGGCCGCCCTAATACACCCTATCCATCAGGGGTTTTGGACCATATCACGCTGGTCCAATGCGGGTTAGTGGGTGGACCGACTTTCAGACAATTAGGTGATCGGCCCAAATTGCCTAACCAACTAGGAAACAACAATAAAATTTGTTGAGTCCTCGCAGGATTCGAATCCACGACCTCCGGTTTCTAAAGCACACGCCCATACCACTAGGTTGGAGGCAGTTTAATTAAACAATGAGCGGAGCGGTTTAATTAAACAATGTTAATTTTGGTTTAAATTTCTCTTGCTATAAGAGTTGAATATTTGGTTATGGTCTCTTAATATTTCTTTAACTACCTATTCCCGAGTATCGGAACGCCTTTTTCATAAGATTAAGGTGTCGTATATCGGAAGGGGGACAACATATCTTTATTTTATTGATCAATATAACCCTTATCAAAAGATCTCATAAATTTGATGATTAATGCGTCAAACGGAGAAATAAAAGTCGATCTGAGTCGTATAAATTATGTGTGGCGGTTTTGTAGCCCTCTTAAAGATCCTAAATTTTATTTAATAAAAGGAAAACTTGCAAATGTATTGCGGATTTGGATGTGACCCAGAAAATTAGAGAACATGTGCTGGCCGATGTAAACAATATTTTTAATATTCTTATCAAAAATTTAAAAATTAGAAGTTGAAAACTTAGTAAATATTGGTAATTAAACCTTGTTTAGATAGCAATGTCTAATATGTAAATGAAGAAGCGGTCAAAGTGCATAATTATTACGACATTGCCTTTTGATTTTTACTTATGTATTATAAATATCATAAAATTTACGTTGTTAATGTGTGTTGTGATTAATACTCTGTAAAAAAACATATTGGTACAATGAAATATTTCAATTAAATCAGAACCCGTGTACAGGTTAAAATAAATTGGTGCAATAAATATTAAACAAATCGAGTATAACAAATTTTACCCGCTTAATATAACCCTATCGACTAGTTTACTGTTTTTAGCTGAAAAGAGTGTTAGGTTATGTTGCACAATATACTTGAGTGAAAAGTGGATGCGATTTTTGTTTCATATTTTACGTATACGAAGTTATGTACCGTGCTTATTTTCGAGATATACATTACTTTTCTCCTGTATTTAAACAGACTAATAATTTTGTTCAGGACATTTTTAAACATTAAATAGTTATATTAACACCGGTAAGTAGGTATGTAAGTGCAACCGATAATAACATATAAATATAGACTTTATTACCTAGTTATATGAGTACAGTCAATACAATAAAACAAAAATTGAAACTCTAAAATAAAAAATTGTAAAATGTAGTAGTAGAAGCAAGAAGTAGCATGGAATTGTAAAACTAAATCAACTTAAACTCTAGGAAATATGTGTCGAAAAAATTTTATTCTAAACGTTATATACTATTTAAGCGTCAGACCCGAAAATAATTATCAAACGTTAACTGATCCTTATACCAATAAAAGTAAATTTGTTCGTTTGTTTGGCATCCGGCAGACATCCAGGAAGTTCTTAAAATTAATTCCTGCTGTAAAATTGTGTAAACCTAGAACGCGACTGCATGTCAAGTACCATTAACACCAGCTTAATAGTCCGGTCACGGCCTGCTCATTCCTAAAATGCCGGCAACGCATTTGTAGCATATCTGGTCTTGCGAATGTCCACGACATGGTCCATACATCCGAGGCACGGCAGTAATACCTATTCGGTTCCATGTGAAAAATGTGCACTATGTTTTTGTGCACTTGCACTAATAAAACTGTTTCCAGATTGCAGCATACTAAAAATAATTGTATAATGACTGTTCTTGTATGACATTTTAAAGGTTTCTTTTAATTTTAAAATAATAGTAGCATTTCTTGTAAAACAAGATCAACGAGGAATTTTAAATTCACGTTGACAAATGGATGACAGCTAGTATTGCGCCCATCTTATCGCTAAGTCTGATAACAAGTTTTGATATCCTTACACCATTTTTAGTTTTATCAAAGAAGCTTACTTTTGTTTTCCACTAGCAAAAATGTTCTAACAATCGTCGTGTAAACTTTTTCATATTTAATATTCCTTAACTTTTTTAACGTTTAATGTTGTGCAACATTTAACGTTAGAAAAAGTAGCGTGTGTTTTTGTTATATTTACATTTAAACTATTTTTACTGCTATTGTAAAAAAAATTGATATTAAATATTCTCTTGCGTTTTATGGTTTTCTAGGTGAGGTCCTGTGAATATCATAGCTTATTATCATAGCTTGTTAAATAAATATTTTCAATCACTACTATTCTTGTTACTCAGATTTAATGACATACACCGACTTCCCGATAAGCTTGACGGTATGAGCGAGAAAAATTAAGTATCAAAATAAGACAAAGAAGAATAAGGTTTATTAAAAGTGGAACCATAAACAGAACTAAAATAAACATACACAATAAATTGTACATATTCCTTTAAAAAGTCCTTAAATATATACTTAGGAACGTATATTTCAAATAAAACATATCTTTAAACAACATAAATTACATACACTAATACAATATAAGGGTAATACGATACTATTTTAACATTTATTTTGTCTGTGGAGAAACGTTATTGGACACCTTTAAAAGAGAAGTTACTGCTGTGTGATTTCATGAAGGTATTTATAGGCATCATTGTTTAGGTTAAACATCTGCAATCGACATCCGCAGAGTCGTACTATTGGATATCCGGAAGGAAGCTTAATGGAATCCGCGGTTAATATCCTGTAGCTTACCAAGATCCCAGTATTACAGTTTCAATATACATTTGAAGATCTGGAACATTACGGGGAAGGCTGTATTTACATAGCACTATAATTACTCATGAAGGGCAAAAAATCTCCTTAATTCTTCTTAGTGACAGTTGTTGGCAAAATTTGAAATCTTTACTTTCTTAGCAGAAAAAAATGTCAGTCAATAAATAGACGAATCTTTGTTAATTTATTTATAATTGTATTCTCATTATTGCGTTAAGATGCAATAGAATCTGAATTATTTTATAACAAAGATCAAATTCTTTGTTAGATAAAACATCAGTAGTAAGTAGAAGAAAGAGAGGAATTTCAATGCGACGGACGAAGGCAGAATTCCAGGATGATACAAGAAAAATTCCTTAAATACCGTGGCGTAATACTTGGACCTTATGACGTAAAATTCTTTCTTCTCGTAAGTATGCTGTTTAATACATTTATTCCTAGACCATAGTTTGTTTTCACATACTATAGCTTTTAATTTATATTTAAAAAAATTGCATGTAAGTCATTTGTCTAAAAATATTAAAATTATTTTACACACTCCTTTTTCCTTCCCAGTGCGGTCGACAGTAAAGTTGTTTCTCATATTAAAACTCTTAGTTTATTTCTTTCTAAAATGTATAAATGTCTACCAACAAGTGCGAAGTTACACTGGTTTCTTTATTTTTGTTTAAGTATTTATGCAAATGGATTTAGTAAAATACTAGGAATTGTTAAAATTCTTTGAGCGGTAACCTCAACTTTGCACATATTCAAAGCAATTAAGGTAATGAATAATAATTAAATGATATTTATCTGAAAAATATCTTAAACAACGTGTAAATTGCTTGAGTGGCTACATCAATCCACAATGTTATGAATTATTAATTAAAAAGGCCCCATTTATCAGCCTCTAGGCTATAACTATGAGTTCTTAGCATATATTTTTTATGATATTGCTGTTGCTTACGCGAATACATCATACATCATAAACACAATGTAATTATTACACTAAAACGGTTAATAAAATGGTATAAACAGACACTTCAATATATTTTTATTGTATATATTTATTGTGTTAAATTGTTAAAAAAATAATTAGTTCGAAAAATTTTACTATTTCACACTTTATATCGTCATTGTCCGAAATTTCCACCACTAAGCGTTTGCAATAGCAGGGCCATTCTAGTATACCATAAAATAAAGCTTATTCAAGAAAATAAAATCTAATTGCTTGCAAAGCAGGGGAGGATCATTGACCGACTTCGCGTGCTCTGTCAGCTGTTGTACTGAGCGTGAAGCAGTAGCACCCTAGATTGCGTTTACTGTTATCCCCTTGGCATAAATAAACTAAGACTGTTTTGAAAATGGATACGATTTGGATACGTATAATAATCGAACGCTAAGATACTTATTTTAATGTAGCACGAAACAGTTACAATTTTATTACAGTTGGCTATAGGAATTAGATAAAACTATTTTGGTAACTTATGTAAATGGGTATTTTTTCTAAATCCTTCATAAAAAAAACACAACTCAATAACAAAAAAATCAAAGATAATACCGTAGTTGTGGTCCTACTTTACGTCTAATGGTTAATCTTTAAGTAAACTTTGTAAAAATGTAATAAGAAGCATAAATATCCTTTTTATAATACTTATTTAAACAAACCAATGAATCAAATTTGTTTGTGTAGAAAGAGCACCGTCCGCAGTACCAGGTTTGTCAAAAATGAATGAAGTTTTAGTTTTAATATTTAACCTAATGCCCCATCAACTTATTTATACAAATTTTATCACAATTAAATAACCACAAATGAGCTAGCATTTAGAAAGTCTTTAACAAAAAGAAGTTAATTCTCAAAAAAAATGTAATAAAGTTCAAATTTTCGTTGCTTTCACTAGAACTTCTATAAAACGTATTACTATCATATTTTTGTACGATATTAGCAAAAGGATTCATTTAAAAAGGCCTCCGCGTTACAAAAGTAACAGGTAAGGAGTGGCTTGATTTTGTTTGAACGAATCTTCAGGAAAACAACTCGTGTTGTTCTTGATTTTTGGGACTAGTGACTATGGAAATATGAACGCGAAAGATAGATTATCTGTGTGTCGGATAGCCAGGTTAAAATCTGTAACCAAAGTATCTATTTTAGTTTTAAATAAAGGATATTAATGCTATTATCAAACTAGCAATATATTCATGGTTCACCTTTAGGTTTTGAACGATCACATCTTTAAGAGATGAAATACATGTAAAATAAGTCACAGATTATAAAATTAATTTTTGATTCATATGTTTTGAGATTCCTTAAATAATTTTATAGATATTTAATGGAATATTGTTACTGAAATATGTCTTATTACTGTAGTACATTTAACGCTCATTATAAATATGTATATAAAACAATTGTACCAGCGTTTAATATTAGCTTCAAAGTAGCATAATTTCTCACCGTTGAAATTCGGGATCTTAACTTTGATTGCACTTGCTACAAACCTATTCCCTAGAGTAATGATTCATAGAGTTACGACCAATGTTGTATATTGTTTATACGAAATTTCAGTGCAAACAAAATGGTATATTTATGAAATTTGATAAAATCTTACATATTTGTTATTTTATGCGTGACTGACTTCAAATAAACGGAAATATATACCTTACAAAATACATATCAGTCAAGTTTGTCACATGTAGTATTTTGAAATTCACAATTGTTTTAAATATGATCCTTAACATAGCCTCTAACACTTTTCAATGATGCTCGAAATTTTATTTAATAAATATAGAAAATTACAGGGCTCTTGTTTAAAATAGTTTTAATTAAACAAGTTGAGTTTTATATAATTATGATAAAATTTTGCACATATTTAAAGTAAAAAAAATATAGATAAGTATTAATTAGGCATTTTTTCTGATACTATAACTTTATATATACATATAACACTAAATCGAGAAACTTTATTAATTTTACCGACGAAACAATATATAACAACTCCCGTGCAGATTGGTACAGAAATTGTGCTTCAGAGACTGTTAAATAGTTGATATAAAACATTATTACCCGACGGCAGAAAGCCTTAACATTCGGTATAAAAATATTGAGGCTTTCTACGGACGACATCTACGAAAAGGCTTTAAATAAAAAAGGAAAAGGTAATGTAAAATTTTATGAAGCATGTTAAATAACCAATGGTAAATAACTACAATATTAAAGTTTTTTTTTTGTTTTATTATTTGTATACGATAATCGATCGAACATCTGGAACGGGGCCGAAGGCGAAAACGCCATCTCTACCGCGGGACCTTGACATGATTCGCGAATGGCGGCTATTTCAGTGAGTGTTATTTCTTTCAGTGGTTATTCAACACAATAACTACATTATTTTATGCAATATCTCATTAAGGCCGGTAATAATTCTTTTGGAAATTATAAAACGTCAACAATAATTGTTGAAACTGTTACTGTTTAGCAGGAATTGAAATAATTAATAATAAATAAAACCACCTCTGAAGACTGGTTAAGACGGCGGATATAGTGAAAAATTCTGTAAATTCAAGAGTACATGGGCTATTCCCTTGTTTATACATACCAAAATACTTCGTTGTCTGACAAATTAAATTTAAATTCCTCTTGATAGCTATGCATCTATAGTAATAAATCAAATTGTAATGTCTATGCTGCCTCCGTAGCCTTATGGTATGGGCGTGTGCTTTAGAAACCGGTGGTCGTGGGTTCAAATCCTGCGGGGATTCAACAAATTGGTTAGGGCAATTTGGGTCGATCACCCAATTGTCTGAAAAATAAGATGATCCATGCGTCGGATGGGCATGTAAAAAGTCGGTCCACCCACAAACCAGCCTTGGACCAGCGTCGTAAGACGGTCCAAAACCCCGTAATAGATAGCGGTGTATTAGGGGAGGCCTATGTCCAGCAGTGGACTATCACAGGCTGATGATGTGATGTGTGAGTGATGATGTGAAAACCTGTCTTAACTACAATAATTTACAATATTTACTAGTTTACAAAGTGATATTGAGTTTTGTTGCATTTATTGCGTAAAGTATTTTAAACATCATCAAAAAACATACCTTTTTGTTAGGTATGCGCTTATATATGTAGGCTTAATTTCAAATACTAATGATATTTTTACGTGTTTCATCTGAGAATATTAAGCTTCAAGGAATGTCAAGAGCAGATGGAGAAATTGCTAAGTATTGCGCCTTCTTCAAAAACCCTAAGACAGAGAGAAAAACCCTTTTTCGAAAAATTTTATACTCAATACATTTGATGCAGTTAGTAGCTTATTAACGAGTGAAATTTGAACATAAAAAATATTACTGACTTCAAACAGTATTAAACCATTTTTCGCGATATAAGACGGTGACAACGTGCTCTCTGGAAGTAACTATCGCACAGTATCCGCTACTACGTATTAAATCTCTTCTACCTTTTAAGGAATTTATTTAATTAAAACATTATGTATGATACGTTTTATGCAAATAGAATGGAGATTTTTTTAAATGTATGAACTTAAATGAGCTTTAAGTATGCCTCATTTTAGCAATGATTTACATTAAAATAGTTATTTATATTTTTTCTTCATGCGTATATGTATATGCGCTCCTACATTTTATTACAGAATATTTTATGTAAAACATATTTTAAGTCTATCTTTTTACGGTTTCAGCAGCATTTGCAATTTAATGGCACGAGGTTATGATTTTTGGTGCCGTTTTTTTTAATTCTTAAACATCTATTAAACTACTTATTACAAAACTAGTGCCATTTATTAATGAGTCTGCCAAAGAATATATGTATATTTAGAATAACCCACAATAGCTAATTAAAAAATTGTAATGAAGCATAGCTTCAAAGCTCATTTAAAGCAGTACAGTGTAAGTTAATACATTAAAAAAAACTATCATTTTATTTGTCTGGTAAATTTAACCATTTGAAGTTACCTAAATTCCCACCAAGATGAAAATCGATAAGATTGTTTAAAATATCATTAAAAATAAAATATGAAAGTTTCCCATCTTTCCCGAAAGTCCGTTTATCGTAAGGTAAAAATTTTTTTCCAGGTCACAACAAGAAACTTTGATCATAAAATGATCTACAATAATTAAGTAATACTTTAAAAAAAACGCGCTTAGTACACTACCTCATCGTTGGAGACGAAACGTGTGCATATTATGACGATTAAAACTTTTTGAATCTCGTATATCTCAAAAACGGTGGCTCATGGAAAAAAAAGTATTAAGTAAATTTTTGTAGATAATTTTATGATCTACAATTTTATTTACAATATTATTATGATAAAACTTACCGTTTTTCTGAAAATCGCGAAAAACTCGTTTTTTACCTTTGACCTTGAATATTTTTTTTGCCTTACAGGGGAAAGATGGGAAACATTCGAATTTTTTTAACGATATTTCAAACACTCTTACCGATTTTCGGCTTGGTGGTAGTTTAGGTAACTTTACTCTTATTTTTTAGTCTAATTTGACCGGACTATATGTGCATAAAAGATGTCATACACAAGATATCATAGATATAAAACGCGATGGGGTAAATTGCGGGGCAGTTTCAAGGCAGGGCACGTTGTTATCTGCTTATGTTGCGCTAAATGGTTATTTACTGTTTAAAGACGGTCGTATTTCTTTTTTGTTAAAACTTCACTTGTTGTGTATACTTTTCCTTTTTTATAAATAGTGCGGTTTAAGATGTAGTATGAGTTTCTTGTCACAAAAACTGCAAACAAGGCTGCGTATTGAATGTAATTGAAATTTAAGTAAGTATCGTAGAGACATTTTTCAACCACACTATGTGGACGGCATCTGTTAGCTTAAGAAAGCGTACAGTACTTATAACCAAAGTGTTTTTTGAAACTAGGTTAATCATAATATTCATTTTGATGTTCTTGTGCACTTTTTGGTTAGACGTCCATTTTATCTAGGGCAAGTTAACCTCAAAACCGTTTAGTTTCGGTCTTGATTGCACAATCAAACGGTTCAGTATCACAAATGAGTTGTACAACAAATTTAAAATCGTTTTACCGTCGATCGTTTGAGATAGGTTAAGACACAAGCGCGATGCACATTAGCCACGCCGTAAACGCAACCGGAAATGGCACTACTCTTAAAATAGTAGGAAACGGTGATAAAAAAGCGCTGAGCACTTAAGACGGTAACAGTGTAATCGTGTTCATAATAATCAATCATGGTGACAAGCCGTGAGTATCAAGCCTGTGTCATTGCAGTTAGATATTTTAAATAGGAGAATTTCAACAGGGCTTTAAAATGAAAGGCTAAAATATCATAGTAATTTACTATCTTTTCCTCCATATTGTTTTCAAACAAAGCAACATTATATAATACATTGCAAGCCAGGTTCTAAGACATTTCAGAAATAGTGACTTAATTGGTACAATAAATGTTTAACATTCATTTAACCAAAGAAAAAGTAGCGTCAACGGAAAGTTTAAGCATAAGTTACTACATTACTATATGTATAATTCATGTGTCGGAGATTGAGAAAATCTATTAAAGTTTGAACAACAATCGTTATATTCAACGTAT
>JAGSMT010001191.1:0-19157 GCA_029286875.1 Lamproptera curius | reverse complement strand
AACGCGATAAGGGCCGTACAGTCATTTTATTTAATAATTGCTTAGTACGTCTAAGATTTTGCCGTGAGCGAGCAAGACGTTTATTTTTTCAACTGGGCCGATTGCCAGGTGCATTTTATAATCCAGATCGTATAATTTGGACATGTTTACGGTTTGCGCGAATTCGAAGTATTTCACAATAACATCAACGGGTGACGGACGGACGTAATTACCGGGCCCTTTGTGAGACGCGATTTGCGCGCCGGGCGCATGTGCTGGTTTATTGCTCGCTATTGTGGGACCCACCTGATCAGTTTCCTTAGTGATTGTTGCCGCTGCAGCCTGAGGGACGGCAGCGGCTATTTTAATTACGACTGGCTTTGTCCATGCACTAAATGCCGGTGCAGGTGCAGGGACAAAGCTTGGCTTTGTGACCGCAGAATTCGCGGAACATGTGGCAGATAGCCGCGATTGTTTTTTGGGTGCTTTCGAGCAACCCCTGTAACGAGACGGGTCACTTACGTTTTCGCAATTTGCACACGCGGGTGGCTCGAGCGAATCTTTTGGCCTTGGGCACTCCGGAGAACTGTGCTGGCCGGCACATTTCAAACAACGTACACAACTTCGCGAAGCAGTTGTGCATTGTGTGCCTGAAATGTTGGCAGTTATGACACTGCGTCTTATGACTAGGCCTTCTTGCATGGAGTTTCGACCCGTGTGCCGGTTAATTTACATATTGATTGAATATTGAATATTAATTTTCTCTCGGGGGAAAGATCAAGGTCGACCATGAGTAGGTCTACTTGAAATTTATGGCGTGGGTGGTGCATGCGGCGTACCCTATGCACGGGGTATCCTTGGTATTTGAGATCCGCATTGACCTCATCTAATTCGAGTTCCTTCGGAACTACCCTAATGACAACTCGAAGGAGTCGGTCTTCCGGCAGAGCAAAAGTGTGAAACGCTATTTTACCCTCGCGGAGGTATTTGGTTAACGCGCGGAAGTCATGTGAGGTCTCTACTTTGACCCGGATGCCTATACGTGTATTAGCGGAAAGGAAATTTAATATTAGCCTTTGATAGCTACGTAAGAACACGACTCAGTACCCCTACACGACTAGTGACCCTTGTCGTGAATCACGACCGGGGGTGGAGCCTTGGCCTTACGTTTGGCCATAAGTACGTCCGCGGTGCCAGGCTTTGATTGCGGCTCCGCCACGGGCTTCTTTGCGGGCGTCGCGGTCGTTGACGGCTCTCTATGAAGGGGCGTTTTTTGCCCTTTTTACGCGATGGATAAAACCATCTGAGTCGGCTACGTTGGCGGCGTTTGTTGACTCAGTCGTGGGTTCGAAGTCCATTTTCGTGGGCCGGGGTTCGTCTTTGGCGTCCAAATATAATTAGATAGATAATTACACGGGGCAGGTGTACTTACCGGGCCACGGTCCTGGTTGGGTGTCGCAGACGGCGACGGCGTAGGCGATTTTTTTTGGGGCCCAGCGGGCATGGTGGCAGACGCTGCGGCTTTCAATTACAAGACGACTGTAACCAACTTGGATTTTGGCCTAATATTCCGGGGCGGATTTGCGGAAAATATCGTCTATTACATTGCGGTGTTGAGCGGGATCGTAATCTTCTATTTTAGCCATTGGGGCGACCCCCGCCGGCACGGCGTAAGCTTAACTAGCCTTCCCCACCTGCGTGAGGAGGTGTGTGCCTATTAAACAAGTGTAAGCGCTTTAGGGGCACTAGGTGTGTACCTAGCTGCCACCTAATGCAGCAACTGCAGCACTGTGACACCGACTAACTTTGTACCGCGTAGGCGAGAATAACGAAATTATACGGGAGCGTATGAGAGAGGTCTGTATAGGCCGGCGGCTCAGAACGGAAAATGATGTTACAAGAACAACTTTGTACTTAAGGTAGACGTATCAATTATTGAACTTGTCAAAAATATTAAGAAAACGCTATGTAAGTTGTAATTACGTTTTATATTTTATACAGCCTATCTTGCAACTTATACCAATACTCTACTTCTAGCAATACTCGTACTATGTGGTATTCGTCGGTTTAATTAGGTATATCAAGTATATTATTATATGCCTTTGGACTTACTTTACTTATGAGGAGTTGATGGGGTGGAGGAGAAACTCTATGTTTGATTTGTTTATTTGTGATTTTTTTTTTAATTGCATACTGGTATCACCAACGCGCTGCCTACCGTGAGACATAGGATGTTATGTCTCGTTTACCCAGTAATTACACTGGCTACGGTGCCCTTCAAACCGGAACGCAAGTAGTGTTTTCACACTACAGCTTTACGGTAGAAATAGGCACCGCGGGTGGTACCCACCCAGACGGTCCCATGTAAAAAGGGGTCCTACCACCGGTAAACCGGTGGTAGGTCCCCTTCGGTTCGATACGAATTAATGTCTCTATATTTGTTTGTGACTCGACGGTGCCACACCGCATATGAGATGTGATGGGCCCATGGGGAAAGAAGTTATTCGGTAGACTAATTTTTCTCTCTTTGTTTCCATCCCAAAACGAAACGGTTAGCAGGGCAGGGGTCAAGACGGCAGGCTCGTTAGTTTCGACGTTTCCAGAGGTATAGTCCGTAAAAGCTTTGGTGTCTAGTATTGATGGTGTACCAGAAGACTGCCAAAGATGTTCCTTTTAGAAAGCTTTTAAACGCCTTTAAAACGTAGACTTGTACTAATGTTAAAAAGTGACATATGTCACCAAAACTAAAGTTGAGAACTTTAAAAAGAATACATTAAGTTTTATTGTGAATTTAGCCAAACTTATAATAACATCATAATATATAGTTTGTATTATTCTACCACAATAGGCAGGCGGCATTATATCCATTCATAGCACGTATGATCTTAAATATAATCATCCTAAAGTTTTCGCTCTTGGAATACAAATGGAGGTAACATATTTCTCCCAACAATATTGACTAAGTTCATGACATTAATTAGATATACTGACTTGGGTCCAAATTAAAACTTTTAGTGGAACTTTTGTTCCAGTGGTGCTACTATTTCAAACGGTGCAAAAATATCCAATTTTATTAGTCACATTTACAAACTAAGTTGTTAAGCATTATTATGGAGCAGAAAAATTTGGCTATCGTGATTTATAAACGTTATTTTTATACGTTTAGTTTTGAACTTACTGATAGAAGTTATCTTAACAATATTACAATGTTATTAGAAAATAACAAATATTTATATGACTAGTGTGAGAAGATAGTTTAAATATTTATTTAAGAAATTTACTCAAACGAAAGACCGCAGTGACAGCATATTTGGTATTCGACAATTGAAACTTTTAAACCTGGCATTATCATTAGTAAAACACCTTTGTCATATTCTGTTCGTGTTTAAGACAGACTTCACATTTGATATTTTTAAAAGAAAGGATCGTTGTTATTTATTTTTGATTTACATTTTATGCACTAATTGTACGTAGGCGAACTTAATGCCATAGGCATTTACTTTCTTCCAGTTAACCCTAAGGTGATGCAGAGATAATAGGTGGAGAAGTGCACAGATAGCATAAAAGAAAATATGACGGTTTAATATAAGTTAAACAAAGATAAGTATATAAATATAACAAAAGATTTGAAATATTTTATAATACTGGCTCCATAATGTCAAGAATGATAAAAAAACTTACATTTTTTACCAGACAGTCACAGAGTTATACTATTTAAGATTACTGACATACGACGCTCATAAATTCTATAATATATATATATATTATACGCTATTACCCACAGTTTTGATGTTAAATAAGAACATTTGGATTTACATTCTACTTTTATAACTAGTTTTGTAAGCGATTCATTACTTATTTTAATATACTAGAATGTAATTATTTCTATTGCTTACGCAAGGACAAACAAGCGCATCTACAAAGGATTCTTACCATTTTGTTAGTGAGGTAAAACATCTACATCTTGCTGATAATGAAACTATGGTTAGTTTTGATGTTCAATCTTTGTTTACATCTTTACCAATAGAAGATTGCATCAATATTGTAAAAAGAAAGTTAGAGTAAAATAACATCCCAACAGAATATGCATTTTTACTAAAACATTGCTTAACATCTGGCTATTTATTGTGGAAAGATGAGTTCTACATACAGATGGATGGTGTAGCGAAGGGTTTCCCGGTGTCTCCTATTGTTGCTGACATTTTTATGGAAGACTTTGAGGAGAAGGCCCTACTCACTGCTCCCATTCATCCAAGATTTTATAAGCGCTATGTAGATGATACATTTACCATCTTGCCATATGATAAAATAAATGCATTTTTAAACCACCTTAACTCCATTAATTCAAAAATACAGTTTACTATGGAGTTAGAAAATCAATAATTCTTTAGCTTTTCTTGATGTTTTAATTATTCGCAATCCTGATAACACCTTGAGCCATACTGTGTATAGGAAACCAACCCATAGAAATAAATATTTAAACGGTAATTCACACCACCATCCATCCCAGTTAGTTACCGTGGGCAAATCTTTGTTTCAGAGAGCACGAGGGATCTGTGATGATGCACACCTGGCCGCCTGAGCTACACCATGTTAAGCAAGTGCTGCGAGACAACAAGCTTGCAAGCGCCACGGCAGCGTCACAGTGACCGAGTGAAAGCAGCCACAGTGGAGCGAGTACCTGCTGTTCTACATTTTGTGAGAGGCGTAACTGACAAGATTGGCTACATTTTGAGGCGGGCTTCAATCAAAACTTATTTCAAGCCGCTGATGAAGATTGGTCAATTCCTACCACCTGTCAAGTGCAATATTCCTCTACAAGATCCAGGAGTGTACAAGCTAGATTGTGACTGCGGCCTCTCTTATACTGGACAAGAAAAGCGAGCAATAAGAACCCGCGTGAAGGAACATATAGATGACATTAAACATAAAAGACCTGACAAGTCGGCAGTGTGTGACCATACCTTAAATCACCTAAATCATTACATCGACCACAAATCCTCGCTAAAGAACACCGATTCCTACCAAGGATGATCCGTGCGGCTATTGAGATTAGAAAACATCCAAATTTCAATAGAGAAAATGGTTGGGTTTTACCATCTGCTTGGGACCCCATAATTAATAAATTAAAATTTAAACCCAAACATGATACCACTGCTGGCTCTAACGATAAAACCAGTTCATTTTGCATAGGTCGGAGTACAGACTAAAAAAAAATTATTACAATTAAGATCTGGAAACCCCGCTTCAGCACTGGCAACAAGACGCATGACATCTCAGTCTACCCCGTGACCACGGCCGCTGGAAAGTGTTCGAAACGTCGGGAATTTATATATGTAAAATAATCGTGATAAAATCCGTGAAGTCATTTTATTTACTAACACTAGAATGTTTATTTAATTGATTACAACGATGAGCAATTTTTTTTTTTTTTGCAAAACGAAGACAAAACCACATCTCCCAATGATCCAGCAATATGAAATAACACTGCTAGTATATTATAATTTAATATTAATACTTATTGTACTATAATATGAATTAATATAAATATGATATCTAAGGCGGAGATTAGTACATCAGAACTTTAAACATTGTGTAATAATAAAAATTACAAGGCATTTTTTTATAAGTAAGTTCCGTTTTGAAATAAAAAAAGACGTGAAAGGATATCGCAAGAATTTTATTTCTACATGAAATCCTGTACATACTTTTGTATTCTCTTCAGTTTTTGAATCAGTCATAAAATTCTGCCGCCTAAATTGTTAACCACTGTATCACAAATGCTTTGACTTCGTTATCGTTCAAAGTAGATTTCTTAACTTATAACATATTTGAGCCCGTACAAAACAGTATCCGTACAGATTTTAAGGTACATAAGCGCTTTAAATCCTTTAAGTTATTTATGTACAGTATGGTATCAACATGGGAAAGTCCAAACTAAAGAGAATAGAAATGTTTTTTAAAGCGTCAGCAAATAAAGTGAAATGATAGAGCACTCCTTAGCCTAGTGCCGCCGTAGCCTAGTGGTATAGGTGTGTGCCTTAGAAACTGGAGGGACTCAACAAATTTTCATTGTTGTTTCCTAGTTGGTTAGGGCAATTTGGGCCGATCACCCAATTGTCTGAAAAGTAAGATGATCCATGCGTCGGATGGGCATGTAAAAAGTCGGTCCACCCACCAACCCGCAATGGACCAGCGTGGTGGGATACGGTCCAAAATCCCCTAATGGATGGAGGTGTATTAGGGGAGGCCTATGTCCAGCAGTGGACTATCACAGGTTGATGATGATGTTAGAGCACTCATTGTATATTCATCGTTTGTGTGAAACTGTTACAGATCTCATCTTTATTTATGCCACAGCAAATAACGCTTTAGTCATGTCTAAAGTATTACATGCGATGTTCAACGATTTCTTGTAATATACACTGAAGCTTTACTAGTGTGTCTGAATCTTTACAGTAAATGCAAGAAACTAGATATAAATTCAAAAATTATAATGTTATACAAGTTTTAGTTTAACTAACTATTTATTAAAACTTTTCTTTATTTAATTTTATTGTCGTTTATCACCAAATAAGGGATTGATAGGTGATCTTTATATTAACTTAACAATTGAACTACGTTTTATGGTTTTGTATTTAAAAATGTATTTACCATTTACGATAAGTATTAAAATATTGCTAATCCATCCATTAAGTGTAGTTAGTTAGTTGTTACCCTCTGGGTTATGGAGGTCAGGAGTTAGTCACCTGTAAAATTTCTTATTTAAGAAAATTGATTGTTTTAAAGCGAGCCCATTGAAACTTAGCAATAAACTTTTACTTTTATGACCTAATTATAACTAACAGTGGTTGTGAAGTCTAAATTTAAACATATCTTTGTAAAATATCCTTATATATTTTAAAAAACTAGAAAAACATCAATTTTGTGAAGTTATTTCATATCCTGTAGTTAGTTTCAAATTTGTAGTTTTATTTTTTGAAACTAGATATTATTTAAACACCACTGTGTTTATAATATCTTCCATCTGTTTGAGTTGTTTTCAGATACGAACAATTAATAGGTAAACTGCCTAAACTTTTATGTGGTTAAATCTTTGGATGGTTTCCGAAACATCGGAATTTAAATATGTAAAAAAACGCGATAAAACTGAAAAAACCTTTTATTCAATTATGATAGTATTCGCATAAACAAGAAGTAAAAAATATTTACAATTTTTTTATTTTAAATTTGGTATCTCCTTCATCTTTAGATCCGGAATCTGTGACCTTCGATGCCTCTGAAACCCCGCTGTAGC
Source organism: Lamproptera curius (assembly GCA_029286875.1). Lineage (NCBI taxonomy): Eukaryota > Metazoa > Arthropoda > Insecta > Lepidoptera > Papilionidae > Lamproptera > Lamproptera curius. Next base: position 11,881 of record JAGSMT010001191.1, on the reverse strand, counting down.
TTTCGGCTGCACATATCACAAATCAAATATCTTCATTCAATATGGTCTAGTATTCCTTTATGTCAAACAAAACGCTACCACTGGTCCGTACTCTGACCTAAAAAACCGCTAAAGAAACCTAGCGGGACTTTTTTCATCTTTCAATAATTTATCTAGTTTTAGTTAGGTGCTATTTCACTTCGAATCCATTTTACAGACGAGTTTTATCGTACCATACCATACCATATTATTGCATTATCAATGAAGTTATTTTTCGCGTTTCTTAAATATTTATTCCTGACGTTTCGGATTCTTTTCAGCATCCATGATCATGGGCCGACTAAGTTGTATATATATATATATATAAGTTGTATATATATAGATATATCTGAGATACAGACATACGATATACCAATCCGAAACGTCGAGAATAAAATATATTTAAGAACGCGAAAACTAAATTGATTTGATATGATAAAATCGCGTAAATAAAAGAAATAATTATAGGAAACAGTGTTAAATTTAATGAAACTTTAACACCATTTAGATTAAGCTCAATGTTTTCTCAAACTCGTCAATTTGCTTATTGAAAAAAGAACTAATTCGAACTAAGAAAATTGTTGTAGTTCGTTCTGACTCATTTAATTAACCTTCTTTTGTTAATTAAACCTGCTTGATGTCCAACTTTTATTCTAAACTTTTTCCTATTATAAATAAATTTATTGAAAGTTACTTATGTTTTGTAATTAACAGCTAAGTTGTTGATTTAAAATTATTTAAGAAAATTGTTTGAAATAACATTTTTTTCATAGAGTGCTGATTGCAAACAGTCAGGAGTCAGGAAGTTTTATTTAAGCACCAACATACCTGTAGGTTGTGAGTCCTGACTACAACGAATTTAAGGAATTTAAAATATGTCTAATTAAAGTTTAGTGCTTGATTAGTTTATTATTGGAAAGTTTAATAATAGTTACCAATTAGCATAAATTAAAAATTGCTTTATTGTAAAATTTGCAACGATTGACCGATGACATTGAGTTCAAAAGCAACTTTATTACTGCTATAAACTATTGACAAAACAAAAAATTCTTATACAAAAAGGGCAACGTTACTGAAAATATTGAAACAATTTATACTTTTAAATTTTCTGCTCGTTATTATTTATTGCCTTTGAAAATTACTTTTTAAATAACAAAACAAACCGACTTAAAGAAAAATATTTAAAGAAATTAAAATGCATAAAAGTAAAACTCAAAATTTCAAATATTTGGACAGCGGAGATTTAACTAATTCCACCCATCCAAAATCTCTTCATCCTTCCCCCCCTTCGATCCACACTGGATTGGACGCCCTTATGATGAAGATTCCTTCGAGTATCGTTAATTTGTCCTAAGATTTGAAGAGTTCTGTCGCTTTTTATAGATCCCATTATCAGAACCCAACCAAACTGTTATTAAACCCCATCAAATCATTCTTTCCATTAAATTAAAGAATCATCGCATGATTCATGATTCATGATGATCGATTGATATTCGATATCATGAGATATTGTTGATAGAATGTCAAAAAAAAAGAGATCGGGATTTATTATACCAAAGTCCCATCCTCCTGCTGCCCTTTCTAACCGCAATTGTGGAAGGGGCACCAAGTCGTGGAAGATAGGGAGAGGAAATCCGAATAAAATTGACTGAATTAAAGATTCTGTATTCCGCTGCACAATGGCAACAAGACGATTACCTATCAGTCTAACAACGGACGCTGAAAGTGTTGAAAACAAAAGGAGTTAAAATGTAAATAAACGCCATAAAATTGAAGTGTGTTTTTAATAAAAGATTAATTTTAACACCTTGTATCCTTATACATTTTTTTTGCTTTTGAAAAACGCTTCAGGGTTCTTGCAACGTCCGTGAGGATGGCATACATTGAGAATAAAATATGAAATATGTATTTTTAAAAATAATATATAGTGGTTAAATACAGCAATAAGTCAAAATATACCTGTTCATTAACTTGTTAATCCTTTCTTTCCGTATTCTGTTGTTTATTTAAGAGGCGAAATAAGATAAATCCTCAAACCATCTCGGTTTGCAGTAAATAATTGTTTTGTAGGTGATTTCAGCAGGGTTAAATATTAAGTAGATGGTAAAAAAACATAAATATACCTAATTCTTGTCTTTAAATTTAACTCAAGGTTTTAAAAATAGAAACCTTTGATTTAAGTTTATCTACAAATTAACTATATCTGTAAATAGTGTATTTTCGAAAATACTATATTTTATATTGAGCACTTTACATAAACTGAGCTACAAAAATTTAATACGTAATGTAATTCAGTTTTAGTGCTCTCATTCACCTTGACGTAAAAATATAAAATGCCCTATTGCCGAACGACGATAGTAAAAACAAGTTTTTATATTTCCGAGCAATAAGTTTCTTAATATTTGATATTTTGTAAGAAAGCTGTATTACAAGAAAATAATAAAAATTACTCAGATTTAATACATTATAAGGTCCTTCTAGACGTTTCCGACTACGGCAGCCGATCAGCCAACTGCGGCAGAGATATTATAACTGCAAAGTGTTTGCGTGTCACTTTTCGTTTATACTTCAAAGCCCGATGGACGGATTACGGACACACCAGAGAGACAAGGCAGGAACAAATTTTTACATGCTTATCCGACGCATGGTTCATCTTACTTTACAAGCAATCGGTGATCAGCCCCATTAACCTAACCAATTAGGAAACAAAATGAAAAGTGGTTGAGCCACCGTTGATTCAAACCCAGACCTCCAGTTTCTAAAAAGCCCATTTTAGTTAATAAACGATGACATCATCGTTTTGTTTACGTTTTTAAAACTCAGAAGAGCCAGAAGTGACATTTTATAGTTTAAATTGCTTAAAATCAAAGCAAAACAATTTAACATTAGTTATGTTACATTTTCAGTAGAAATTACAAACTCTGATGCAAAAGTTTTGTAGATCATTTGTGTCTTTTGATGCAGGTCACATAGTAAAAGGAACCCTATATTAAGTTGAAAAGAGGTAATCAAGGAGAAGAACATGCAGCAGGATTTACATAATAAACTTAGTAATAATATTTAAATTTCATTGTCATATTACAATACTTGGAATGATAACTTCAACTTTTTTCTATTAATGTAAGAAAACTGTTTAAAGTGAGAACACGTTGTTTTGTCGAAAAAAATTGGATAATTGAGTTTACTGAACCTTCTGTATTTTTAACTTATGGGCTGGCTATAATCCGAGACTTCATAAACCAAAATATTAAAAAAATTAGAAGCTGTTGAGTATCCAGAAAATATAAAAGCATAATACAATACATAGGCAATAAATTACCATTTAAAACTTCTAGACAGTTATAATTTAGGGTGAAAATTTTAGGTCTGAGTGCCTTTTTATTGAGAAAGAAAGGGCCAGTTTTAAACAATACAATTTATACTTTTCGAAGGTCCAATTTAATTTGGACTGTCAAAATTATCCTAATAATAATTTTGATGGGTGCTTTCGCCATTGAGATGGCAATTCGATGAAATTTAAATTTAACTTAAATAAAATATGAGGACCCAAAACAACTAACAACATCAGTTTATGCTTTGAAGAAAGTGTTAACATCGTCTGGGATAATAATGATTGCAAGTCAAATTTTTATCATTTATAGTTACTACAACTTTATGGCATTATTTTTTTATTTGATTATTAAGATTATCATTTTCAAGTATGGTTTAGTATTGCCTTTTTAAAGAACCAAGGAAAATATTAATCCAGAAATTGGTTCAATTAAATTAAATAGTTAATTTCAAAGAACAAGGCATTACTAATCAAAATTAATATAATGAAGGTTTAAGCCTTTTTTAATTTATTAAAGGAAATAGCGGTTTTGTTATCATTAATAAATATTTTTAATTCATTTGCTTAACTGAAAATTGTCCTAAAAGTAATAAGTTTCGACAAAAGATAAATAATTTTTAACCATCAGTACTGCCTTCGAACAAGTTTATAGAACGACACTTTACTACAGATTTATATATCAGACTTATTTGGTTTTTATTTGTTTAATATTATAAAGAATTAGCGTAAAAGTTTTCAATTAATACAAAAATTTTACTTTTAAGAACTGAAGAAATTTCCTACTTGGGATACGCCTTTAAGCGTGGCTATTTTATAAAAACCTGATTTAACCTTCGTCAAGTAAAGTTCTGAGGTGAATACAGTCAACATTTTCAGCCAGTGAAATTCCCTCCTTGATTGCTTTCACACATCGAACACAGTTGTGTGACAAAAGTTTTTACATGATCATAAATTGTCAAACATAATTTATGACTTTGACTGATTTACTTTGATTTATAAAAATCAAAATGTATCTAAAGAATCCACAAGTTAGTTATATCCCAAGGGAATTATATATATTCATTTGTAATCTAGTTGCCAAAACTTTTGGTTGATTACATATAACTTCATACGTTCATGAATGCACGGAACCTTATCAAACCAAGTTTTTAAAACCAAATAATATGAAAAATAGGTATTGAAACCAAAAACCTCTTTCTACCTACTTCCCCTTCGGGATGTCGGTCAAAAATAAAATTAAAAATTATCATAATTATTATTAATAAGGGGATATCAACATCACATTGTCAAATTTCAAAATCATTTGAACATAGGCCGTATTCAATGAACACCAAGGCAATAAATTTATAATCCCAAATTGGAGTAAGTAACTAAACTAAACGTCCTCTTTTAATTTATTTTAAATTTAGCAACAAGTTTTTTTTTTTTTTTACTAAAACTGTAACATCTTTGAATGTCGACAACTTAATGTCTTAAATGTCCCACTCCAAACGGCAAATTCAGTAAAGTTATACGATAACATTTGAAAACTTGCAGCCGCCAAAAGGTTTATCGCGATGTTAGGGTGCTAACCTTTTAAATTTTTTAACCAAACAAGGTCCCGTCAATTTTGATTGTTGTTGGTCGCGCCTCGAAATAAATCGGGATTTAAAGTTTTTTATTTACAAACTTTTCCAACCAAAAATTTGTAAAAGCAACCAAATAAAACGTTTTCTATATAAATTGTTAAATATTGTTAGATGTGACTAATGATAAAAAACATTTAGAAATTAATTTTTTTGGGTTTAAAAGTTCATTATTTATATATTTATTCCAATAAATAATTAAAAACAAATTTTCATGCCACCTCCGTATGTTGGAAGGCAAAAGTGCTCTTTTTATAAATATTTAATCCCAAAGTTTCCTTTAAAGTTAAAACCATCAGAGCACCAAAACCCTTACCGGCTAAAAAGCCCAAAGAACCCTTAAAATTCTGTTTTAATATTTAAACCCTCCATTCGACTAAAAAGACTTTTAATTTGTAAAAGGACGTTATATAAAAAAATAAATTATGTATGGATGTTAAACATTTAAACGGTTTTCAAAATTATTAGAAAAAGGGGAATTTCTTTAGGTATTTATAATAAATATTCTACCTGTAGTGGATGGGAAGTTGCAGATTCCATCCACGTGGTAAATATAAAAAGTTCTTTCCTGTTTTTTACAGAGGAACCTAGTAAAAAACCGGTAACTTTTATTTAAAACAGACCTCCCAACCTTTATTTATTTACAGATAAGTTATTATTTTAATTCTTCTTTATGTAAGCTTAATTTTTTCCCTTATACTTTTCTAATATGTTTATAAAAATTATTTGGAACCTTTTAAAAGTTCATATGGTATTGGGTTCATATAATATATTATTAATAGTATTATTAACTATTATAAACAAATGTCCAAAATTTTGTACACCTTAAATTGAATATATATTAAATGGGAAATGGTTTTCGGGTTTTACGTTTCTTTTTATTTTGTTGCTTTTTATTGATCTAAATTTTTAAAAACAGTTGGATGTCAATGGCTCGTATTAAGACCCAGGAAACCAATATTTTAACCTTGGGAAAAGTAAATTTCTCAATTTATGTCCTCCAATTGGGCGGAACCAAGAAAATTTCTTGACAAATTAAATGTTATACTTGTTTAAAATCTGCTTTAAAGTAAAATTTTTACCTTTTCAACTTTTCGATTTGAACTAGATATTTAAACAATTAATTTAATTTAAAATCAACCCAAAATTTTCTAATCTAATGAAATTTTGCTAGAAAATTAAACTTTAATTCAAATTGTCAAGATGCAAATTAAAAAAAAAGTACCCATTCATGGTTTACAACGAAATTTTTTTATGCCAATCCCACTTAATGGAATTGACGTTTTAAGCCAAAGACGCCACTCAAAAATTTGGGTTGGATAATGAACGAGGGTGTCAGACGAATTTCTAGGGTTAACCGCATTCTTATTAACATTCACAGGGCAGCATCCTGCCAAATGCTGGGTGTTTAAAGGCTACCCGGTCCGGCCCATGAGACGTTAAGAGTAGTGACTCACCGCCACCCGGGATGGCCGTAAAGTCAAGAGGGAATCCCAAAATAGGGAAAGAACCTTTAACAACTGGGTTAAAGGACACGCCCGGGTGCAGCGGGTAAACAAAAGGGCGGATCAAAGAGCTCAACCACGGGCTCTTTCTTCCAAATTCGGTCGACGCGCCCCAAGTTTGGGAAGACGGAGGTAAGTCCACCCCAGTGCGGAAGAATAGACGGGTAACGGGGCTTTGGAAGAATCTTCACCGCTTTAAGCGGCGGGATAACTAGGCATGCGAGTGCGATGAGGAGGCTCTGCAGAGGCCCTGCTGACGGTAATTACAATTTAAGAAAAGACAAGATATGGGATCGAAATTGGTACGATATATTTAGCAATTAAACAGCAAAAAAACCAATAAAAATTTCGTAGAGTTCGGCGGTTGAATAAGAAGAATTAAATTAAGAAAATCAACACAGAAATGGAAACAGGAGGAAATAAACGATCCCGTGAACAAAGAATATATGACAAAAAAAATTCTTTTCAAATAAAAAGAGCAAACAAATGGAACAGGAAAGGGGTTTCGGTTGGAGAATTAAAATTAACCCATTCAAAAAGGGCATTCCCTTAAGGATCCGCCTGCTCAACCAGCCAATTTATAGGGCAATCAAACCAAAACCACGGTTTAATTCCATTTATCATTTCCCAAAAGCAAACCCAAACCCAAGTCTTGCAAAACGGATTTATTCGCAAGGGACGGCGCGCCATGGTACGTGCGCAAATTAAGCCGCCATGGATCTGGAATTGCCAACCAAAACATTTGGGGAAAGTATTTTAAAACCAGCATCAATCAGATATTTTTGACTCGGCCGCAAACATCTGAACAATTAGAAAGCGACGCCGCTTGACTGGGCGTATTCCCTTCCGATATCATAAAAATTCAGGCGGCGCGCGATGTTCCAACTAAACCACCCGATGAAACCCAATTCCTGGAAGTACGTTGAACACTGCGGAAACAACACAACCGTGCCTCGGGTTGGGGCAAAACAATTCCTATTCAATCAAATATTCCCTATAGTGTGTTATTAAAATAATATCCCAAAATATTTTCCAAAAAATTAATATTATATATCTAAATTAATAACTTTAATTTTGAAAATTTATTTAACATATATAACGTAAAACAACAAGATCTGGGTTTTAAATTTCAAACCTTCAAAATTGTATTAATTTGTTGACTGATTAAAATAGACCGTTAATGAGAAGGCAAAATAAATTATAAAAATAAATTTAAAAAAAAAAGGTAAGGCCCGTGGGCTCCATTAAAATATGGAGCTTGAAAAACATCGTAGTTTTTTAAGGGTATCTTTCCTTTTAAAAAATAGGTTAACCAAACACCGCTGTTTTATTACCTTTTATGATCTATTTTTGGGGTCTTTTATCAGCTAAACCACCATTGGAAAAATTTTATCCATTTATAAAACCTATTATCTTGATACACTTACATGTCTATAATTTGCCTTTAAGCTAAATTATTTTTGTGACGTTGTTAGCTTTGTTTTTGTGTTGTTATTATATGACAGCCTTCATTATCATCAACACCATTAGCCTGTGTTAATCCACTGCTGGACATAGGCCTCCCCTAATGCACTCCTTCTCTATTAGGGGGTTTTTGGACCGTATCCCACCTGGCTGGTATAATGCGGGTTGGTGGGTGGATCGACCTTTTGTAACATGGATCATCTTACTTTTCAGTCAATTTAGAGATCAGCCCAAATTATCCTAACCAACCAGAAAACAACAACGGCACAAAGTTGGTTCCCCCGGGAATCGACGAACCCACAACTTCCGGTTTATAAAACAAGGGCCAATTCCGCCAGACCATGGGGGTGGATATAATAGATTCAGTTAATCCTAATTAAACATAGCCGATTCGAAGATTTGAAAAATGGAATTCTGTATTATACTTTTAGTTAAATTCTGAAAATATTAATTAAATAATTAATTAATGGTATAAAGAACTCGCTATTTGTCATTTTTGTCACTGCTTAACAATGCGGCGTTGATGGTCTTGTGAGTTTTCATGCCATTGGATTTTGTCAGCGTATTTTTGCATGTAACGTGATCAAGTGGATAATCGCAAATAAATAAATGAAATTAGTTAAACTCGATACAGCACATAAGAATCGATTGTCTATAACATTGATCTCCTAACGCAGACCGATTACAATAATCAAATCTCAGCAAGTTAACACAATTTAACCATAAAGTTAATAGTTTGAACTACTTGCCCGACAAATATAATTACTTAGGGATATGTTAATATTTGTACAATGCTATATATGATACAATTTACACTTTCTTTAACAAATATCTGTATCAATGTTTTGTTCAGATTAATATGTTAAAGGACAATAACATCAAAACAAGAAAAATATGATAAAAAACTGGATATGATTTATTAAATCTATCCAGACAAGAAGTCAATCCATCAAAGTGTTAATAATTTGTAGTGGCTCCAAAATAATAGGTCTATAAATATTATATAAAGATAATTGATACACTACTACCATAAACAGTAACTTCATGATTTTAAATATATAACTTCTATTTTTAATATTAGTGGCACAAGCATCCATAGTTATATCAACAGTTAGAAGTTGGACTGTGGCAAATCTTATTATATTCCATATTTATTCTGGATTATTTCTATTTGATTCAGTGTAACCTATTTATCTATTACTTTATGATTATTTAGGATCAATAAAATACAAGTTTCTCTACTTATTATTAGGTAACAGAGAGTTCAGAGCAACTGGTAAAAAGAAAATATGTAATTTAAAATCTATTAAAATATGTATGGTGCAGCCAAAATATAACGTTAAAACTTAAAGATTATTATAAAGTAATGACATTTCTTACAAGGGGTCACTCAATTTTGTTTGTATAGTCTAATTCTATATCAATTGCATCTAAGTGTTGGTTTTATTTTCCACATCAATTAAATACTAGAAAACAGTCTAGTAAAATAATATAATATTTTCATGACAGCAAAAATATAAAACGTTGTTAGATTTTGTTTTATTTCTCCTAGGAGCATAAATTTGTTCAAAGATAGTAACGATTATTGAGAAATGCTATATTTTAATGATATGTGTTTTTTTGTTACAAAAAAGAACAAAATTAAAGAATACACAAAATTCCACAAGAACATTTCACATCCAAATGCTAGTAAACAAACTAGCAATATACTAAATCTTACTATTTACTCCAAACTCCGTGCAAAATAAACGAAAATGAAATGGTTTAAAATACACGGCCGTCTTTTATATTCATCATCATCAGCTAAAAAAGTTAATGTTGAGACATTCTTAGGTAATTAGAATAACCATATACAAAACTTTTTTATGTACGAAAAATAACTTGACATTATTGTATAAAAAAAAAACTGTTTGCTATACACAGCGTAAAAATACGAATAAATTTAATTAATGATCAAGCCTTGACCAACGTTTCAGAAATCCAAAAGATCGCTTGGCATACGAATTTAAAGCAAAATTTAACAGTTTTATCTACTGACCGGATTATAAATTTAAACACTTCGGCAACTCAAATAGCGATTGATGTTGCATGCCATTCGACAGCTGATTAGTTAATTTTTACGTTGATCAGCGTTTCAGAAACTGGGCAATAATGTTTGTAAAGCAAAGCCAAATGTAATAAAATATAAAAATAATCAAGCTGTATAGAAATTCGTTTGAATAGCTATAGATAAAAGAACTTTCAAGACCATAATGTAACTTAACATTCATAGTTATAATTATAAGAATTGGATATCTAAGTTCAAACCTTTGAAAAATAAAGCGCATGAAACTCTATATTTTTGATAGATATTTTAATTGCTTGTTCTTGCTGCACACTGCATCAGCGGTCTTTCCTAACATTCCAATTTCTTTATTAGGTTTGAGGGAAAATGTATTCAAATGGATGAATGAATGATTTCCCCCTACAAAGCGGATCGAAAGCGCCATCTATTGGTTAACTTTGTTCATTAAATCAAAGATGGAAATGATGCCACTAGAGCGAACTAATAGTGAAAATAGTTTGATTTTTTTTATTTGACTCTGTTAATTTAGTTTTCAGCGTTGCTAAAGAGGTGAATAAAGAGGCGAATGACCGTTAAGTGCTTTCAGCAGTATTATTATTACCCTGAATATTGTATCTAAAAAAATAAGTGTAACGAAAATAAAATAAAGACGCAGTTAGAAGATTCACTGTATTATCCAATATAATCAAATAAAGGAAAGGTCAAGTTGGTAGCAACCACGAGACTAGGAAGGTCGCAGAATATTAACGAAAGCCACTCACACATTAGTATGACAATCCTTAAAATTTAGCCTCAGAGCCTTATGTGTCCGGAGGAAATTGTTAGCTAACTGTTAGGTATGAGACACATTGAAACAAGTTCTTATAATAATTATAAAAAAAAAATATTATAAAAGTATTACTGTCTTACTTTCACGTAAGTATAATGTAAAAAAATAACTAATACTAGCTTACAAATTTTATTGATTAAAGAGATGAGAAGAGTTTAGTTACATTATAGCCCTTATTGCAGAATTTGTATAATATTGTAACATGAATTTAAAACCGTTTATAAAAGCTAAATGTAACAAGTTATATTTTAATAAAAATATGACCAACTTCAAGCAGGGTTTAACTATTTTTTTGCAATATGAACGAATAAAATATGCTCTTTGCATGAAACTGCTCTGCGATTTCAGCGTTTTAAATCCCTGATATGTTTTAACGTAATAATTTTTTTAAAATGCCGTTTCTGACAAGTTTTATGTAATATAAAATAATGAAGAATTTGTAAATACATTGACACCCTATTATCTAAAATAATATTTACTTTAAAATGTTAATGTAGATAAAACTTAAAATACAGATTTATTGCTCGCAAATTGTATTGTACATAAATTCCAGAAGTACAATTATGTAGAGCATTATTTAAATCTATCTCTTAAGGTTCAGTCAGAGTTTGTTATTAAATCGCAAAAAGTTGTCTTTTTCGGTGCCGTATTCTTTTTTTAAGTCCTGAAATATCTATTAAATTACCTATCACAAAGCTACCTAAAAATAGGTTCATATGACAGCTACTACGTACCGTACAAAATAAGAATGATGAAAATTATGGTTATTCTGGTTAAAACATACATACATATGGGCATTTACGAATTGTATTATAGACAATTTCAAAAAGTTTATGTAGTTTATAGTCTATCTTTTACGGTTTTGGTTTTTAAATTTAATCAGACGAGCAGTCGGGCCACCTGAAGGAAGTGGTCACCGACGCCCATAGACATTAGCTAATACCAGTGGTATCGCCAAGCGCTGCCTACCGTGAGACATATGACAGGGTGTTAAGTCTCGTTTACTCAGTAAATACGCTGGCTACGGTTCCTTCAAACCGGAAC
>JAGSMT010001190.1:0-19282 GCA_029286875.1 Lamproptera curius | reverse complement strand
GGTCGGGGCCAATTGCGGGCTCAACAAATTTTCATTGTTTTTCCAAACTGGTTAGGGCAATTTGGGTCGATCTCCATTTGTCTGAAATTAAAATAATCCATGCGTCGGATAGTCATGTAAAAGTCGATCCATCCACTAGACGGCATTGGATCAGCGTGGTGGAGAAGGTCCAAATCCCCTAATGCAGAAGGCGTGCTTATATCTAGCAGTGGACTAAACAGGCTGATAATGATGAGATATAAGAAGATAACAGTGCTGTTTGTTAAACAAACACTTTTATGTCAAAATTGAACAGCCTCCGTAGCTTAGTGGTTGGACTTACAATTTAGAAACCGGAGGTCGTGGGTCAAATTCTGGACTTAAAAACTTTTCATCATGATTTTTAATTGGTTAGGGCAATGCGACTGATAACCCTGTTGTAGTAAAGTAAAATGATCTATGAGTAGGATGGGCATGTAAAAGATCGGTCTTACGCCTGAGCTTTCTCCAGTGGTACTGGTTATCCATCGCATTGGGCTGGAGACTGAAGAAGAGAAAGCATATTTCTCTGCGACAAATGAACGAATGACAGAGGGCATAATGTACAGACGGTCCTTTTTAAAAGAACCGTGTGTGTCTTCTCGTCTCATCGCTTAAATCTATAAAAAAATTGTTACAGTATTATAAAAATATGATATCGCAGTAAATACCTAGACTACGGTATCGTACGAACCCAGTGTTCACACCCACAGCTTTGCGCTATAAATATTTACTGTATTTCCCAAGTCATCTATTGTATTTGTAATGTTATTTAACAATTTACATATCACAAACTGAGATAGGAACTCATTATTATTTAAATTTTTGCTTATAATTAAAACATTCTAACAAAATAGCTTTAAATATAAAATCTATTAAATTAAACATGTTGTTTTAATGATCGTTTTGTATTCAAAGCCTGAAGAAAAGAGATAAAACAGGGTTTCACTTGGATTAACGTGTTACATTCAGTTGACATTTCTTAAGTCTTCTTTATTCGCAGTTATTTATTGCATAGGGTTTAAGAATTTGATCATAATTCTTGATTTTTCGAAAAAAACCTCCGTAGCCTAATGGCAAGGGCGTCCTTTAGAAACCGGAGGTCGTGGGTTCGAATCTGGGGACTCATCAAATTTTGATAGTGGTTTCCTAGTTGGTTAGCAATTTGGGCCGATCACCCAATTGTCTGAAGTAAGATGATCCATGCGTCGGATGGGCTTTAAAAGTCGAGTCCACCCGCAACCCGCATTGGACCAGCGTGGTGGGATACGGTCCAAAACCCTCTAATGGATAGGGTGTGTTAGGGGAGGCCTATGTCCAGCAGTGGACTATTACAGGCTGATGATGTATGTGTATGTATGTATGTCTGATTTTTCGAAATGAATATAAATGTCTCTCGAGAGGACAAAAGACATGATATGCATTAATCTCCTATATTTTATGAATTGTATTGTAAAGATAAAATTATTCATTTCAAAAGTATCGGAACCTTAAAACTATGTAGCGTAAATGAGAACTTCTATAAAATAGTAACTTTTTATATTCATGTTCAGTTGCAAAGTAATTGATTGAATTGTTCAACGAATTACTCTGCAACTGAATAAACAACTAAATAAAACGCTAAATATTGAAAAAAACCTAATTACTGGGTATCTTTTTCTTTGCAAATCTTTCTATCCTAATTTAAAAACGCCAGAATTTACTATTAAAAAATTAAGTACAAAATATCTTTGTTTGAAAGTAATTAATAAGTGACCTTCTAGGAAATAAAATATGATTCAGGTATGATATTTAGTAAAGTGTGAGATTGTCATATTATTTCATTATCTGATGTCCTTTTATATATAGAAATTCTAAACTGTAGTGTCGTAGTTTTGTGCTTCATTTTAAAAAGCCAATTTGTATAGTATTCTAACGGTAACTTTTATATCTAAAATTCATCATCATTATCAGCCGTGACAGTCCACTGTTAGACATAGGCCTTCCTACACCGCTTCCTCGCATTAGAGGGTTTTGGATCTATCCCGCCACGCTGGTCCAATGCGGGTTCTGAGTGGCCCGACTTTTTACATGCACATCGACGCATGGACCATCTTACTTTTGAACAATTGGGTGATCAGCCTCAATGCTTTAACCAACTAGGAAACAACAATGAAAATTTGTTTCTTAACAATAAATAGTAATAGTAATTGGAACCCGACCTCCGGTTTCTAAAGCAGACGCCCATACTACTAGGCAACGGAGGCAGTATAAGATTATTTTGTTAAAATATGTAATTTTATTGAGAGATTAAAAAAACATTTCTTTGTAAAAATGTTTTTTAAAATAACCTCAACAACTTGTATGTCTGTAACTTAACCAAGTGGCTTATAGCGCCTTGTAAGAGACATCGGCTAAAATCATTACTTTGTACCCATTAGCATGCAGAATCGAGGACTGTCAGACAGGTGCAACGAATCAATCTTTTTAATAGCTAATGTTCCTGCCACTTTATTAAGTTGGCGCTGGATGGCTGGAAATAAATTGAAATAAGAAACTCCAGTAAGGCTTTTATTTAATATCTATAAAGGTTTTGGTTATTTGTTCCAATCACGTCGAAACATTCTCGTTTGTAATGGAGAGGATTCTAAGAAGCAATCATAAATAACTGGACACATGTAAAGCGGAATTTGGCCGGAAAGCCGAATTTTGAAAAAAAAAAAGCTAATTGTATTGTTTGTATGAAGAGTTACCAACACGATTTTCACAATAACTTGCTGCTTTTTCTATGCCTTAAATGTGTGAATGAAAATATTTAATATACTTATGTATTGTTTTAAAAACTATGCGGTAATCCTCCATTTTGGTTCTTGTTTTTTTATTACTTGATCTCGACGAGTTTTCACTTTTCACAGATACTCTAAAAACTTACTTAAAAATATATGTACGTTATAATTAAAATTATATTATAGGTCCAGTTATTTTGAAACATTTATTTACACTGACTCCACGTGATACTTGTCCGCCCCACCCCTAGAGTGCAATATAAAAGCGTGGAGCCAGAAGTTCGCTAAGGGTTGATAAGCGAACCTTCTGGCGAAGCACATTAAAGGTTCTTGATGGTTGAAAAAAATGTTTGCAGGCAAAATTTTATTGACGCGTGAAAATGGCCGAACTTTGAGGTCAAAATTTTTAAATTTTATAATTTTTTCGAAGAATAAAGCTTTTCGCCAAAATTCTGTTTTACATGTGTCTACTTATTTGGTTTTATTCATTTTTTTTTTTTACGTAAAAACGTCTCGATCATTTTGGAAAATTTTACTACGGTTTTTGTTGGGTGTGTTTTAGTATAATAGCTTTCGCTATGGAAAAACTTTGTACTCAGCTGTGAGGCCCATTTTTGGGTATTTCCTACTACGTAGTTTGCACTATATATCCCTAATGTGTTGGTGTCGCATGCCTCATGTGCTTTAACCGTATTCATATATTTAACAAAAAGAAATAATCGATGCCGTGCTATCAGACTACTTGCGATGTCCTGCGATACCTACTCGGAACTAACTAGCTAAAACCCTCATGTATTTCTATTTTAGGCGTGAAAAGGCGTAGGCCCAGGGCTACAGGTCTGTCTTAAAAGAACTCTTCTTGTAAAAGAACTTCGCTGCCTTGCTGTACAAGAATTAAAGCTGCGGCTGGGGACCTTTGCGCCGGCCGTCGAACTATCGTCGTCATTGGCCCCGTTTTAAAGAACATATACCGGGACGCAAGTGCTCTCGGGGTACAGATAATTTAACTGCAATGAAGCACTACTGAAATTATACACCATATCGTCGTTGTCAAATCAAAACCTACCATGTATCATTTTTGAGATTTTGACAATAGCGGAGCTGCTAGAACTTTGTCAAATAAAACCTGTAATGTGCCATATTGCCACATAGCACTTTTTTTGACCACGAGCAATGTCAGTACCTTGTGCGCCGGTACTCTAAAACCTGCTAAGTGTACAGTATAGACATTGCTTACTTTATCTGAATTTTATCATAGCTTATTTATACAAAATTTAATAACAACAAAGCGTTGATGCTGCTAGCTCTTTGTTTTTCTACACTTAAGCGTTACTATATACTCTAATATGAACGTGGAAGCGAGTAAACAGTTGTTATTGTTTATTTATTTTTAACCTCCTATAATATTCTTGCCTTTATAGTTTTAAGGGTATCCCAACTCAGCCAGTTGAGACAAAAGAGTAAGCTATGTTCTTTTGTAAGCTTTGCAATGAAAATAAGCAAAAAAATATCGTTTCAGTTTTGAATTAGGAAAGCCTACTTTTAACACATAAAAATAAGAAATAATTTTATCTATCTCGCAAACTATCTATTGATCTAAACATAGGCCTAATAAATTACGATAAAATCAATCCACTAAAACCTTCCAAAACGCCTTTTTGCCGGCACATCAAGAAATTTGTTTCCGGAGAAAAATGATTCTTCGCCTACTCGTACAGCAACCAAAGGTACATTTTACATCATTTATAGCAGAAGTAGTGATTCATCAAATGATTCTCCAGTACAGGAATTGTCAAGGTGCATCGAGGCCCAAATACCTCTCAAAACCCACAACCAGGAAAAACCACAGCTAAGCGCTCCCGTTTATTAGGAAAACCATACATCGGCTTTAAGAAATCAAAATTGGCGTTATACAACAAAAGAATCAATCTAAAACGAATCTTTGTATATTTACTGCAATTAAACGAGAAGTTAATATAGTTTAATGTGTGGATTATTACGAGGGGAAGAACAGTGTACGTAGCATTGCAATTTTGAAAGAAGTCTTAGCATCGGTAAGGAATTTACGTAAGAAATTAAAACGTGATAATTAGAGTCCGACCGAAACTGGTTTTCCAACCGAAACCGAAACCTAATTGTCACTGTTTCGTTAAATACAAAGTATTGGCATTTTGAGATCTTACTAATTTATGCTTTGGCTTATATTTGTAATTCTGAGGAGGTATCAACAAGTAAAGAGAATAAGAAATATGGTTATGTAATTATTCATTTTTTTACAAAGTCTTCAGTTTGACTTTCGAATTTCTATTATTATTTTATAAGCCTAATCACGTAGTCCTTGGTCTTGTCTTGGTTTGTCCAGCAAAAAGTTCACCAAAGCATTCTTTACTTCTTTTCGTTTTTGCACATGATTTAATAAAAGAATTTACGGACTTTATCGCGTTTAAGTTTGTTTACAATTTTAATGACGTTTTTTGACTTTACATGATCCATGGTCACAGGCAGACTGAGATGTTGTTCATCTTTCTAAGTATTTCACCAAGCCACCCGCCATTTCTGTGTTTTATTTATTAGTCCGTTTCACGCATACCGAGCTTATAGCAGTAGTTTTGTGTTTGGGTCTATTTTTGTAAATACTGAAGAACGGCCAAACAGATTTGGCTGAAATTTTGTGGGCAGGTAGCTTAGAACTAGGAAAAGTACCCAGGACATTTTTATCCCGGCTTTTTTAAAATTTGAGTAGTACTGTCTCACGCTAGACCATAACAGCTGGAAAGTCTTCGAAACATCGGGAGCTTAAATTTAATTAAATATATAAATAAATATATACTCTTATTTTTATTTTTACTTCGTTTAAAAAAATAGTTCAAACTATGTTTCTTACGAAAACCTTATTAAATTCGAATTATCTCAATGTTTAGACATAACTGGAAGACATAAATACATTTTCAATTTTATAATTTGACAAATGCTAAATTTCGTAAATTAAAGTAACTTTAAACGGAAACGGGTATAAGTATTTTTTTTATGCTGATATTTTAGACGTTTTGCAGTTACAACTGTGACGAGGCAGACTAAGTCTGTTATAAAAATAGCCTTGATCTACGATTACTATCACAAGTTAAAACTGTTCGCGTAACAGAAAAAAAAACTAGTTTTAACTGTAAACAAAAAGCTATAAGGTTTCCTTCTTTATGATTTCAACGAGTTTCCAATTTAAATAATTCCTAAGTAAGTAGGTTAAGTAAACCAATTTAAATTTACAAAATGTAATACCTCCATAGTTAGGGGAAAGGAAGGTATAACGGACCCTGAAGGTAAACAGACGGACTAATAACTTTAATAATGTTAGGTGCTATCTATTACCAACTTGACAGTCACCTACCACTCGAATTGGTCAGCGTCCTTGAAGCGATTATGCAGCGGCACGTTTTGTCAAGGAAGTTTGATTTTCAAGTTTGATGTAAAACAGCAAATTTAAATCGCCTACAGTTACATTGTTTCCCATACGTTAAAGATATCGGGATTTTAGATTTTGTTTAGGATATTGTTTATATTACTTGTTTTAACGATAAATAGGCATGATTATTTTCAATATTAACCTCAAAATATTTATTGTTTACATGCCTACTGAAAAGGCAGAACGGAAAGGGCAAAATGAAACAAATAAATATATAGTAAAAGATAAACTCTTAGATTATTTTTACTATTGCTCAAAGGATATCATGCCCAGGTATGAACTCCAAAACGGACTAGATCTATTTTCTTTACTAGAAAGAATAGAAAGGAAGCAAACGAATGACAAAAGGAAAATCTACAATAACACAAAAAAAGACTCATCTAGCGAATATAAGAAGACATACGATGTTTCTGCTGTCTAATTTATTTTATAAATCAGCTAGAGGCTGAGTCCAGTGTGGAGATTTTGATTTGTTATTATGTCTCATGGTCCATTTTGCCTTCATGCCTGGTTCGGTTTTCCTTCACGTGTAGGCAAAGCGAGGGTTTGAAATCATCCAATATATTTTGTATCTGTGATTTGATTTAAGCGTTCTTTAACAATAAGTTAAATTAATAAATGCTCGATCATATAATAACACAAAAAGGAAAAATAAAGATATTATTTTTAGTTTGACTCGATTTTCCTAATTGGTCCGTATTACCTTCTTCCGCTACGTTTAGTCTTCCACAAGACATTTCCTTTCGGCGCAAGGTTGAACTAGTCGGAAATGTATTTTAAAAAAATCATGTTGTCCAACCTCTTTCGTTGTGCAGGAAGTAAGTTCGAGAACATTGTAAATTGCATTTCTAAATATTATATTTAGAAATGCAAACATATTTAAAAAGAGAATAATTTGAAAGAAAATGATTTTTAAAATTAAATTTAATTCTATCGAGAAATTGAAATTATATTGAAGATCAAGATTGAGATATTGTATTAACGACCCACTTAGCCCTTACGCGGAAGGGTATGGGTTTGACTTCTACTACGCGGAAAATATTATGTGATGAGGATTAATTAAGAGAAGAAAAGTAAGTTTTTTTATTTATTAGTCTTCTTGTTTCCATAGTACAGCTTTACTTTGTTTGCGACTAGATGATGACAATACGGTATTCGTCCAGAAGTATTATTATTTTATTTTTACCATCGAAGCCGATGTACCTGTTAATAAATGTAACTTAACCTTTTTATTCATTATAAATATTGTTCTAATCGTGAAAAACCAAATCAATACAAATATACACAGAAAAACGTTATAGTCAATGTTTGAAACTTTTCAAATAAAAGACATTATAAACAACAATATTGACATTTGATAAAATCAAACACATGTGATAATGTCACAGTTGTTCAAATACAAAACGTAAATTTCATATAGAATATGTTAGATAACACATCCACGTTGGCAGTTGTGAATGAGAATGTAACGTTGTCGTTTTACCAACCAAATCAAAGAAGATTATGATTTGAAATTGAGCGTATTCTGCTCGCCGCCTACTTTTATTTTCCAGAGAATGTAAACACCTGGCAGTTATTCATCCAGAATGTAGAAGGATTTTCATTTAATTTTTACTAAAATTGCGTAAGGTTATGTTAGCATGTTAAACCAAAGAATACAATTATCAAAACCATAGTTTCCATTGTTACGAGTCTGAGTAAATATTTTATGTCTACCCTACCCACAAAATGCGTATAAGACGTCCAATCTGTGTCTACCACCCGTGACATGAGATCATATATCTCGAGAGCTTACGCAGGTAAGAAAAAGCAATCAGGCACCTGATGGAAGTGATCACGACGCCCATAGTCTAGCAATACCAGTGGTATCGCCAACGCTGCCTACCGTGACACATAGGGTGTTAAGTCGTGTTTACCCAGTAAATACGCGGGCTACGGTGCCCTTCAATCGGAACACAGCAGTGTTTCACACTACTGATTCGCGGCAGAAATAGGCCCACCAGACGGTCTCCTGTAAAGGGGACCTTCCACCGTGAACCGTTAAACCGTACCGAAAGTTCGTGTTGTTTACACACTACTAGTATGCGGTAGAAAAAGGTAACATTTCCTCTAAAAACAAGTAATTTTATCTCAATAACAAGATAAAATTTACGGGCTATTGGTTTTCAGCTTTAAAACATCGGGTAAAATTTAAAACAATTGTTTAACGCGATAAAATGCGTAAACACTGTAATATTCAGAATTCGCCTCTTTACAGGAAATGTTTTCTATGAACACTCAGCTACTAAAGCTTTTGTTAAATTATTGATACTTGTCCATATAAATTTTTAACTTGTCGGGAGCCAAGCAATATGTTGCTTACAAGGTCTCACAATTTACTACCAGTCTGTCGCTTTTATTGCTGACATTATCTGGATTGACGTGTCCAATTTTTACAGCTTTTCGTGATGGAGGCCATAGCATCTGTACAATATATACAAATATATACAAATAAAATACAAAATATTTGTATTTTGCTATTCACCTGAAGTGTACAAGGGTTTATTTTTATTACGATCCCTCATTTACGTCCTAAATACGTACTGAAATATATTAATTGATTTTCATTTTGGTTTTCGATTTAAAATACGATTTGTTTGAAAACACTTGTTACCATGCAAAAATTGTTATTTTTGTATCGTTAAATATAGAATCAAAGTTGCCCAGGACTATAGTTTTAAAGTTGCTAACTACTTTTTAATATTTTTGTAGCTGTGCAGAATGTTGCCAGGATAATTGAATCCATGAGTGCAATTTACATTGCAAATGTTAAAAGTTAGTAATATTGTTACATTTTGTTCTCGACGGCGTTAAGAACGTTATTTATAAACTAAAAACCTTCGCGCTGGCTTGCTAAATGTACTGTAGGAAATATCAATTAAAGCATTTAAAATATTTTTTTATTTAACAAAATGTTCCTTTTATACGTCTTAGCTACCAGACTACTATATTTTTGGGACATGTTAACAATTCGCAGTTTTTTTCACATTTTCCATAGTACAAACTTACAAAGTGTTGACTACATCACTATTGTAGCTATTTTTAAAGTAGTGTAATGTCGTATCCTTGAAACTTTTGACCACAACATTGTGGGGTATTATTAAGTTGAAGTAACGGAATAGACTAGGTATTATCGTCCACCATCGCTCAGCGTTTATTAGTTACTATGAATTTGCCGAAAAATCTCTGTACAATGATCTGCTATCACAAAACTGTTTTCTGTTATCGATATATAGGCCACCTAATGAAAAGGACTTAGAAAAAAATTATGTATATGAATATCTATTATCAACGTCATATAGTGTGTCTACTATTTTACGGTTTGGATGAGCAGCGAAACCTTTGTCTATATATACATTATATTGTTATTAAATAAAAAAGAAAAATTTTGCAGTAAAAGAAAAAAGCAACTTTAAGGATTAACTGTGGAATTTTTTTAATCCTCAAATAGGCTTGACATGACATTTGGTTCAAATTGCAATCTTTTATCGTTCCGATGCCAATCGTAGAAGCAAATAAAATATTCATGTCACGTCTATCTCTCGAGATAGGCCAGTAACACTAACGTTGACGTTGTGATAAATTATCCATGGTTGAAAAAGAAATAGAAATTCATTCATTCTTCCGAGTACTTAAAATGTGAGGTCACAAAATATTTCCCAGTTTTCTGTGACCACATAAGTCTATTATGTCCACTAAATGTAGTTGTAAAAAGAACGAATAAATAAGATAAAGGAGAACATCGGCAAGAAAAAATTAAAGGCAGAAGAAACTAAAAATAAAGATCCGCTGGTTACTCTTCCGATGTTATCGGATTGACGACGACGAAGAGATCCTAGAGCTCTCGAAACAGAATGAACATCTTTGGGAAGGATTGGGTGTGGAAAAGTACCGCGTTTCAGTAACGTAACGAAAAAAACGAGGAATCCGCTCAGCACCCACCACCTACCCACCTCTGGGACTTGATGACCACAAAAGGTACCGCTAACATCGATCTGCAGAGAATTTATTTGTGGTTTGGAATTGATGTGTGGTCGACCAATCGCCTCTGGTGCAATACTGTTGATGCATTGCGTAAGAGCACACAAAGCGCTTATGGACAGAAGCTACAGACACCTACAGCCACTGTGGCGGCCCGCACTTGAGAGATGGCTGCCCAGCGACAGATCAACACTGTTCAACGAATTTCTAACTAATAAAATATTTTTGACATAAGGCCTGTGTAAGAGTAATTTTATACAGAGCTTCTACAAGCTAAGACGCTTGTTTAACCGTTGTATAAGAGCAAAATAGCGCTTTTCCGAATGATAGCTTCGGTTAGTGAATGAGTTTTATGAGCTTTGTAAAGGTAAAATGCTCAAACGATTTCAATTTTCATATCGTCCAAAAAAAATGATATTTAGATAACGAGGTTCCAATTTTTAGTTACAACAATTCTTTGTCAAATTCAAATTCCTTCATTTGTCTAAAAAATCATTATTTTACTACACATGACCAGAACGCGGCAATCACCTGAGCTTGGAGTCTTAACTATGTAAATGGGCTCGACAAAACAAATAATTGACGCCGAGGTCTAAGAGCAAAAAGTTTTAAAAATGTGCCTATTATTAATTCTGAACCGGAGAATGTTATACCCAGGTTTCGACAAATATGGTTATAAAATAAATTAATTGAAAACGCGTGACAAGAGAATCATCTATTGGTGAACATGTGTGTCTATTACTCTCTCTCTCTCTCTTCCTAGCTAGTATCCCACATGGTGGTGGGGTCAGCTTTCCTTATACTTTATCTCCACTCCGCCCTATCTTCGACATCCTCCTTAGAAACTTCCCAAGCGAGCTCCGATGTCTTCCCAATTAGTGAGCCTACATTTAATGTGGCGAAGCGGACTTTAAGGTTGCAGTTCGGGACTAAAGTCGTTAGCCGAGTCCGTCCTTGACTCGATAGCCCTCGCATACTATTCGTAGATGTAGGGCGGTGTGTCTGCGCGGCGTTTATAGACAACGCCCTATCTGTTGTCTTTTGTCTAAGTGAATTCTGCAACCTTTTCATTTTCGTACTTCTCCCTAAACTTGGCCTATACTGCCTATATATAACATGTGTGTCTATTACAAAGTGGGATAACATAAAAAAAGCTCATACATTTACTCAAAAGACCTTGGAAGTGTGTATTAGTATATAAACCAGCGGTTCCGGGGTTTACAATGAACTTCACTGGGTAGGTTTTCCTCGTATCTTCGTGGACGCCAACAGTCAGTTTCTACCTGTGAAGGTTCGTAGAAGGTTGGCTTGATATAACTAGTGGCGTACCTCTCGATGGTTTTCTCTCATAAGTAAATTTTCTATTTTCATAAATTACGTCACTTCTAATCTTCAATGTTCGTACCGTCTTTACGCCCAGAACTTATAGCTTTACTTGCACGATACTATTGATAATCTCCCTAAAATGATCTGCATTTTGAATGAAAATCTACTGGTTTCATACAGAAATGGTCTTCCAAATGTGGTCTTACTGTAAATCCGATAAGCAATTGTTATTAGCAGTACCCATGTCAGAAAAGTTGACATGTGTAAGTTACCACCACTTGAATTCAACAACGGACCGGCTTCTGAATAACTGCATTCGATTCATATTCAATCTTCGTAAATATGATCACGTATCATCACCTCTGTATAACTGCAGTGCGCACTTTTCTCGTTTCTTAATTCTTCTTCAACCCCTACATATTTATATCCCAATTTAAACATCTCAGTGATGGTACTACAAAAGATCTTCGTTCGAGACATAACCGTCTTCTGCTCATTCCTTCTCATCGCTCTGATTTTCTTCATAAATCTTTCTTTCTTCAATCTATTCTTCTATGGAATGCGCTACAATTAGAAATCAGGATGACTTAGATACTTCCAGAATTTAAAAAAATAGTCAAAAATATCTTTTCGATGAGGCATCGGTAGAAGTACCATCTCCATAACAACTTTAAAAGATAATTATTTGTATAATTGTATAAATTGTACGTAGATTATGTATTTTTATACATTATAAATTATTTATTTATATATTATATTATATTATTTATTGATATGATTGTTAACTTATATTAATTTTCTTTTTAGCATATTGTTTTTTATTACTGCTTTATGTTCGACAGTTATTAACTTTCATTATTATTGTGCACCCACGTTGACATCTCTAAACCACCTTATGATTGCCTGGTAGAAAATGCCTCAAGCATTAAGTCCGCCCTTTATACTTAAATTATGCTAATAAGTATAAATAAAAAAAATAATACCTGATTCAGTAAAAACCATTTTTGTACCGACTGAATTGTAACGGTAAGTTGAAATAATTATATGCTACCTATTAACACCAAATATTTTTTTTAAATGTAATGGTAAGTGAAACATAAACAGTTCTTAAATCCATGTTATATTCCATGTATATGTAAAAAATACATGACAAGATTATAGTTTATACTGCATCAGTTATACAGATTTTTATTAGCTGTATAATACAACTATCCCATAGCTTTCATGTATGAACTTAAGCTTCAAACTAAACAGCCTAGAAATTAACAACTATGAAATGTTCCTCTTCTACTATCAGCTATTACCATAACCAACTAATAAAATCTGGTCAATGCGTAGATTAAATTTGATAAATGGGTATTAAAATATATTGGAGCTGTAATATATTGGCTATAAGCTGTAAAATTTTAAACTCGGCTTCCATACCAAGGGGACGTACTTAATTCAAATGGGGACTGTCTTGCTTGATAACGCTACGAAGCTAGTTTCAATCACAAAAGCAATTGCGGAATCTTAATTTATCTAGTTTAAACCATTCATTTCACAGCTTTCCATATCGAACAAAGTATTCTTATTGCTGTCTCAGGCAAGCCATTGTTTTTGATATGGAGCAGATGCAATTATAAAGTGCATTTTCCGTCATTATACGCTAACAGTTACAACATTTTTTTGTGTTTAAGTGATACCAATATGATACCACATCGAACTGTTTTAAAATGACTACAAAATTACCATTCCAGTGCAAGTCGAACTCGTATGTCGATGGTTCCACATGAACCAATTATACCACCATTATAAAATTTATATCATAATTATTGGTCGCAAACATTTCAGCCTTGTGTAAGTCTAAGTCAAAGTTGTGCATGTACTCATCATCATAATCATCAGCCTTCGGTAGTCTGCTGCTAGACACAGGCCTCCCCTAATCAACGCGTTCTCCATTAGGAGGTTTTGGAGCGTATCGCACCACGTAGGTCCAATGCGGGTTGGTGGTTGGACCCACTTTTCTGTGCTTATCCGACGCATGAATCATCTTAATTTTCAAACGATTAGTGATCGGCCCAAATTGTCCTCACCAACACGAAAACAACGATAACACAAACTTGCTTTCCCGCGGAATTCTAATCCACGACCCCGGAGGTCGTAGATTTATAAAGCGAGGGCCAACATTGCTAGGCCACAGAGGCGTTGCATGTACTTATATAGTTAAATTTAGTTGTCATAATTAAATTAATGGTCATTCGGTTCAAAGGACCATCACAATTTGCACCGTCTATGTACATATCAAAGCATCCTTAATTTATACGTTTTAATTTATTGGAATCTCCTCTATTTGTCCAGTAAGATTTTCTTTTAAATTCGTTGAATTAAGTCAATGGGGACTACTTTAAAGATTTTCAACCTAATACCTGTGGTGCGCTTATTATTTGTTCTTCTTTTCTTCTTCTCCAACTTATAGTATTATCTCTCTTTTTTTTCTGCCGATACGCGGCTAACGAGAAAACAGAACACGGAGGCTACGGCTGAAGAGTGTGGGTCATTACCTTGTTAGAGTTTAGGTAACTGTAGCCCCTAAACAAAGACTAGCGTGAATCTGTTGCCCAGGTATAAATGCCGTGATAGATCCGACGTATCTTGACAGTTCGCTTCAAATATCCGCCCGCAACGGTCGTATCTTCGTGCGCTTCCGCATGGAAATAGTACCACAGCAAATTAGTGCTATGTCGTCGTGCGACTTTTATAGTGTTAGTGTAGTGAGTGCTCCTAGGCAGGCTCTAGTCACGTAAGTTTTTTAGCGTTCTTAAAGTGCTTACATAGTCTTAAAAGCAGGCACACACCTACCAACATAAGTGGGGAGGACTAAATTCGTTACACACGCCGGAGGGGATCGCCCCCGAAGGCCTAGAAAAACATGGACGTCTCCCTAGAGGAGTATATGCGCACGACATGCCCTGACATATTCGCAGAAATAAACAATAAGTATAAGAACTTCAAGGCACACCTTGAAAACGCCATGCAGCCCGCGGGCCCTGCGCCACCACTACTGACCTAGACGTGCCGACAGATTGTGGCCTAGAAAATATCTCTGACTCGGAATTGGAGAACTTATTTATGGATATCGACCCTACTAAGGAGGACAAACACGTCCGCGAAGATATAGATGTCGACGGTTTCGAAACCATTGTTTCCCGTAAAAAGGGCAAAAAACGCCCTGCCGCTGTAAACCGCGAAACCGCGCTTCTCCCTCACCAACTCCTAAAATTAGGTCGAGGCCCGCTACCAAGCAGGCTGAAACCTCGAACATTTATATTGCCGAACGTAAGGCCAAAGCCTCACCGCCAATTGTCATCTACGAAAAAGAGAGCTGGGTGCAAGTAAATAATTTCATGAACAAAAAAAAGTATAATGGCGTCAGGTCTAAAGATACGCGACTAGGGATCCGCACGGTTTCGTGAACTCACACACTTTCTGCGTAAATTTTAATTGCATATACCGTGACTGGAACGACAGCAGAAACAATTCAAATAGCACAATATTGCAGGGTTTAGAGGAGGTACTCAACATTAATATAATAGCCCCCGAGACCCCAACTAAATATCCATCAGATAGTAGAGGGTCGCCTAGCACAGTAGATATATTTATTTTAAAGGGTATCTCACTCGATAGAGACACTGCACGAATTAGATTCTGACTACAGGCCGATTTATATGTAAATTAGGCCAAGACGCCGGTTCGGTCCCTATGACTAAAACCGTAGTGGATTGGCATCGCCTTGAGGTTAAACTCAAGGCAATGAGCCCCCAGAATTGTGAAAACATCCCAAATGTGTTTGTAACCTAGATCAGGCAAATAATGTCATTAACAACATAAAGTCGCACTTCTCATCGGCCATCGAAGAGTGCAAGAGAACGGTAAAAGTTACGGCCGACCGGAACTTTGGCCTGGCTTTCGACATTCGATGTCTGATAACAGACAAAAATGACGCGCAACAAGCGTACGATAGATATCGGTCCGAAACAAACCGCGCATTATTTAGGTATTTACAACTTCAGGTTAAAGACTGCATAAAGACGCTGCGAAACTTCGTGGCAAAACCTAACGGAAGAATTAGAACTATCGCATGTTGCCTACTGGCAATTGGCCCGAAACCTAAGGTTAGGTTTACGGGGTTCAATTCCACCGTTTTCCCGTCCTTACGGTTGCTTCCTGCCTTCGATGATTTTGAAAAAGCCGAATGCTTAGCGTACACACTATAGTTACAATGCACGTCATCTCGCGTACACACCGACACGTTTCATCTTGCGGAAGAGGACCGTGAAATCAAACGTAGGGCAATCTTACCACTAGAGGGCGACCCCGGAAGAGGTCAAAGACATTATTAAAGGGTCTTAAACCTGGCCCAGGCCGTATTAGTAATATGGCATTATAACTTTTACCGGGACTGATTATTTGTCTACTAGCGAGCATTTTCAATGTATTTCTAGCAACTTGTCCCTTCCCTGAAGAATGGAAGGAGGCCATTGTTACCGGCACAACAAAGCCGCGTAAGCCACTAAACCAACCGACGAGTTATCGTCCAATCAGTCTCCTCAACTGTATGGGGGGAAATTGTATGAACGCATTAACGTGTCGAGTTTAAATGATTACGTTTTCTCCAATGGTCTCCTACCAGTCGAAAAATTCAGGTTCCGTCCTGAACACTCCTGTTCCAACTAGGTTTATAGCTTCACAAAATACATTCTGACGGGCCTAAACAAAACAAAGACAGGCCTTAGATCCCATTTCACGGGGGCTGTTCTATTGGATGTCGCAAAGGCATTCGATCGTCTGACACAACGGCTTACTCTACAAGTTATACTCTTTCAATGTGCCTGACAGGCTTGTGCACATCATACAAGCCTACCTTTCGAATTGCTCTTTTAGATATCGAGTGAAAGGCACCCTTTAAAAAAGACGCTCCCTGCTAGCGGGCGTGCCACAAGGCTACGTTCTTTCTCCTCTGTTATTCACGCTATACACTAGCGATATTCCCAAAAGCTCTAATGTTAACCTTGCGCTTTTCTCAGACGACACCACCCTCTCCTCCTCCTCACCATCCCTTATCACCAGCAAACTCTAATGTGCAACCAATAGCCTGGGCGATTGGTTTCGCAAATGGAGGATTGATGTGAATCCCGAAAAAAGTGTAGCAAATTCGAATTCAAATTCAAATATCTTTATTCAATATAGAACTTTACACTTGCTTATTGATTGTCAAACACATTACCACCGGTTCGGAAAAGGACGCCTCAGACCTGAGAAGAACCGGCGAAAGAAATTCAGCGGGCTATTTTTTACGTCATCTTTTAAAAATAAAAACAATTTGATAATTCGGCATTCAAAATTGCATAATATTACAATTTTGAAACAAGACCTGGAGCGAGCATTCCATTACCAGGCTGTGTTATCATTTAAAAATTCATTAATATCGTAATAACCTCTAACACATAAACGTTCCTTGGCTACCTATTTAAATTTAGTAATAGTTAAATTCTGATTATTTTGTTGTAAAAACGTATACTTTGTGCCATAAAAGACTTACTTATTCTTCACAGTCTAGTTGCTGGAAAGAATTAAATAATGTTTGTTTCTTGTATCTATGTCATGTTTCATCACAATGTCTTATTGCACGTTTTTGAGACAAAAGATCATATTAGTATCTGGCATTTCCCGACAGTAGAATGCCATAAGACATAATACTATTAAAATAGCTGAAATATACTAAACGAGCTGTCTCCACATCAGTTAATATCCTAAATCTTTTCACTGCGTAAGCTGCAGAGCTTAGTTTCTTTGCTAGCTTATTAATATGGGGGCTGCATTGCAGTTTTGCATCTACAGTTTTCCCTAGAAATAAAGATGATTCAACTACGTCTAACGCCTCCACATTCATAACCACTTCAAGTTTACCATGCTTCACATTAGGAGTCATATACTTTAATCGTTCTTCTGTCAGAGCTGACCTCCTCGTCGTACCAGACGTCCGTTCCCAAGAAACCTCACACAATGGCTAGATTTGGCAAATACCAGGCAATTGAACCTCGGCAAACTGATCCCTGGGAAGAAAGCAAATATTTAGGTGTTACTTTCGACAGTAACATGAGTTTCAAAGC
This sequence comes from Lamproptera curius, assembly GCA_029286875.1. Taxonomy (NCBI): domain Eukaryota; kingdom Metazoa; phylum Arthropoda; class Insecta; order Lepidoptera; family Papilionidae; genus Lamproptera; species Lamproptera curius. The sequence continues at coordinate 1,541 of JAGSMT010001190.1, read as the reverse complement.
CACGTCAAGAGGTTAGAAGAACAGCCGCTTGTTTCGCATCGTCTTTCTATCTTACCAACACAAATAGCAAAATCCTCTTATTACAAACTTTATTATATAAAGCTTTCATACGGACGATAATGGCATATACCTGTCAATCTTTGCCCATATATCCTCCCACCACTTAAACCAACTACAAATGCAAAATAAATCTTACGACGTCCCAATGGAACAGAGTCTTATCAAAAATGTCGACTCGGCAATGCAAGATGCCGACATTCGCCTTTTTTAAAGCATTATCAAAATTTCTATGAAAGAATAAAACAAAATAACCCTCTGATGGTGCGCTGCAAATTACCACGCAGACCCAAGCCTCTGTAGGAAACGTCATCCCGTAATATTGGCCCGATGAAGAAGGGGCGTGGAAATTCTGGACCTCAAGGGTCTCGCCACACGATACTCACCCCAAGTAGGGATAACACACACACACTTTTGGGTCTACCTGCTCAAGGCACGGTGAGACCAACACACCGCTACCGAGATACACTCCTGTTCAGGCGGTGCTCACCACCCCAGCAATCGATTAGACAGTCTACCTAACATCGGCGCCTGGCCGTATCCGAACTCGATGATCCTTAAGCGACTTCTTCAAATCAACCCACGATCCTAAGTGGTGTCATTTCTTTAAAGTTTTTAAACTAAGTCGAAGGATCTCCAATCCTCGAACTCAGTAATAGATAAACTCACACTGACCGGTCTAGAATCATAACTTCAAATACATAGCATAAGAGATTTTAGGTGTTATAGTATTTTTCCAAGTAAAAACAACTGAGCATATACACTTTTCGTAAGATTTGCTATTGATTTATTGTAATATAATGTATATATTATTTACATTTCAATTGAAAACCATAAAAATGTTTCGTAGTAATATTGTTTATATTGCGAATTAAAAAAACATATACCCTTTAGCATAAACAAAAATAAAAACAGTTCGTATTGGGAAAGTGCGTAACTTTACAAAACAGCAAACATGTGTTATTCAGGAACAAAATAAAACATTCCCACATTGGTATATTAATTTAAATTGCAAAATAAATTTTACAAGAATGGAAGTCACGGTTGTCTCGATAAACGATTTACAATAAACGATACCACTAGGCTACAGAGTCAGTTTAAACTTTAAATATTAACTTTAATGTTAAAAAATTACTAGGCATATTTTCAAAATTGCTTTTATGCTATATTAATATCAAATCAAAATGGATTTTATATAACTTTCAAACACATCAGAATTTCGACATTCTTGTACGAAAAGAAAGAGAGACAATATATACGCTACTTTGCATACGATGCCCTTGTAGGTGGGGTACCACAATGTTATGTTCCCCAAAGCAGGAGTGTAAAAAACTGTGGTCAGGGTTTGAAGACACCGTACCATTGTATTTACTGGTTAACAAGGTTTAACATCCTTGTTTCAAGTGAGCAGCGCTTGGTAGCCGGGATGTCTATTGGTCGATGGCCACCTATCAGGTGGCGGCCTGCGCTTAGAAAAATCGAAC
>JAGSMT010001189.1:0-19098 GCA_029286875.1 Lamproptera curius | reverse complement strand
GCTCTTTCGTGTTTAATTTATCGATAGCTCTTAATATTTTTTATCTTCAGACCATATATTTTTAAAGGTAACATACTAATTGAATAGATTTGATTACTTGAACAAACTAAACACTCCTTTTGACTTTATTTAGACGTTTACATAATCAGAACCTCATATTTAAGTTCATATACATGTTACACATCACATACAGTTCAAACTGGTGTTCCGGTCGATTAGTCTCTTGTTGTTGTAAGATCGTAAAATGGAAGGAAGTCTACGCTAATTATGGCCTTGGTAACGTTGGCTATTAAGAACTTTCATATAAAGTCACGACGAAGTCCAAGGTTTAGATTTAACTGCACTGAGCCATAAGTGTCTGTGGTGGATCCGTTGGCTGCACACAACTGATAATTTGTTTTCGCACGACGTTCTCGGAATGCAGATGGAGGGATGACACATAGATCGCTCCCTGTGTCCACCAGAAATTGGACCTGTGACCTGCGGTCCGTAACGAACAGGCGGCCAGTGGTTGAACTAGGGCAATCGACAGCCACCATTACCAACTGCCCTTGGAGTTTTCCGACTTGAAATCACAGGGGCTGGTGCACTTGTTGGCTCTGTTCCCGTATTTGGCATGGTACTAACAAAGTGGACATTTCCCATAGCGGGATTCAGATCGTCGAGACGAAGAACGGCTAAAATTTTGACGACGCTGACTGGAACGGCTTCGAGGTCTGGAGCAGTGGGTCGTTAGGGCTTGAACTTGCCTCGCCAGCATTGCTATCGTCTAGCCATGTCGTCTATCATGCTCGGAAGGTCGCGGCGGATGAGGTAGATGCGACAGACAGGGGTTGCAGGGAGCTATGTCCTGTTTCAGGTCTACCAGGTCAGCCAAGGTCTCAATTGAAGATATGGCTTTGTAAAGCGATGATCTGTTGCATATTGTGTGGCGACAACTCGTCCAGATGGTCTTAACAAAGTCCTCAGGAACGCCAGGTCCAGTCAAGTTCTGAAGATGCCGCAAGAACTGGGATGGCTTATGTCGTCAAGTTCCTCAAGCATGAGAAGCTGTAACACTTTTTTTCTTTGGGCCGAGAGACGCTTTATAATCTCCGATTTCAGTTTCTCGTATTTGTTAGAGGCTGGAAGAGAAACAATGATATCCTCAACTTCCGCTGCATACTGATTGTCCAATTGAGATATAACATAATAAATTTTTGTCGTGTCTGCCGTGATATTGGATATAACAAATTGACCTTCTAACTGAGTCACGGCAAATGTCGGATGGTTCAGTGGAAACGCGCACTCCGATGTTGCCGTCGTGGCTACGGGCTGGTGTGTGGCGTTTGCCTAGTACCGACTTCGCGGATTCCTCACTGTCGCTACTTGCCATATTTGTCCTCTTCTAGTGTGTTCTTGACCGGGGTCACCAGTTTAGGTTGAAGGTTTGGTTGAACTTAAATGAAGAACAGTTGGTAATTCCACAGATAGTTTTATTGTCACATACACAAGCAAAGTCAGAAGGAAATAAGGAGAACAGATAAAGTACAGATAGGCAGGATAAGCAGATCATTCACACAACAAGTAATCGATAAACTGCGCCGGCAAGCTAAGCTCAATGATCGTGATGCAGTGTAAGGCATGAGAATTAGCATCGAGTGACACGGGCTTCGCGCTGGGCGTAGTTCTCGACTGATGAGCGGGTGACCATGAATATGCGCCGACGCCTCATCTATTGCTCTCGGTTGGTATGACGTTGCAGCGATAGAAATCGCGGTTTCCATTGACCACAACTGGCGGGCATTTTAATGTTAATCGGATGGTGCAACAAACAAATAAAATAATTATGTTTATATCAATTAATTTTATGTATTCATAAACAATGTTATTATGTGTTATATATGTATAGGTAAGTAGATTAGATTATTTTTAAGATTGTTACTAGTTATAAGTTGTTTTGTATATAATATATATTGTAATGAATATAATATCTGTGTGATAAATAATGTTCACCACAAAGCAATGTCTGGTAAATGTGAATAGTTAATATCTTCTTATCAAAATGTCTTTAACAGTATTATTTTAAGTATATAGGCAAAATAAAAATAAAAATGTCTTTATTTGCTTTAAGTAGGACTTGGTATTCCAAGTTAATATTATTGTATTATTTGTAATGTAAAATAATCAACTTCAATATATTCAACCATGTAAAAAAGTTTAAGTAAATACTGCATTTATTTTTACAAAATTAGGTTTTATCTTCTATAGTAAACAATTTTTGTAAGGTATGTTATTCTCTATCGATACGCACGCAATAATACGTAGTAAGGACATAAAAGGATTATAAAGGTAATTGCTGTATCGAGTCGCTGTGACCTGATTGCTCATTCAACTAATAAACTGAATACGTTGATGTATAATTTTAGACGGACAAATGTCCCGATTGACATGTACATAATGAAATATTAAAAGGTATCATTTTGTTTCCAGTTGTATATTTACATTATGCGACCAAAACGGGCTATTAAACACAAAGGAAGCGGTTGTTTTGTAAGGTATTTATTTTCTATAACTTTATCGTTCCTATTAAATTTGTAGCCAAAAATTTAATTACTTGGACATACTACATAATCTATGTAAGATTAAAATTATTTTAAAGTTAATAATTATTATTTTCTTATTAGGTTAATTATAAGATTTGACTTGTTTTTAATTAGTCTGGTGTCTAGTCAAATATAGAACTAATTGAAAATGCAAGTACACATACAAAATGAAGTGGTAAATCGAAACTTGTGTTTGATTCACAAAAATGCTTTCTCCAGACTGTGTCAACAATCAATATTAAAAACAGTGTTATGTCTGCATACAGAAGAAAAAAAGCTCTTTTTTACCTGAGGTAGTAAAACGCATTCATGTGATGGAAAGATAGGTTATAGGGTTTCTCACCGACTTACACCATCACGTTTTTCTTTCTAGTGCCTAAAGATCCCCATCTTTCACGTTAAAACTAGAGATATTTCAAAACTGAATCTTTGTTTTTTAACGTCTTCCGCCAATCAAAGTTTAGTAAAATTTAATTATTATATCATGTTATTTCGAATATATCTACTTGTAATTCAATTAACGACCAGAACTATGAGCTACAAGTATTCAGCTATAATCCAATACACTGTTATGTGGTTATGAATAAAAGGACTTTTTGGATTTTATCGCGTTTTTAATTATTTTGACCTCTTGAATTTTGAAGGTTTGGTTGATTTAAAGTATGGTCACACACTGCCGACTTGTTGGATCTTTTATGCTTAATGTCAGCTTTATGTTCTTTCACTCGGGTTCTTATTGTTCACTTTGTTTGTCCAATATAAAAGAGGCTGTAAACACAATTGCTTGTAGTGTATAAGCTAAATTGTGGATCTGGATCTTGTAGAGAAATGTTGCACTGGACAGGTGGTAGGAATTGACCAATGTTCTTCAGGGGCTTGAAAATATTTTTGGTTGAAGTCCGCCTAAAAATAGCCAATCTTGTCAGTTACGGCTCTCACAAAGGGTAGAACAGCAAGTACTCGCTCCACTGTGGCTGCCATCACTTGCGGTCACTGTGACGCTGCCGTGGCGCAGCATGCTTGTTGTCTCGCAGTACTTGCTTAACATGTTATAGCTCAGCCGCCAGGTGTTTATCATTACACGCGACTTCGTCCACGTGAAATAGAAGAAATTTCTGCGAGATGTTTTAAAATATACTGTATATTTAAAAAATGTTTTATAATATACCTCCGTACAGTTTGAAACTGCAAAATTACTAGATAAAGACCCTTTTTAAGACTCTTAAATTGGACTGACTGCTTTTACAGTTAAATTTTATATATTTTACTAAAAGTAATAAAATACATCTCGGGCTAAAAATATTAAATTTTTTTTATTTGTATCAAGTCGGTTACAGTTTCCAATACATCTTAAACTTTAAAAGTTTGAATATAGATTTACTATTCCTTAATCACGTTTAGTAAAGGTTCCGTTATAATTCATCCAAAAATAGAGAGTGTAAACAATGGGGCATTGATTAAATGCTCTGGAAACCATGAAGGAACATACTCCCGGTTCCCTTGATAGCACCCGTTTAATATGACTTTGCTTAAAAACGTTTCATAATAACAATCATTAATTTAATCATTAGAAATGAGTAAATCTTTTTATCGTGTATCCAAAATTTAATTTTTAATGTGTATCAACACCTATTGGATCGGTTTGATTGTATCGATAAGCCGAGAAATATTTGGTAGAAATCAATGTAAGCTTTGCCTTGCCTTTAATGATTTTTACAAAAAAGCTTCCTGTGCTGAAATTTCACTAAACGAAAGATTCAATAACTAAGATGATCATTGTCATATTTTATTAAGATTTCAGCGAACAGTATAAGTAATTTTTTATAAAAATAGTCAATTTTACTAAAACATGAATTAAAAGCTCAGTCAACATTTAATCTAAATTGAAATCCTAAAACAACATAGAGAGTGGTAGTTAAACACGTTTCTTTTATGAGAAGAAATAAGTTAGTTCTAACAATCTACACTTTAGAACTAAAATAAAAAGATTGATGAAATAACATTTTTTACGAAACGCAAAACAATTGAAAACTAAATAGAGCAAAATCTTGTTGAACTTTGACTACATTTTTTCCTATTAATTATTTTAATTAATGACATTTATTCAACATAATATTTATTTTGTAATATAAAATAAATACCTAAAACAAGATTGAATTTGTTACAATTTTAATTTGCTAATATTTATTTAATATATATCTATAAATTTAACCGACATTAGTCTAATGCTGACACGTTTATTGGGGAAAGATCACAGTATCTACGTAGGGAATTCAAACAAGCTTTGCTAACGTATCCGAGTCACTAGTTTCAATCATAAGGGAGATTGCTAAACCAGTTCGTGTGTTTGAGAGAATGTAAATTTATTCGCATCTAAATTTGACTTAGCCTTGCTGCTGTCAAACAGATTGGTTTCAAAGTTGGTTGCAAAACATAACATAGCAATTTATGAAATTCTCTGAACAATAAAGGATAATTCTTAAACCTAGCCATATTTATATGTTATCTTAGGTTCGGCTTCTTAAACATCCAGATTTACCTAAATAAAACTTTTTACGCAAAGAGAATGAAGTAAATTCATAAAATCCTCATGCTAAAACTTAGTCTTAACGCATGGATCATCTTATTTTGCAGAAAATTGTCTCACCGGCCAATATCGTTCTACTCAACAAGAGAGCACAAATTTGATTCTCCGCAGATTTTGAACCCACGACATCTGGTTTGTAAAGTGAGAGCCGGTTACAATGAAAGATAATAAATAGCTTACATTATTTAAGTCCCCTTGTTTAAAATACTGTTACAATTCTACAAATGTGCAGAGGCCTAAAAAGCTCCAGAATCAACTTTTCTACGTCACAAATCACTTTCTGATGTGAAGAGTGAGTATTTCACGTTCATTTACCGAATAATATTTTTTAAACAGAGTTTTTAATCTGGGACTCAGTTGTTTATACAAAGTTCTACTTTCCGACAGAATTTAGCACCGATGTGACACCTCCTCACTCGATTTTACGTAGAATACAAACTCATCACGTAAAACAATAATCTAACATTTATACTTTAGCTTTATTAGAAAAAATGCTTCGCAACTCGCAAGCAAATATAGCTTTTTTAAGTTCTTTTTCGCATACAGGTCAGAAATTTGGTCAAATTTTAGTTTTGAACTTTTCCACGTAAATAAATTGTGAATATTTTAACCGTTTGGTTCTCAAAATTATGTAAACTCAATTGAAAAAACCTCGACCGTTTTAACGAGTAAAGCGAACTGACCAGTGATGTTAAATTTTTCGCGCTGAAATATCCAATAAAGCGATGTAGGCAAAAAAGGTTTTATTTTTTAAAAGTTCAGTATATCTGCCTTTAAGGCTTAATGTCGGGGTGCTAAAATTAATTTATGGCATTCAAAAAAATATTTGGCGAATACGCTCAGGCTTACCACTGAATCCGTAATACCTCATGGCGCATTAAGACTACCGTGCTGTTTCCTCATATGCTTTATTCCGTATTCAGCTAACTACCAAAAGTTTTGCAAATATACGGAGTTATTGTTCACATATTCAAGAGGCTAGCAATGAAGCCTGACACCAATGCCATCACTGAGCACTATGAGTTGTCTGTACAAGCGTATATTTGCCAGCTACTTTCATCATCATCATCATCGTCATCAGTTTGTGTTAGTCCACTGCTGTCATAGGCCTCCCCCAATGCATGCCTTCTCCATTAGGAGGTTTCTGGACCGTATCGCACCACGCTGGTCCAATGTGGGCTGGTGCACCGTAGCTGCGTATGTCCTGAGTAAACAAGACTTAACATCCTATGCCTAACGGTAGGAAGCGCGTTGGTGATACCACTAGCATTGCCAATGTCTTTGGGCGTCGGTGACCACTTTCCCTCACGTGGCCCAGACTGGTCTGCCTTCGTAGCCAATTAAAAAAAAATTCTATAGAGTTCCAAATCGATTTGGTAAAGAAAATTTTTTTAAATACATAAATAAAAATCCAAATAAATTAATATATTTAATACCATTACGACAAGATAAATGTCAAGTGCTTTATAACCGACCTTACTACTTATTTCCTATAGAGTTTTATTTTAGCTGAATATTATATGTTCTTTAAATTGTAAACTTAATAGATAACTGTTATGAAATAATGTCAATGAATTACACCAAACCACAAAAATAATTAAAGAATATTAACCAGTTTATTCCTGCTTACTTATAATTGATATATATAAATTATAATAAAAATAATTTAAAATATAGATGAGACATGATTTCTATTAATTAATCAAGGCAGTATGTAGAAATATTAATGAATTTTGTAGTAAAGAAGATATTTTGTCCATTTTGATATTTTACAATCTCTGCGTATGAGCTTCATAATATACCTTTTTAAATAAAAAAATCTAAATGCTAATGAAATATTTACTATCAGTATTATACATATTTAAAAATTCACGTAAAATAGTTTGTGTTACATAATTAACTATTTACAATTACGTAAATACCTTAAAAATATTTTATTAAAACAGCATGAACTGCAAATAAATAGCCTATCTTGTCTAAAAGAAATTAATTAGGAGAGATCCGTAACGTACTGACTGAACATATTGAATATACTGTATTATGGCAGATAGTACGTCAAATATGTTTAGCCTATGGGGATGTGCCCGGCGTTTTACACTAAAAAACACTACTTTGAATAAATTCAAGGTGTTACCCTTAATGCAGCAGACGCGCCTAGGGCAGACCCCCAACATCTGGTATAACCTAAAGGTTTTTCCACAGAGCACGAGATCATCAGAAAAAAAGCGAAGCTGGGTCGCTAGTATTGGAATAATATTTTTCTTATCTGGCAATATATCTTCACACAATACACATTTATACAAAAATAAAGTTAAAATTTTGTTTAGATTAAATTTTACTCTCATAACACAATTACAGGCATAGAGTTGCAGGATTAAATATTTGATTAGTTCTGAATCCTAAATCAAATTAAGTCTGATAAATAATTATAGAATTTTATAGTGATTGCTGTTTCTTTATTTAATAAGTTTATCTGTTTTTTTATTATAATATGTTATCCTAATATAAGTATAATTTGATAAAAATATTTTAGATGATTAATGTTTACAATGTTGAGAATGTAAGATGGTTAATGTTGGGATTCGGAATTTAACAAATTGAATTACTAAATAAAAAGTACACTTTATTTATCATTTAGCATTTGCGGATAGAACTGTCCTTGAATGTTGTTTATTTATGTTTTTTGCAGAAGATACATCATAATAATATGGTATATATTATTGTAAAATATATCAGAAAATATAATGTATTGGAAAAATATTTTATACACACAAGAAGCAACATTTTTTTTCAAAATTTATTGATGGCTCAGCATAATATATATAATTGTAAGAACATGTTGGCTTGCGGGTCGTGAAACATTAAACACACAGCATAACAATTAAGTGTTAACGTACTTAACCGAAGTTGCGGCCAAGCGGGCTAAAGACGTGCGAGGCGAGAGAAAAACAAACCACTTTAACGAACGTACAATGTTGTTTGTGTGAGTTTACGTCGAACTAGCAGTGCTTACTATTTTCTTACGACGCAAACGAATCGTTAGAACGTCACTATATTATTTTTTTATATTTTATTGTTTCATACTAAGCAGATTATTAGTGCTGTAAATTTTGTCTGAATTAGCCCAGCGAAACCACAAAACTAAAATTACGAATCAGAGGATGTTTCTTAATTCACATAAGTATTATACGACAATATTTACAATACTGTTTTTATTTTACCATGTCTAATTATTATCATATGCTACAAAAAATACACTTGCACATACTCATACTTGATAAATTATTGTGCACAATACGGCCGGATGATATCTTCTACTGCAGCAATTAACATTTCAATCTAAGTCCTTTGACCCTCAGATGGGGCAGAGGTTGACCACATTGAATTTAAAAATAGTATTTATAAAAAAATCACGTTTTATGTCGTTTATGTTTTAAGTAGTTTTATAGACTTTTTGCAGCGCCCATGGTAACGAGAGAAACATAAATGCTATATAAAAATAACGGTATTATAAAAGATATTACTTATTTTTTTAATCAATTATGGTAATCAATAATTACGTTTTTTATTTTTTGAAGGTTCCCTTCTTACAGCTGACCGGATAGTACCTAAGTTACTTTTTACTTACCGAATCCACTAATTTACGGATTTTCCGCGTTACTTAAATATGTTTATTCCCGACGTTTCGGATTCTTTCCAGCATCCATGATCACGGGCAGACTAAGTAGGTATATGTCTGTATATCAATTTTTTGGAATAACCGTCAGAGTTTTAGGTTTTAAGTACTTATGTTGTCCTTCGGTTTTGTAGTTTTTATATCTTTGCGTTTATATTTTGAAATTATTGGATCCCAGGAAGGTGGCAAAGAACAACCATCCTCTGTATTAAAATTTGGATATTTTTTAATTTCTATTGCTTTACGAATTATCCTTGATATAAATCGATGTCCATTAGCCAGTATATTTGGTTCATCAAATCTAATGTAATGATTGGGCTTATCTAGAACATGGTCGCAAATTCATTGTACTATACAGTGTAAATAAATAAATACCAGATAATTTTTTTTTTCTGAAGTAACGATCAATTTATTACTAAAAGTAATTAGGGATATCATACTGACATTACTGCAGCTTTTAGGGAAAAGGCAACGGTTTTTTATTATTCGCTTTTTAATAAAAGATTGGCAGTACAATTTGGATATGGTCATAACAAAAAATGTAAATTAATTACAGTTAGTATTTTAGCGACAAATTAGATCAGTATCTAAACTGTTTTAGTTTTATATATGTAGCATTACAAGAAATAAAACACTTACCATGGAAATGAATTTATAAACATTCAAATCAACCAGATCCGCTTTGGTTTAGCAGCTGCCTCGTTGAACTTCCGCTACCTTATTAATTATTACGTTTACGTGATGGACAAATGCGATTCCCGCTGCGGACAAACTATGTAAAATTTTATCTACTGCGTATTACGTATTCCAATTTCCTTGGCGGTTTATAAATTTTAAAGTTATATTTAATCAATTATTTTAATCGTTTTAAGAAACTTTATTGATTACTGTAATTTTATCTATAGAATCCACGATTGCAATAATCATTTGACAAATTTCAATAAAAATAAAATTTTACATACAATATTGAATTAGTACATAGTTTTTCCCCTGAGGACTGAAACCCACTTCTGTGTCTGTAGAGTTAATAACTTGTGCCAATAGGTCTAAATAAAAATATTTAATATATATGTTCATAATAAATATTTATCATGAAAATATGATATATATTCGAAAATGCACTTGTTAATATAATAGTATTTGAAACAATCGAATATCTCAATGACAATATCAATATCGTTCTCAAAATCATTGTTTACTTTTACGTTCAATTTTTTTACCGATTTTCTTGATACACTTTGACCAGTCAAGGAGCATGCAAAACAATTAAGAATGATAGAAAAAGTATTTTACATAGATATTTAAGGTAGGATAAAAGAAATTAAAAAGGTAAAAAACTTTCATGATGAGAATAAAACAATTATTTAATGAAGAACGTTAGTACGTTCTTCATTAAAGAATTGTTTTATTCTCAAATCAAGTTGTTCATTGAAATTACCTATTTTCTGTGTTTGACATTTAATTGTAATAAATGTGATTGCATTCATCTATTCAAATTAAAACTTAGTAATAAGTTTTAAAGTGGGCGACGTATTCAAAGAAACATAAAATAATGCAACAATATTTATTGTTACATCAAAATTTAAAGAAACAATTTTATTCGTTGTAGAAAACTAGTTTTCTAAATGATACAAATGACTGCAGCAGACTTGAGTAAACTCATTTGATAAAATGATGAAATAACTGTCGTGTTAGAAATATTATTTTATGAAAACAACTTCCGTTTAATTTGTACAAGCACGAACAGTGTAACTATAGTTTTTGTTTAGCAAATAACTTCGGTAATATTAGACATTTAAATAATTAATTTAACTTTATAGTTGCCAGTAACCCATACCAATAATATTTGCAATTTCCTTTATTTTACAAAATCTAGTTCCAGGTGTAAAATTTATTTAAAATTCCTTTCTAAGCCCTTGTTTGTGGTTTTATTATTTATAAATTGCTTGAGAAAAATATGTTTAGGAAACGGAGTGTTGGCCTACCCCCGACCATGTGGGATGTCGTTCTCCGGTCGGTAGCCGGCTCATGTTGGCAGCGAGTAGCAGGGGATCGGCCGTCTTGGTGTTTATTGAAAAAGGCCTATGTTCCGCAGTGAACTGTTTTGACCTCATAATGATAATGATGATGATGAAAAAAAGACTTATATTATTGAAAAACCTAATTTGGTTCACCTTTTTAGCCTTTACTATTGTACTGATACAGTTTTCTAATTTTTAATTGGTTAAAATACTTAAATATAATTTTGATAAAAAAACTTTTTGGAAAATTACCAGCCCCTATTTATTTTTAAAACTGCCTCCATAGCCTTGTAGTATGGGCGTGTGCTTTAGAAACTGGAGTTCGTGGGTTTGAATCCCGCGAAAACAAATTTTCATTGTTGTTTCCTAGTTGGTTAGGGCAATTTAGGCCGATCACCCAATTGTCTGAAAAGTAAGATTATCCATGCGTCGGATGGACATGAAAAAAGTCGGCCGGACTAGCGTGGTGGGATACGGTCCAAAAACCCCCAAATGGAGAAGGTGAGGAATATGTCCAGTAGTGGACTTACACAGGCTGATGATGATTCATTTTGGAGTCTGTTTAGTGGGCGCTGAGCAATGTTATCCTTGGGCCCCGGAATATAAAGTGATAGCGGTGACAACTACAGCAATTATATATAATGCATAATTGCGTGGTATGTCTAGATATACCCTGTAATATCGTAAAGTTGCTGTTTAGAAAAAATTGTGATTATAAAACACAATTCTGTTACTGCACGATAATAAGGATATTCAATTAGTATTAAGCATTGCATCGCAAAAGTAGCCTCCTAACAATTAAGAAATAACTACACTAGTTTGTCAAGTTTACTGGAATCGAATCGAATTTATTTAAACTTAATTGCACACATCATACAAAAGGCGAAATTAATGTCTTAAGTGATGAATAAATTATGAAAATATAAAAAAATATATATTCATCAAAAAAATTTTAACAAAAATATGTCCGACATCAAACAGTCTGTAATCATTTTGCTATAACATAAATATAAATGGATGACAACGTGGTCTCTGCACGCAAATGCCCCGATTTTTTATGCCTCATTTTATATTTCTTTTTAGGTATGCATTTTACCAAAATAATGTCTAGTACCTATTTGTTTCATAAACATACTATTAGAATTTTAAATGCACTTTGTTTTAATAAGATTTCTTTCATTGCAATAAATAGTTGTAATTATAAAATTTACCTCCGAGGGTTCGGGATCAAAATTAATCTAATGCGTACCTGTTTTATTTCATTTTGCCATTTAATTTTTAATTATGTTTTCCCTATTAACGTTTAAATTCGTACTTATTGTTAAAGCTATTAATTCAGATGGATCCGACTGATGATGGCTTGATAAGAGATTGTGCATCGAAAATATCGAAACATAGTAATAGGTGTCTTCACAATGCTATATAATACCACTGAAGCAAACGGTAGTGGACAGATATTACACATATAATATAAAAACGGAAACGTTCGAACGGTACAACAAATTATTAAACTTTACTTCATTTAAGATTCGTTTATGTAGCGGTTAATGAAAATGGCAGCGTCGTTCGTTATTCTATTAATTAAAATTGAACTCGGTTCTAATCTACAGAGTGACCCTTTAGCTTTTTGAACAAGATGAATATTTTTACAGTAAATTACTTGACTTGTTTCACAGTACATAACTTCACAAAATATTCTTTAAATTTTAACATGAAATTTCCGTACTAATCGACTTCAGCTTACATTAAAGATTATGCAATTGTTTTGATTTCGTAACGTACTGATACTTAGTTCTAATAAATACAAATATTTTTTGTTGCCACGAATCGAACCCGTACCTTAGTCTAAAGAATCATAGGTCACTACATAAATCTGTTCGAAATGCAAATGTGGTAAAGTGATTTCTTTGTAGAAATAAATTGGAAATATCATCCTAGATTCGGCGAGAGAGATTCGGTATGGAGCCATCAACCATTTTCAAAGTTATATTTCTTTTGGCGCGTTAGGCAAAATTAATCAACATTTTAGTATTATAGTGACACTAACTAGTACCCGTGAGTTCATCTATGTGGAATACGGTGTATTGAAATATACTGTATAGTGTTATGTAAATGAGATGTTTTTATTTTAGGTGCCTTTATCAGACACAGTTTCAGTTATCCACTTACAATTTAAAACTACAAAATATTTGGAAAAACACAACTTATGGCTTGTTTTGAGTATTTAGACACTATATTTCATCGTTTCATGTTCAACAGAGATGATTTCCATACAAATTTTCATCCCCTATTTTACCCCTTCAAGCACTTTTATCGTAATAATTTATAACCCATTATTGAAATCCTTCGTCTAAGTATAAACCAAATTTCATCAAAATCAGTTTTTTTTAAACGGATGGTTACGCTTGAAGACTGTCTTGTCTTTGGTAAGTTTTATCTAACACGGGAAGCTCCCGTCCCCATGAAGTAGAAAATCAGTGCAGTCCTTTAGTCAGTAAAGACGGGCAGATAGACAGACATAGAGAGTTACTTTCGCATGTATAATTTTAGTATGGATTTAAATAATCTTTATTTAACTAGATAATGAAATCGAACCTCTGTGGCCTAGCGGTATTGGCTCTTGCCATTGGCTTGTATAAACCGAAGGTCATGGGTTCGAATCCCGCGGGGAAACAACGTGTTATTGTTTTTTTCTGGTTGTTTAGGGCAATATGGGCCAATCATCCAATTGTCTGAAAAATATGATGATTCACGCGCCCAATAACTATTTGAAAATGTCGATCCCGGTTGTCAAGACCATATTTGAAAGTCATCGCCGCATGTCAAATCCTTTAAGTGATTGACAACGACACACACTTTTTTCTTACCACTGTTGAACGAGGCTCTGACGGCTAAAAGTTTTGTACTATCTTGCCATGGGGTTTTTCTTTAACGTCTCAAGTACCTTTTTTCTTAAATTAGTCGCCAACGTAATACTGTTAGAAAAATTTCAAAGAACAAAACTTCAAAGAAATAAGTAATATGAGAAAAGAACTGAGACAAAGCTCAAAACACTAAGTAAGTAGCTGGCGTTTGATAGATCAAAATAGTTAGATTATCTAATACACAAAAATAATGTAGCTTTCTTTTAAAATTGGTTGAAAAATCAACTTTCTATTACGAAAAAAAAATAGTTTTCATCCTGAATATGATTTTTTATATTAAATATATTTGTATGTTTAAATTCTTGTAAATAACACTGTGTAGAGCTGTTGTTTCCTGATACTATGTTACAGTTAAAGGAAACGACTCTTCTATCTTTGAAATGGTTCCTCCTTTTCTTAAATTGCAAACGCAGGCAGACGAACATCGGCCCACCTGATGGAAAGTGGTCACCGACCCCCATAGACATTGGCGATACTGGTATCACCAACGCGCTGCCTACAGTGAGACAAAGGATGTTAAGTCTCGTTTACCCAGTAATTACGCTGGCTACGTTGCCTTCATACCGGAACGCAATAGTGTTTTCACACCTCTGCTGTAGGAGAAATAGGCACTGCAGTGGTACCCACCCAGACGGTCCCATTTAAAAAGGGGACCTACCACCGGTACTACATCTTAAAAGAATTTTAACTTTTATGTATCTAACTTATCTAGCTTTTGGTTTTTATAAAACCGCAAAAGGAACGTATAGTGCCAAATAAAACACACAGATATTTTTGAGAATAGTTGAAATGAATTGCATTGCTCCAAAATAATTTTTCTTTTATATTTGTACAGAACCTAAATAAAAAATATATATAACAAAATCTTTTAGTGCATGTTTCATAAATTTATTTTCTCACTACTAGAAAGCGGATTAGCTAGTGTGCAATTATATTAACATTTCGGTTTTTCTGCT
Organism: Lamproptera curius; assembly: GCA_029286875.1. Classification (NCBI taxonomy): domain Eukaryota; kingdom Metazoa; phylum Arthropoda; class Insecta; order Lepidoptera; family Papilionidae; genus Lamproptera; species Lamproptera curius. The sequence continues at coordinate 4,349 of JAGSMT010001189.1, read as the reverse complement.
CAACCACTCAACGTTTTAAAAATCATGCTTGCTTTGCGAATGCACTCATATTGTATGCCAGAACAGCATTCGTAATTGAAAATTTGATTCATATATGTTTTTTAATAAGTTAACGTAACCCTTTTATTGAAGTAAAGATTTAAGGCAATGTATATTTTCTAATTAAACAAAATAATTACCACGGTTGACTCAAAACTTTTGAGTTTTAAAACATAATTACGATATACACTTCAAATTTCTTGTCTATAACTGAAAACATGTTGTTTTGGCTCTATTTATGTTTTAAATTAAAAATTAAACAGAAATTTAAAAACATTTACGTCTAACGAACGTGAATTTGCATAACTGATCTTTTTGTAACATAAATTGCTTACCACTTTTTCCTAATCGGAGGATTCTATTACTTACATTTCTTCTATCTTCTGTGATATAAGAAATTTTAATAACAGAGTGTTTATACGTGTACAGCAACGAATACAAAATGTTTACAAAGTGAGTAAAAAATGTAGTACAAAATTATATTCATAAAATACAAAATGATTATATCGATATAATCATTTTGCTGTAAATTACAATATACATTGATATTATACTTATTTAATTACCAAGCCGTATATACTGCATTGTTTTTAGTGGGCTTTGCCTCTGCTTATCTATCTCCGTATCTATAATCATGAATAATTTCTAAACTTTTCAAGTACTCTTAAATTTTCAATAGTGAACAAGAAAGTTAACATATAATATGTTAACTTTCTATTTAAATTATATAAGCAAAGGTTTGCCTGCTGTCGAACAATATTTAAACATATAAAATAAGCGATATATTTTAAAGTCTGTCTATACAAAGTGACTTGACGTTTGCCCCTGGGACTTGTAGCTACAGCTTAAGCACGAGGTTAGTTGTTAGGAAAATACAATTTATTTTGCGGTATAAAATTGACGTTCTATTTAAAAGGAAAATTTTATAGAAATAATAGTGAATTTTTTTGAGAATTAATAGGTTTAGCGTATTAATATTCATTTACCAATAACCTTAACCATGTGCTATATTCTTATTTATGAGTATATCTTTACCGGATTGGTTGTAAGTAGCAAGAATTGTCACCTCCCAGCGTTCAGACCACACGCATCCGTAAGTGAAGAGGATGTGTGACAGACTTCACTTTTGGAAACTTAATTTTGAACATTTATTTTTAAATGAATTGAACACGAGCCTTTTTTTAATTACCTTGCATTGTAAAGTCAGTGTTATTTTTATAAAAACTTTCGTTAAATGACAACATTGTCAAATCTAAATTGTAAAACAGCAGTCCATTAAAGAAATTATAGTTAGTTTCATTTAGTGGAAACGCCGCTCATCTAAAATAGATCACTGACTAACATTATTAGTTTTAGTGCACTTTATTTCTAATATTATAATATCTCTGAAAATGAATAAGAAAATTTGACTTGCAATTAACTGTTATTTTTTTGTTTATTACACAACCGGGTTTTCTTCTATTTTAGGGTAATTTGCCTCTTTATTTGTGCATGATTATTTCTTTTATTTACGCAATTATTATACACAATTTTACGGATATTTTGATTAATTCTATCTATTTATTTCTGATATTTCAGTTTCGAGCGGGCAGCTAATAGGAAGATTTAGCCGGTCTGGGCTGCATTTAGGAAGATAACTCACATTCTCACGTCGTTGATACTGCAGGATTTGAAAACAAAGGTCATGACATTGGTTCATCCAATGTGCTCTCCCCGTGACGATCTACTAATTGTTGATGACCTACTCTGACTGTAGGACCACAAATTTGTGGTAGCTCAACGGGTTATATTATGATATAATTCGTGACAAAATCATCCGTCAAAAATCTAAAGTCACTGGCATAGTGCAAGGAATTAGGTCGTTGAAGTTAAAGTGGGCCGGTCATATAGTCAGAAGAACTGATGGCCGATGGGCCATTATAGTTCTGGAGTACAGGCCGCGTTTAGAAAGATAAAGTGTTGGTCGACCTTCGACCAGGTGGGATTCTTATGCATGCAGTGGCTGATTCGGGTTGAATGCGATGAGCAGAGGATTAGTTATCTTGGCGTTCATTAAAATAAAAAATTATAAAGATAATAATGTATAGAGGAGATCCCATTTTTGAGTCACTCACTGATTACCAGCTGAAGCTATCCGGCCGATTGACTCTAAATTTGGTACGAATATTTCTTATGCCAAGTAGATTAATAACGGGTTTATAAAATTCCACTCCCAAAGAAAGAATTAACAATAACAAATAATTACACGAACGAAGTAGCGGAAAAGAGCTAATTTTTACATATACAAAGTTCTTTGAAATTTTCTTGGGCTATTAAGCATATGTTAACAAATTCATTATCAAAATTTGTATTAAGAATAGGGGACGTACTAAAGGGCTGCAAGTATTTTTTTTAAAACAAACGTTTATTGTAGGAGTTTTAAAAAAGGAAACATTTAATAATAAAATCAATGCATATTGTTGAATTCTAGAAATATATTTAGATACTTATATGATATCATGTTGTATGAATATACTAACAATTTACATATCAGTTAATATTTGAGTTTTAATATTAATTGCATAAGGTTCACACCTATTTAAAAATACATCACTAATTTCTGCAAATATTCAACTGATCGGGGATATCGGGGGTAGTAAATGATAAATAATTTAATAATTAAGAAAGACTGCCTCCGTAGCCTAGTGGTATGGGCGTGTGCTTTAGAAACCGGAGGTTGTGGGTTCGAATCCTGCGGGAAGTCAATAAATTTTCATTGTTGTATCCTAGTTAGTTAGGGCAAATTGGGCCGATCACCGAATTGTCTGAAAAGTAAGATGATCCATTCGTTGGATGGGCATGTAAAAGTCGTTCCACCCACCAACCCGCATTGGACCAGCGTGGTGGGATGGTCCAAACCCCTAATGTATAGGGTGTATAAGGGAGGCCTATATCCAGCAGTGGACTAACAAAGGCTGATGATGTGATGTGATGTGAATTAATTTAATTATTTGAACTAAATTTTGTTATTGTACCTATTAACTTGGTTACATTATTATAACTGGCTTACTCACATAATGGGAAGCTTAATACATAAAACGCACTTAAACATGTTATAGAACTAAAGTTTGTAATATTAATTTAAGCTAAATATGAACACTCGATTAACACTGTTGTTTGAGCTGATTTAGGTCAAATGCCAATAATGTTGTTACAGACCATAGAATATTCAATTTACAAGATATCATCACAGCGTTGCCTTGCTTTGTAAATATCACTACTGATTTGCGGCAGAAATACTGCCACAAATCAGTAGTGTTATATTGTATTTACTTTTGTTATTGGATGTGGAGTGCAAATATCTTAAAATAAACATAAACATTTGACAATGCTCTGTACATACGGAAATATTTTCGTTACAATTATTTGAAATACTTGTGGTTATTATACTTTCAGAGATGGATTGTTAAAAATAATTATGTCGCTTGTCGTTGTTTGTAGTTTAGTATACATATATATCGTTTTTGTTTTAAACACTTTATTTACAAGAATATAACCGTAATCATGAAGTATATGAAGTAACGTAACAAGAAGTATTGACATCAGATACGGACGGCATAAACTACACCGTGATATTTTCTTTACAACTTATTTTTATTTCTGAATATTTCTTTTTAAATATAGGCTGTGTCCTTATAGTTCAATAAAATAGGTCCTTGCCCTTAGTAACAGACTCGGGAGAGTCTGTTCCTCAGGGGCCATTGGAGTAAGGAAATCCTAGCAGGTGCAAAACTACCTGCGCTTAGCGGTGGCCTAGGTGTTGGGCTCCGCCGCTAACACCGTTTCGGCTGCAGAAAGAGGAATCGACGATAACCTGCCGAATGTCTCGTCCTTCCACGGCCAGTCCACACCACATCAGCGGTACAGCCCCGCCGAGTCACGGAGGATAGGAAGAGTGGCCTGCGGAATACCGACCACCTTGGTTGCGAGGGACAGGAAGGGCGGCACACCTTCCTCCTGCAACCCATCCCTCGCATCCTCCAAAGGCGCATCCAAAGCGGGCTTGTTCAGCCCGCTTGGAGCAGCCTCTTCCACGGCCGCCCGTACTCCTCAGGCTGGCCAGGTTCCTCTTAGCCTCCCCGCGGCTGGCTCAAGCCGCAGTTACTGAGCCCCACCGGATCTTAACATCCGGGCCGCCACTGGAGGCTGGGAGTATCGTCCCTGCGTGGGTTGGGAACTCCTGGTCTCCATGGCCCTGAGTAACAGACTGGGGAGTCTGTTACCTGAATACAGGGGACCGAGACGAAGGGCGCGTTAGTTCCGACGCACCC
>JAGSMT010001188.1:0-20038 GCA_029286875.1 Lamproptera curius | reverse complement strand
TTTTGTCCTACATATTAAGAAGATATAGTGATAAATTACCTATTTTTTTTTTCCAACTTTGTGATTTATTTGACTTCGGCCAGATCAGTTGGCGCCTTGTTTTCAAACCGTGTTATAACTTGACTTTTTATTAACGTTAAAATCATGAGAATATGGTTGTTAGAAGTTAAAGTGTTTCACCTAAAGTAATACTAGTGTTTCACTAGAAAAAAATTAAGTAACGTCTCAAGTCTTTGACCAGATGTAAAAAACAGATTTTTCATTTACCTATATTTTTTTTTAATTCACATATATAGCATGCATCACAGGGGTGTTTCGAAAATATTATTACAACATTAGCATGAGACGTTACCAATTTAAGTAAAGTAAGACGAAGGATGTACTAGTTTCACCGTTGTTTCCTAGTTGGTTAGGCCAATTTGGAGCCGATCACCCATGTCTGAAAAGTAAGATGATCCATGCGTCGGATGGGCATGTAAAAGTCGTCCACCACCAACCCGCATTGGACCAGCGTGGTGGGATACGGTCCAAACCCCTTACGGATAGGGGTGTATTAGAGAGGCCTACGTCCAGGAGTGGACTAACAAAGGCTGATGATGTATGTATGTATGTAATGCCTACATCTGTTCTTTGAATACCTATATCGTAAAAAGTGCTTCTAAAAACATTACCTAAGCCACTAAAGAAGATAAGTCAGTTTTAATAGGGTATAACTTAGGGTAAGGCTGCATTTATGCTTTTACTAAATTGTCTATTTTGGCAACGATGCACTATAACTAACCGGAAAACAGGGTGTTTTTCATTACTGCTCTTTACGGTTTAATATTCAGCTTGGTGATAAGTCCCCAGACCCCATTTAAAAAAGAATCACCAACTAAGACTTTAACTCTAAATAATATTATCACAATCAAAAAAATCGTTACATATGACGCTTTATAAAAGCTAGCAAAATAGTTCATGCCATGTTATTAAACTAATAAGAAATCATAATTATTTCTTTTATTTACGCGATTATTATACATATCAAATCCACTAATTTACGGATTTTTCGCGTTACTTTAATATATTTATTCCGACGTTTCGGATTCTTTCCAGCATCCATGATCACAGGGCAGTCTGCCCGTGATCATAGATATAACGCATACATTTAAGTACAAACTGCCTCCGTAGCCTAGTGGTATGGGCGTGTGCCTTAGAAACCGGAGGTCGTGTGTTCGAATCCTGCGGGGACGCAACAATTTTTCATTGTTGTTTCCTAGTTGGTTAGGACAATTTGGGCCGATCACCCAATTGTCTGAAAAGTAAGATGATCCATTTGTTGGATGGGCATGTAAAAAGTCCACCCACCAACCCACATTGGACCAGCGGATTGGTTGGATACGGTCCAAAACCCCCTAATTGATAGGGGAGTAATAGGGGAGGCCTATGTCCAGCAGTGGACTATCGCAGGCTGATGATGATGATATGTAAAATAACAAGTCTTTCACTTCTTTACCAAATTGTTTTAATTTAAGTCTTCAAACCAAAATAAAAATTATAAAAGTAATAAAACTGCATTTTGGTTCGTCGATCGATGAGGTACTATTAATCTGAGCCGAGCTTATTATACTACCGTCATTTATTAATAAAAAAGTTTTCTAAGTTTTACGAGTCCGCCGAATTTTTTATTGGATTTATTAGAGTAAAATACACTAATATTTTTATAAATCGTTCATCGATTTCGTTTTCACCTTCATTTACAGAGTAAGAAAATAAAAGATAACTAAAAAAAAACTACTACAAACTACGATAGATATAAAATATATGCAATACGATAACCTATATGAGATATAATATATAAAAGTGGGTAGCACTTTTCAAATTATCTTGGGGTTGGCTTCTTATGCTGGATGCATTAGAAGACAACCCAATTCATAAACCTGAATAACAGTGCTTACGGAGAGCGTCTGTCATCAGACCTCGACAACCCAATGCTTAAACTGCATTGGAAACGAATTACTTGTCAGTAAAGTTGAAGGTCCCGACATCCTATACCGACTGCGAAAGATGGTCTTAACAACCGGGACTGACTTTTTGAATGCCCATCCAACGCATTTCGATAATATTTTTTTCAGAGAATCGGGTGATCGGCCCGTATCGTCTTTACCAACCAGAACACAATAATAACACAAAGTGGTTTCCTCGCGAGATTCTAACCTAAGTCTTGCAATTGTCACCATTGAATTCCTTTATTTATATGTAAATATGTAACGGCTGATCTTTCTCGATTAATAAGACTGGTACTTATGTAATATTTTATTCTTAATAAAATAATGGACTAGTAGAGGCACATACTGTACAGTAAGATATTATATTATAATACATTTAGGGTTATGACATAATTTGCAACCTTAAATAAAATTAACACTGTATTTTTACTGAAAATTAAAAATTTCATCAGAGTGAGAGTACAGCTAACGAATAATTTCAATTCTGAATTTTTTGCTTACTATTAGCAGAATATATTTGACTTAATTTTGGTACATGTTTTCTTGAAATTAATTGCGGTGCGATTTTGTAATTTTACTAAACACCTTTCAGTTTTCCAATCCCTCCTAACTAAAAAACATTGATGCTGAGGCTTGATTTATGCCTAAAACACAAATCTTTTATAATCCTTTGGGTGATTTGTTGTTAAGGTTTTCAAGTTTATCCGATTCTAATCCGATATTGATGGGTTTACGGCCGTCTCTACCGGCTCTTTATGATTCCCGGTACAAGTTGTCTACAAATGTCTGGGTTAAATAATCTTGAATTCTTTTACAAAATTCCTTCTTAAGTTATATTTTCATTGAAATATTAATACTCCTTCAACATTAACTAATAAAAATACTACTAGACAGTATCATGCCAGAAGAAAATTGCGATGTTACAAAAAGTTGTTCACTCTTCAATTATGGAGTGGGGTTTTAGTTTCCGATTTGTTAACAGGATGTACAAAAAGCTTAAATCACGATCCCTAGAAACAAAAATTGCATAATTTATCTAAGTTTGAATTCGTGTCGCAAAATATATTAAAAATAGTAATATATTCTAACATACTTGCATAGAGCACGGAAGACAGCAGATTTAACACATTGCTGATTTACGGCATCAAACGTGCACCATTACTTAATAAGTAACTTGGTCATATGTTATAGTTTCCTAATAGTATAAAATATTACATTTGTGTTACTATGATTTTGTACGCTTAAAGGTTTGCCGACTCAATAATAAAATGAATTTATTTATTTAATTAAGTTCACTCAAAAGTCTAAAAGTTACTGAAAAATTTTAAATTACCATAAAACCAATAAATATTAAGTTGGTAAATATGAGAGATGCAACATGTTTTTCTGCCTCTATTTTTGTTGAAAATATCGATATACTTTTTACGTATACAAATACGTATACACGAATATTGACTGCTCAGAACTTCTTAATATGTCTTACAACGCTTTACCTTATTAAGCTCTTTTCCATTCCCTAATAAAATTCCTAATATTTTTTATTTGCAACTTATACTTTTGTATTTGTATAAACTTTTTATTTTTACTAAATATAGTTAAATAGAACGGTGTATATCAAATGTAAATTTAGTTATCACGTGACTATTTACTATTTATATTGTAACCTTGCAACGGCTATCCCATTTTGTTAGATGTTACTCTACTTTGGAATGAAATCAAGGCCTGCTGCATTAAATGTAATTAGGAATGTTTTCTGTGAGTTGTTGAAACCTATATTCAAGAATGAGGTCGAATTTACTTCCTAAAGGTAAGGAAATCCTAGCCCTAATAGAGAATTTAGACTCTAATAGCTCTTTTGGACTTGACGGAATTCGCAGGACTCGTAAAGTTAGCAGTCACACTTAGCCGAACCTCTTGCATATTTATTTAATCTTAGTATCGAAACTAATACTTTTCCTCAATTATGAAAAACTGCAGCAGTGACTGCTATATACAAGGGTGGCCCAAAGAACTATCCAAGAAACTACTGCTGATTTCCTACTAGGGAGTATTTTAAATTGTTAGAGCGTGTTAATAAAACACTGTTGTTTACGAGACAAAGTTAGGATCGGCAGTACGGGTTTAGTCGTGGTAAATCGACAGATGAAGCAGCTACTTTACTTTTCTAATACAGATGTCTCACATCTAGACAAAGTCTCCAAGAATATTGGCATTTTTTTAGATCTTGCAAAAACTTTCGATTCAATTTCAGTTCCAACCCTTTTAAAAAAATTAAGCATAGGGCATTAGAGGAGGAAGCCTTGAATAGTCTAGAAGTTACTTAACTAACCGGAAACTATGTGTAAAGGTAGATGAACAAGGAGTAGCTTCAATGATGTGTCTTTTGGAATTCCACAAGGAAGTATACTCGGACCAACTCTTCCTACTCTATATTTACGACTTTTTGTACCTACCTATGCAAAATGTTGATATCTTTTGCTATGCAGATAACACAGCAATAGTTTTTAATGGACAGTCTTGGCCTATAGCTTATAAAAACGCGGAAGATGGAATGCTCAAAGTTTCAAACTGGTTGGATAAAAACCTGCTAACGTTAAAATTCCTAAAAACAATATTTTTGTTTTCATAAACCTATAGCTTCTTCTCCGAGATCACTCAGCTCTATTAAAATTCACGCCATAAATTGTTGTTTAAAAAACAGTGTTCTTGTGCTCAAATATATAGATCCGATTCAATACCAGATCTTGGCATAGTTTTAGACTAAAAGCTTTATTTTCAACAACACATAATAAACCTGTCAAAACAAGTCCGCAAACTTATCCCCGTGTTAAGAAATTTACCAAACGCAAATTGCAATTAAACTGTAATGAAAACTGTATATTTATTTCTGTATCCATCGCTTTTAAATTATTGTATTCTTGCATGGGGTGGTTCTGCGTTATCAATTCTGTTGCCTTCAGAAAGAGCTCAAAGAGCTGTTTTAAAAGCAGCACTGGGAAAACGTGTCCGGTTCTGTACTGGCAGTCTTTACGAGGAAGCAAAGATTTTAAGCGTGAGGAAACTGTTTAATCTAAAAATGGTTTAACATGTTCATAAGTCACAGATCTCAGAGAGATCATCTCGGACAGATGCATTGACACCTATAGCATATCCATCAAAAAACGTCTTTTTAAAGCCCCCAGAACTACTGTATTTACTAATTTTGCACAACAGTTTGGAATTTTTTTGTATTAATTTATTTACAACAAATTGGTAAATTCTTGCTTCCTTAGGAACCTCAAAACTAAAAAATTTGTTAAAAATTTAAATCAAACATGGAGTTAGGACAAAACGGAGAATTTCATAAAAGTAGAAAATATAAATTGACGCATTGGACTTCACAAATACACATACTAACACACAAAACACTCACATTAGTGCACGAGCGAGCACAAACACACACAAAAACAAATTTAATACAACATTTGTATATATTTTTATCATTTCCTTATTTTATGTCTTAATTTTTAAAAAACCGTGTTTACTGTAATGTCGGTAATAAAATTTTGTAAATCCCTCATAGGACAGGCTGTGCCTAGTGTGGGGAATAGACTGTAATAATGTAAACGTCTCTATTGAATAAATATATTCTTAATTTTTTTAAATTTTTATTTTAAAACTGTTATATCCATACCAATATCATCAGTGCGTAAGAAACTCTCTGTTCGTCAAAACCTCTGAACAGATTTTGAGAAATATTAATTTGTACGTTGGATTGATTCCAAGAAAAGACATAATCTATTAATTATTGCTAGAAATTATTCGAAGAGTTGAAACCGGAAATGAAAGTTTAGACGGAAATTAGTCATTTTTGTAAATGTAAAACATTTTTTTTAATGATATACAATTTATTCATTAATTTATAAAAGGGAGAGAAGTTACTTCAGGCCTGAAAAGAACCGATAAAGGAACACACTTTATTTCCTATTTTGGTATATTTTTATAAAAACTTTTGAAAACAGTTCATAGTTCATAGAATATATTGGACTGTGAAACAACATCCATATTTCAAAAAATATGCAACATTGTTTATTTACCTGTAAAGGCGCATTAATCAGAACTTTACCAAAACAATGGTGATTATTACGTTTACACAGCTTCAAATCTTTTTACCTTGGCATGCGTCGGAAGTGATCCCATTATTTTGAAATTTCGCATCGTCAAACCCAGAGTTTCTTTAAATCATCATTGTTGATCAATGACCCAGATGATCACGATGTTCAATATCCCCATCAATTACCGAATAGAATCGGGCAAGATAATTGGGTTGTGCGTTTGTTAGTAAAGACCCGCGTAAATGAGGAGAGCAGCGAGGTAGTATATACATAAAAACATACGCCCAGAATTGAGTGCCCGTTTTTATTGTTTATATAATAATGTCGTAATATTTATGAAACTTTTGGTTAAGTTCAATGACAGACTTTTTCCATGATATTTACGTACAATTTACTTATCAAGATTTTATGTGATGTGTATTTTAAATTTATATTTGACTTAAACAAGTGATTATGAAGCACTATGTACTGCACGCCACAAACGTAAACAGTCCCAATTAAATATTTTCCTGATGCTATAAAAGTTATAATATACCAAGAAGTACTTGAGTAATTAGCCTGTCGAACCTAGCGCAGCCTGCGCTAAAATGTCTATAAGCGTAAGATTTGCAATAGCTGCATTTCCAGATTACACACTAAAGCAAAATCACGTTTATTTCTTTTACGCGAATACTACAGTACTCAATGCCTTCAGGGATATCAAGTAATGTAAATAAAAAATCAGGTTTTTCATGAAACGCGAGTTTGAAACCGCATTTGAGACATCAAGGAAGATGATCTATGGCAGACACATTATTTATTTCAATAAAATGGACGATATAAATGCAACTTAAAGGAATTTATAAAATCAATTTAGGACTTATATATATTATTTATATATTTATATATATAAATATATATATATATATATAGATATACACTATAACTGACTTTATTTTAAACCGTAAATTTAATAAAACATAATGTCAGTCTACCTCAAAGGTTTTACAGAAGCGCTTTCCAAGTATGCGACCCCACTAGCACTGGCTGCCAAAGCATAACAGGCGTACGGTCCACTCCACCTTATCCCGATGGATCAAATCAAACAAATACCATGGAGCCGAAAGATCAAGATTCTCTAACGTTTCACCAAGCTGTCCACTGGATTGAAAAAGACCGCAGGTACTGAGCCTGACGTTATCCAAGGGAAATCTATTTGCAGAACATCATCTTATTTGTCATCTACATCTTACTGTAAAATGTGAAGATTAATTGATTATGTACACTAAAACTACTTCCCCAACATGTATACATTGTTGCTTTGAATCTATAATTTCGAAAAATTTTAAATTTTGAAAATCTATATGCAAATTTATAAATTTACAAGCAAACGTAGCAAAGTTTATTACTGACACGACTAAATTTAGATTTACGTTACTAAGAAACTAGATATTAGAAAAAGTGGCAGATATTTACTACAAAGAGATTAAAATAATTATGACATTAACACGTAAAAATGCTGATCTAAAGTATTTTTTTTATTATATTTAACATATTATTTTCTGCATTATTGAAAACGTATATTAAATAGTATACGGCGGGATAAGCTTAATTTGAAAGTACCAGGTAAAATCCATACTAATTCGCTGCCAACTTAAACTCTATTAAAACAGCCCTATACGTTAGCGATTTAAAAGTGCCATTAATGAACGCTCCTACGGGTCTCAAATTTAGAACATTGAATTGATACAAAACGGAACCAGGTTTTTTAGTTAATTTTCAACGAAAATGTCGAAAAATCTTTACTGGATGTACTTATAAAGATTAGCTCAATTACTCGCTGCATTGAATAAATATAAAATCGGTTTATAAAATCGTAATCACTTAAAAACAGAGTTTCAAATTTGCATGAGTACTCAAAGAGTAAGTCAACTTGGCCTGAATTAACTTAAATAAAAGTGGATTCAAAGAATATTTCTTTACTAAATTGATTTATTCCTTGTCAAGTTTTATTAACGACGATTTTAATATTTATATATACTATGCTTTTTACAAAACTAAACATTAGCTTTATTAGCATTAGGAAATATTAGCATTACAGTAAATTGTAAGTTTTTTATGCTTATTTTATGAGATTTTATTATATTTATTTTATTTATTACATTTCCATCTCTCGTTTCTAATCTTTTTGTAGTGTATTCCTTTGATATTTTCTGCAATTTCACGTCTTTATAAGATAAATCTAAATTAATTTGTGTCTGTAGTATATTTCGTATGAGATGCCTTCTTATATTTGTTTCAGTATTCATTATGCGTACGTTCCGATTACTTCTAAATTCATAACTTTGATTGATAAAATTTTATTCGGAAACATCATTGTTGAACATAAAACGATAATTTTTTTCTAAGATACTTAAAACGAGCCATGAATGGTTTTTACCTACAATTTTGTGCTTTTAAATTTTACGGGGATGAACTAGGGGCGGAAATAGGAATAAAAGTCAATGTGGAAATTTGTCATCGCCGAATTTCTCTGGTCTCTGCCTCCGTAGCCTAGTCGTATAGGCGTGTGGCTTAGAAACCGGAGGTCGTGGGTTCGAATCCTGCGGGGACTCAACAAATTTTCATTGTTGTTTCCTCGTTGGTTAGGGCAATTTGGGCCGATCACCCAATTGTCTGAAAAGTAAGATGATCCATGCGTCGGATAGGATAGATGTAAAAAGTCGGTCCACCCACCAACCCGCATTAGGTTACGGTCCAAAAACCCTCTAATGCATAGGGGTGTATTAGGGGGAGGCCTATGTCCAGCAGTGGACTATCACAGGCTGATGATGATGATGGTGATGATGAATTAAAAGCCTTGAAAATTTCCGTTATTAATAGACAAATACAATTATAATACCGCATTTATATTATACAATACAGTATGTTTCTATGCACCCCGCGGTAATTTCTCCTATGTCACGCGAATGAAATCGCGCGTAATAGTTAGTAAATAAATATTTACCATCATTGTTTTGAGAAAACGAATACTTTGTGTCTGTGTTTGATGTTTGGTAACTTTACCACTGTTCAAGCTTGTATCGTTTCCTTTTATACAATACTAAGTATTATATATTTGTTAAAATTATTGTAAAGGCTGTAAATAGAATTAAATATTAGTGTAGAATTAAGTAACAGTTTCTGTGTTGCATGACCATTTACAGTTTGTCTTATTCCAAAACTAACCATTTCATTTAATTCAAGCTCCAGCTTTCAGCGCATGTGAGATATAATCAGATCCTGGTAATCGCTGATTACAGGTTAAGGTTATACATGAAAATAAATCTTCCCAACTGCAACAGAATTTATGTTAAAAATGAATGCACATTTGTAAATTTTTTATGTATAATCTATATAAACAGCAACAACGTAATGTAAAAATTATACTTATTTAATTTTATTAAGTTAAAAAAAAGGTTCGTCTCAAGTAATTTAATGAGTAATCTATCTCGAAATATTTATTATTGATTAAAGAGCTATTAGCCCATAGATGGCGTTCAACTTGCGATAAAAATTTTACAGAATATCCAATTAACTAATTCTGATAATTTCAAAATTACCGCATTAACACGTGATTAAAAATATGTTTCTAGTTAAAAACCTTCAAGGCTTATACGTGACATATATAAAAATATTTTGCAATAAAAGTTACAACTAACATTACAGATATTTGTTTTATTAATTAATAAAATATTTTTGTTTTATTATTTTTATTAAAATACGATATGTATTCATCAATTGCCATTTAGACTAGATTTTACACTTTACAGCATAATATATAACCTTTAATAAAATAGTCGTTTAATTTTTATTTCAAATTAAGCAATGAAAAATATTTCATCATCATCATCAGCCTTTGATAGTCCACTGCTGGACATAGACCCTTTTCATTGGGGGGTTTGGATCGTATCCCACCACGCTGGTCCAATGCATGTTGGTGGGTGGACCGACTTTTTACATGCCCATCCGACGTATGGATCATCTTACTTTTCAGACAACTGGGTGATCGGCCCAAATTGCCCTAACCAACTAGGAAACAACAATGAAAATTTGTTGTGTCCCCGCAGGATTCGAACCCAGGACCTCCGGTTTCTAAACACTGACCATACCACTAGGCTAGGAGGCAGTTCAATCAAAATCAATCAATCAACAGCCTGTCTAGTCCACTGCTGGACATAGGCCTCCCCTAATACACCTCTGTTCATTAGGAGGTTTAGACGCAATACCACATACATGTATCGGTTGTATGTAATCGTTTACTAGCGGTTTTTGAATCTCCAATTTTATTTATAAGTTTACAGTCGTTTTTCGTTAACGTATCCAAAAATGTTCAAGTCTGATACAAATCGGCAATAAGTCTCTTAAAATGAACATTCTGTCGAACAGCGTGACCTGTTTACATTTTATTACTTAGAAACTCACATTTATCGATCTTTGCTCTTAAAATCGTTTACGTACATTGTAAAAGCGCAGGGTGATTTTAAATAAGGGATATTGGAAACATTGGAGGAAATTTACAAGGACAGTCGAAGTTAGAAGCTTCCTGATAAATCGAAAATTTTGCAATGTGAAAAAAGCACAGACTTTTTATTATGAATTTTAAACTCGAGTTCTTTTGAATAAAAAAACTTTAAGGAGAAAATATAGTCAGATTACTACTTCTATTGTCGGTACTTTGATAAAAAATAGGCGTGATATTGACGTTATGTCACTCAGAGATCATGTATAAAAGACGGACCTGAAATATATTGGAGACAGCTTCATATTTGCCGCTACCTGAAACGGAACTCTCGTCGTGTGCGATAAGTGCTGTGCATCAGTAATAGTGTTACTGTGTTGAGTGGTGTTACGCATCGACTCGTTCATACTGACAGCGTGGCTGTTGTCAGGGTCGTGAGCCATTTTAATGTTTTAAGTATGAAGGATGTTCAATTGTTGTCATAAATTATTACTATTTGGAATTTGTTTTAAGATTTCTAAAAAATATATAAAGTACATGTCAAAGTCAAATATATTCATTCCATATAGGTGTATCAAACTTTCTTACTGATGAGCTTCTGACCTGAGAAGAACCGAGGTACAACTTGTATAACAAAAATATAAGCTATGTTTCAAAAGGAGCAGTAATAAATGATTTTGAGGATAATCTTATACAGATACTAAAAACCGTCTGAACTTTAACAAGTGAAAAATCCCCGTTATTTCTGCCCATTCTGCCAATTTTAAATGTCTGATATCTTTGAGGATATTTATTGAATCAAAATGTTGTGTATGACATGTTTTATGCTAATTGATTGAGAATTTTTAAATACATTTTATGGGAACTCTACACTATATTACCTTAAATGAGCTTTAAACATTTATTTTGCGTTATTAAACAAACCGTCTCCGGGGACTAGAGGGCCAATACGCACTTGGTCGTGGGTTTGAATCCCGCGGAAATAACTTTGAGTTATCGTTGTTTACCGCAGTGTGCGATCACGCCGCATTAACCACTACATCGGATTTGAATTGACCGCAAATCCCTAATTATTTACATTAGTATCAGTACATTCTCCTCGACTATCTCTGTAGCATATTGGTATATGCGTGTGCTTAAGAAACCTGAGGTCATTCATGGATTTGAGATTTCGAGTGTATATAATAAGGAATACAAAATGTTTTTAATTTGTTCACTTTTAATTAACATGTAGGTTCTGTATTGACGCGATACAGTATATGAATGGTTTTTAAGCTTAAAGTTGTATCCGCACCGCGCCATGGCAGTTACGCTGGAGGGAGAATCAGCAGAATCGGGTAACATTTGCGAGAATTCATAAGGTTTTGGAATATATAGTGGATAATTTACATTTATATGAAAGTTGCAACAGTGATTTTAGCGGTGCTAAATCATGTATGATTTATTAATATAAATAAGGCAAGGTGTTGCTAAATTTTAAAATAGTTGTTTAAAAGGTTTTATATATTTAGTAGTGTTTTACCGCATTAAACATACAGCGTAATTTTGCTAATACATATATTTTTTAGTTTCAGTCCCGCCAATTCCACGACTTATAAAAAAATATCTGTCTCGATTAAGATGCATGCGATATAAACATAACAAAAATTTGATCGCTGGAAAAGTTTCAAATTCGCCGTAAAGGTTGAGGTGCTAACGCACAACGCCCTATTTCAAAAAAACTGAACTTCACCAAGAAATTTAATTAATTCCCGAAATATATCGTATTTTGTAGTAGTTCTCACCGTTACTACAAAATCAACTCAATACTTGAGACCCCGATCTTGCCTCGGGGATGCTCAAAAAAACCTGCCATTAAAGGCTGACCTGATGCTCGCATTGAATAAGCCTATTACGGCTGCACCTGGGTGGGTGTAAGGCTAAGGAGATAGTTGCAAGCAATAATTTATAGTTAACAAATTGAATATTTTACTACATAAGTAACTTAAAACTTGATGCGTTTTAACAAAGGAACTTATTCATAATCACGTTAACTTCATCTCACATAATAGATAGTACCAGCCACTGATTTGATGATTAAAGAAATTCATTTAATTTCACCTTTCATTACTTTAATCTCGTTTCAGCACGATCGACCTAAACGACCGCGGTCAGCGTTATTTTAACTCTATAAATACTCTTTCTGCAAATATTTAAGTAACATATAATTAAGTAAGACAACTTTACAGTTAAAAAAAATTATGGAGATTATTGAAATCATCACAGGACATAAGTTCACTTTATTATTGATGGTTAAGCTTAAAAAAAGATGACTCATGCGTCAGTCGAATTATGAAATTGGCGCCTGTTGACAAAACTATCTTTGACATTTGTCAGCCTCTACATCTGACATGTAAATCGTCCATTAAATGGATATGTTTATTCATGTAATACTTGTTTTCAAGTACGAAGAATATACTGATACTACTGATATTGCTGATTTCTACATTGCAGTACATAATTGTAACTACGAAACGAACGACGAAGAGTAAAGGAAACTTAATTGTTAGATATTGAATTCAAAGGCTTTTACACGGAACTCGTTTTTACATAAATAAGAATAAATAGAAATAAGAACGCTTTGAAGGTTTAAGATAGCCTCTGACAAAATCTGTGCTAAGTACTCTACAGTTAACAATTGCATTCTTTCGGGAAGCTAAGAACCACCCTCATGAAGTGATTCTGATGACCTAAATCGTCTTTCATTTGAGATTGGTAAAATATTTACAAGAACTATTTATACTTTGCTTCGGTATTTCTTTTGATTTGATTGCGATCCATGTTAAGTGAGTATTATAAAATATAATTTTAAATAGGTAATACAATATTTAAGGTATTTTGTGCTTCCTATGATTACATTATATACAAAATTTGTCAAGTTTAAAAATAGTGATCAACAGAACCATGACAGAATTGTCATCAGTTTATAGTTGTGTTATAATTAAACAATGTAATAATGTTCTCTTAGCTGATTCCGACTATTGTGGCTAATCTTGAGTAGGGATCAGCCAACGCAGGAATTATGAGATTCGAAATTGCACGCGTAAACGCAGATGCACTCTCCATTCTTTTCGCCTAGTAGCCCGATGGGAGGAATAACCTACATTATCGAAGGGAGATCAGTGCAGGATCGATTTTTCACATGCCCATGTTACGTATGGATCATCTTACTTCATAGACAATAGGGTGATTAGGCCGCACAAACAACACAAATTTATTGTGGCCCATGTTCGAACGTAGAACGTAAAACTAACATAGTAGTAAAGCGCATGCAAACGCAAGCGTAAAGTCCATCGTATTTTCGGCAATAATAATTTGCCTCCGTAGCCTAACGGTATTGGCCCTTGCTTTATAAACAGGAGGTCGTTAGTTCGTATCCCGCGTGGAAGCCATTTTGTGTTATTGTTGGTTTCTGATTGGTTAGGACAAATTGGGCTGATCACCGTCTGAAAAATAAAATGATTCGTGCGTGGACCAACGTGGAGGAAAACGGTCCAAAATCCCTAATGGAGGATGTGCATTGGGAGGCCTATCAGCAGTTAAGTAACACGGGCTGATGGTGGTTCAGCTTTTAGATAAGTCTGAACTTTCGTCCCTATTTACAAAGACTATTTTAGTTACGTTTTGTTTCCAAATATTTTTTCTATGGTGGTTTCGCATTGAGAGTAGAAAACATAATTAATAAAACTTAATTTAGACTTACAAAGAATATAAACTTATTAAATAAAATGATCACGGGGTAGACTCACGCGCTGGAAAGTGTTCGAAACGTCGGGAATTTAAATACACGTAAAATAAACGCAATAAAATCCGTAAAAGTCATTTTATTTAATTATGTTGACAATAGTAACGAAACGACGTCGCTCTATGGTGTTGTTAACTGATGTCAACCGTCATCGAGTGGTTCATTTCGGTGATAACCTAAACATCATCATCATCATCATCATCAGCCTTTGATAGTCCACTGCTGGATATAGACCTCCCCAATACATCCCTATCCATTGGGGTTTTGGACATATCCCACCACGCTGGTCCAATGCGGATTGGTGAGTGGACCGACTTTTACATGCCTATCCGACGCATGGATCATCTTACTTTTCATTAGATTGGGTGATCGGCTGTGCCTAACCAACTAGGAAACAACAATGAAAATTTGTTGGTCGCAGAGATTCAGACCCGACGTCCGGTTTCTAAGGTACACGCCACTTACCCACTAGGCTACAGGCAATTAACCTATACAAATCAATAAAATCAGAAATCTGTTTGCCACATCAAAATAACCGTTTTAAATGACACCGTTGTGCTATATAACGTTTATAAAAAACTGTTGTTTGTCTGTCATTCTATCTGGCTGGAATGGCTGTTCTGATATCACTGGGAGATAGCGGATGTAATTAAGAATAAGGTTACATTTTAAAAAGAAAACATTTCTTTATATTTGACCACGTGGACATTGTCACAGCTGGTTAATCATAAGAACGTGGGTTATATGACTCTACAACACACACTCAAGTTTAGACACGTGTCCAATCATTTGATTAAACAAATTTTATCTCGAGACATTCAGTGTTTATAGCAAGGAAAATTAATTATTTAATTAAAATATTTAATATAAAACCTTAAATGTTCCACTACGCCAGCTGCGTTAACCGCCAATTGTTGATTAATAGCTTTCGAGTTTTTGTATAAATGCGTAAAATTTAAATTTATTTCGTATTAAGTTTCGTTTGAAAAACACACGAGCAAATTAAGCAAAACCTGTAAACTGAACTACTAATTTCCTTTTAGACCGTTAATTTAATTAAATGTGCCGGAAAATCCATATTCTTTTCTCATTTTTACACTCCTATTTGTGAGCGAATAACCATAACGCTTATATGATAGATTTTTTCAAATGTAGAGTTTAAAGAGAAGTATTACAGGATGTAATAGAAACAACCATTACTTTGTACCCTAATTCGTGTTTGTAAGTTTTTATTAAATTATGCAAATTAAATAGTAACAAATGTAAATTAAAAGTACTGTAAAAAGAGATAAGGTCTCGTTTGTAATAAAATCCTAAAACCTTATTTAATAGTATAATAATCATCATCATCATTATTATCATTATCAGCCTTTGATAGTCCACTGCTGGACATAGGCCTCCCCTAATACACCCCTATCCATAAGGGGTTTTGGACCATATAATGAATTATGATCTTAAATTGAGTTACTTTTAAATTTTTAAAATCTCGTATAGGTTGCGTTCTTGCGTTATCATTGTGCCGTGAAAGTAAAGCAGATTCACGAGTCAATAATGTTTTATTACATTAGTTGACAACATGCAGTTTAAACATGGTTGTTTAAAGGTAAGGTAAATATGTGCTATTTTTACCAAGAAGCAAAAGTAAGCTTATATTAATAGAACGTTATCTCACGGCATTATAACACAGTTTGATTTAGGTCTGCCACAGAATTTTAGTTAACAGTTATCACACAAAACCATAATTTCATTTAAACTGTGGTAACTACCGGTAACTACCGGTGGTAGGTCCCCTTACCGGTGGTAGGTCCCCTTTTTACAAGGGACCGTCTGGGTGGGTACCACCACGGTGCCTATTTCTACCGCAAAGCAGTAGTGTGAAAACACTACTGTGTTCCGGTTTGAAGGGCACTGTAGCCAGCGTAATTACTGGGTAAACGAGACTTAACATCCTATGTCTCACGGTAGGCAGCGCGTTGGTGATACCTGTATGACCAATGTATATGGGTGTCGGTGACCACTTTCCATCAGGTGGCCCCGACTGCTCGTCTGCCTGCGTATGCAAAACTTGATTGTATTTTCTGTTACTGACACATACAAGCCACCGAAGAAGACAACTCGGGGTTTATCACCTGTCCAAAGTAATAATTCATTAAGATTAAAAGTTTCTGGTAAATTTAGTATACTTTATACGATAAACAAATATTTTTAATAATACCTGGGTTTAAAGGTATTTAAACCTGCAATTTTATCACAATAATTTAGAGGCTACGTAAATATTTTTAATAAACTAATATTAAATATGCCTTTCATGAAAGTAACGGAACAAAATTGATTATAATGAGATTTAAATTAGGTTTAAAATTTTTCAATAATCAATCAGTCTTATTGACACCAAATAGTAAGACTTTGGGATTGCTTAATAATTTAATTTATAATGAAACTGATTTAATACCATCTCAGTTCATTAATTTCATCTCATTCCATAACGAATGACCGCAAACGACTACGGTCAGCATTAATGAGGATCTGTTAACTTTGTAAAATAAATTGTCTTCTATTTTTACAAAACTTAAGGTGGGCAAAAAAATATCGTAATTACGTTCAAATATAATAAATGAGCCTGCTTTTAACTTTATTGAGTGTTCACATTTGCTCAATTAAATATGCACATAGTGCATGTTTTTCGAGGTTTTTTTTTAAATTATTAGCGTACGAAGGCGAGCAGTTAGGCCAAGTGATGGAAAATAGTCACCAACGCCCATTTACAACAGCAATATTAGAGGTATTACCTATGCGTTGCCTACCGTGAGACATACGATGTAACGCCTCGGAACAATTTCAGTTTTGATTGCTTTTATTTCGGGAGAAATATTCATGCAATGCGTTATATTTTTACGTATACATGTATCGGTATATATATATATATACATATATCGGGCGGAATAAAATTTTTACTCAAAAAAAGACCAATGGCAAAAAAAATAGTACAACTACTGAGACTCGTCATCAAAAGAAAAATAACTAGGTACATTCGAACAAATGTTTTTCAACATTGAAGCCCTACTTATGACCGTCAAATGCTCTCTTGACAAATGAGTATCCATTTATAATCTGAACAGTGAATGATTCTTTTGTTTGTGTCAGATCTTTCAGAGTTGAATACTACTAATTTTCAACCTTTGCTTTCAGCTCAGACTGCGAAGGCTCGCAGTGTTTTTTGGAATAGTAAAACAACAAAATATTTCTTCTAATAACTAAATAAACACTACCTACTAAATTAAAAAAAAAATTGGTTGCCTGTAAAATCGGTATACGGGCCAAAAGTGTTACGTGACAAAGTCTTTTAGAGGTAGAACGACAACATTATTATCATGAGATATTGTGCAAATTTAATGTAGCGCATGTGAAATTTCATTCAAAATTTTACAATCCTGACTTGGTTCAAATAGTATACGATAGGTAAATAAATAACATACTTTTTACGGTTTTTATCGTGTTCACAATTATGTATAATCATACTCGATGTTTCAAAACCTTCCCAGGATGCACGGTCACGGGACCGACTTAGATGTTGGGTATCGAAATGTCAGTGTTAGTTTGCCTTGTGATGAGTTCGGGTATTTTAAATTAAATAATTGTAAAGTAATAAGTGACCGCCTCCGTGGCCTTGCGGTGTTCGCCCTTGCAATATAAACCGGAGGTCGTGGGTTCGAATCCCGCGGAAAAACAACTTTGTGTTATAGATCAACCAATTCTCTGAAAAGTTAAATAATCCATGCGTCGTATGGGCATGTAAAAATTCGGTCCACCCACCAACCCGCATTGGACCTGCATGGTGACACAGTCCGAAAACCCCCTAATGGAGAAGGCGTGCTTTAGGGGAGGCTTATATTCAGCACTGGAATAACACAGGCTGATGATAATGATGAAAATAATTAAACACGATAAAATCCGTAAAAACTATTTTATTTATCGTTACAAAGGTTTAACTAACTGTAGTTTTTGGGTTCATTTTCAAATTGGAATTAAATAATATATGTTAAATTTTAATTGTTATGCCTCAATTGTGCTCAATAAATAAAATTTTACTATTTAGTTAATTGTGCTCATATTCTGTTATTTTTGCTTTCATTGCGAACGTTTCTCTTTTAATTAAATTAACTTTTAATGTATTAAGATTTTATTCATTTTTTTAAGTTAATAAGAAAATAAATAAAAACGCAAAATATAGAAAACTCGCTATCTAATTAATATCATGGTATGACAATGAGAAACAAGAGAATATCATTTGTTAGAAAAATCATTTACGCTAAACAAGTAACGTAACTAAAACAGGGGAAGTAAGAACTGACCCACTAATTATTTTTTAAGATAATGATTTCAAGCAAAGAGTTCCTCTCAATAGACTTGTATGGTAAAAAAATGGGTGCGTGTACTTATGTACGCGCGTGAGAAGTTATACTTCTTTGGCATCATAAAAAATACTTTTTAATTGCATGCAAATAATTAATTACAATAAAATAATAGAAGGATTGGAAAAGGATAATCAACAAAGTTCAGTTCAAATTTGAAAAATTAAATAAATAAATATTTATTTTCTTACATTAAGTCTAACTTAAATTGTCTTATTATTCGAATTGTATTTTTAATTAAATGATGTCCACTTCCATAGTATCTTCCCGTAATGTCTGAATCGGAACTTCAGTTATCATTTTTTATCAAAAGTTTTCATTAAATTTATTTAGTTATTTTTATAAATATCTTATTTATTCAATTTAATAGCAAATATTAAAAATTAATGTTATAATTTGATGTTTCAATATAATTTTTATCACAAACTTTTTATTAAATGTTTTATTAAATTTATTTCTTTATTTTTGTGAATATTAAATAACCAATAATAAGTATTTAACATTAATAATTTAATAATATTTTAGTAGTTAATTATATAAAATAAAAGTATTTTAATTAATATCAATTAATAATACATACGGATAGTTAACCTCAATTATCGCCGCGTCCTTCCTTAAATCGCTAGATTTATTTAATTTAGATGAATTTAATCAGGCAGCAGATGGGTTCGCCGCCGCCGCGAACGACGATGATTAGGTTTTCCTTCTTGTTAAATACAAGAATTTAATTACTGCCCTAAGGCTTAGGTAGCGACACCCTAGCGGTAGCCAGACACACCCTACACCGAGTGTGGGACATCACACACACTCATGACATCGGCCCCACCGGTGAGGTCGATAATTACACACCCTTTGCTATATGACACGTAGCTTAACACCATATTAGATAGGAGCGTTGCTGGAGTTTGCTTGCGCACTTCTTCCCAGCGCCAACGCTTTAAGAAGTGGTAGTAACAATTTAGATGAGCTCTTCTAGCTATTAAATGATCATTGCAAAGCGTCTGAATCGAGCCGGCGCGTCGGCCCACCTGGGCAGCCCTCGATTCAGCATGCTAACAGGAACCAGAAAAGTGACAGCCAACCTAGGCTCCCCTTCTAGGGGCCCTTGGTGAATCAAGTCACTTACGGGGAGCGCCTGTAACGCGGCCCCGAACCCGGTTATGTTCTACTAGGTTTCTTCCTCAGAGCACGAGATCCATCAAAAAAAAAAAAAAAAAACCTCAATTATATTGGAGCATTGAAAAGTATATCCAATTTTTCAATAATATTTAAATGTAAAA